>VXBW01004071.1:41131-126730 GCA_013400375.1 Thinocorus orbignyianus | reverse complement strand
GAGGGGGCGTGGCTTAAGTTAACCCCGCCCCCTCCATATAAATAAACTACAAGCAATAAAAACCTGCAGACTCTTTTTATTAAATTCTCCCGTTTNGGGAGCAACGGGCAGGGGAAGCCGGGTAGCCGTAGTTTCCCCACAGGGCGTTGTAGCTGCGGTGACACCGTGCCTGCGCCCCGCCGGGCACCGCGGCCTCCCTCAACGACCCNAAAAAAGAAACAAAAAACGACATAACCCAACCGAGAAGAAACAAAAAAATTAAAAAAAAATGCACATTATTATGTTCAGAATCTCAGTAACAGCTCAAAATTACACAGCAGGGACATGGAAAATGTAAAAAAAAAAAAAAAAACCAACTAAAAACCAAAAAAAATCTCCCCAACCCCAACCACAACCACCCCCCAACCAAACCCAAACACGGACCCGCCAGGATTTATACACAGAAAGGGAAAACCATTTACAAAAAAGAAAAAAAAAAAAAGTCTCATTAATTAATGTCACATTTGAAAATAATTAAGGAGAACAACAAATAAAGCAAGAACTAAGTTGGAGGAGGGGCTGCGGAAGGGGAGGGAAGGGCTGGGGGGGCCCATCCCACACCCCAAAATTGGTATCACAGGCATTGCCACCGCCACCCCGTAGGTGACACTCACCCCTCCCCAGGTTTGGGGCATGAATTTGGGGGGTCTCGGGGCACAGGGAGGGGGTCTCTCACTCTCCAGTCAGCCAGGGAATGAATTTGGGAGCTCTGGCCAGGAGCAGCGATGGGTTATTGCTGCACCCCAGCCCTACGGAGCTCAGGATGCAGAATCCCACCAGAACGGGGCCAAAACAGGGGAGTTTTCCCCCCCACTTATGTGTGTGATTTGGGTTTTCTCGACCCCCAGCGCCAGGTTTGGGCTCCGAGGGGGGAAGATGAGCAAAGGGATCAGTACCTGGGAGCTGCCTGGAAGATTTCTGAAAGCCCCCACCCCACGGAAGAATATCCTTTTCAAACCAACTCTACAGTTGTCTGAGTCCACAGAGAGCTGTTTTAAATAGGGACAGAAGTGCTAGGTGAAATGTTCCGGTTCCACGCCACACTTGTGCACTCACACACACCTCAAAACTACCTTTTTCTTTAAAAAAAAACCAACCCCAAACTGATAAAGTTAAAAAAAAAGGGGGGGGGGACACTACAATCTTCTTTCAACTAAATCATAAAGTTGTCACAGAAGTTGCCACCCAACCTGAACATAATTCCTCCAGGAAGCAATTCCAGTGACACCCCCTCAGTCCCTGCCACTTGGCCAAATTTCTTCCCTGCCCCGCAGCCAGGTCCTGTTTTCTGAGCCATTTGCTCCTGTTTTTGGGACATTTGCTCCTCTCCACTATTTCTCCACCTGCTCCCTGTGGATCTTCAGCGCAAGCCTGATTCCATTTCATTTGCACGTCATATATTTTGGGTGAAACAGTTCAGTTTTGTTACAGAATTATTTGAATTTCATCCCACCCAGGGGCTTTTCCAGCCCTTGGCAGTGACACAGACACACGGGGACTCCTTCAGCTCCCTGGAAGCCTCAGGAATTCTGTTCTCACCCAGCAGCCTGAATGACAGGGGCAGGAAAATCCCAAGTTAAAGAAGAAAAGAGCAAAAGGACTCAATTAGACCCACTGGGTAAACAATAAATAAGCTTATTAAGGTCAAGAATGGGCACTAAAGGCCAGCAGGAGTGAAAGAACGAGGTGCAGAGTCCTCCTGACCCACCTCATCTAGGAAATAGAACTCGTTAACCCTTGCAGCAACAGGAGGGGGAACAGAGAGCTGGATGCCTGGCTCCATCCTAGCCATCTACCCCCTTCCATACATCCCCAGGTCTAGAAGAAGCTCTCCACAAGCAGGTTTTTGTGAGAAGGAGAAAGAAAAAACCACCAGATTGCATTCTGCACCTCCCTTCTCCACCCACAGAGGTGAGGGGCAGGAAAAGGAAGGGGTAATCCCAAGTTTTGCCACACCAACTCTCTTCTCTGGGCTGACAGCAGCTGTTTTCCAGTGCTCTCTCCATGAGATCAGAGAGGTTAAAAAAGGCTTCCTGGAGTTCAAGGCAACAGCAGGGTTTCTTACAACCACGTCTGTCTGTCCCCACAATGGGAACAGTCACCTGCAGGCAAGAGGTGGTGTTGGCAACAGCACAAGCAGATTGTTTTTGGGAGATTACTCGGGTGGGTTTTGGTGCTTTTGAGACCTCCAGATTTTCAGGTATATGTGAAAAGGAGGAGGATGTTTCAAGATCAGGACTACTAGATTTCTAATCATGAAGAAAGAGAATTTGGTCATTAATGGTGGCAGGAGGTTCCATTTTAATACATAAAGAGGTAACTGCTCCAAGAGAAAATGGTCCAGATCCTCTGCCAGTGTCAAACCTTTAAAAGGTGGGTCTGTGCCCTTGCAGAAATGTATTTAATATCCTACCTTGGCCTCAAAGAGCTACAGACACCTCCCTGTGACACCCCTCAGCACTTACACCAAAACCCAGATCCCAGGAGAGCCTGCAGACACATCCAGAAACACTCCCATCTCCTAACACAGCTCTCCAGCCACCCACCCCGTAACCTGTTCCACATCCAAAAGCAAAAAAACACCTCACACCTGAAAGTAAAGCACGTCCCCTTCAGAGCTGCACAGGGGTTACATTCAGAACTAAGGCTACAGACCTACAATTTCCACCAGCGTCTTCTGGAACTTAGTGGAAGATGCTATTTCTAGACAAGAAACCATCTAAATCAGGCTTTTCAAGCTAGTGAGGTTACAAAACGCCTTCTCAAAAAGTCACAAGAGTTTAAAAAAGAAGCCCTCTGACAGCAATTTAGCTATGCCTGATAGATATTTCAAGAAGCAGTACTTGGGCCAGTCCTACCACGTACCAGTCCTCCACTGAACCTTCACTTTACTCCCCTCCTTGCCTTATGTTCATAAATATTTGGATAGAAAAGCCAAAAGTGCTTGTGAAAGACTCACTAGTACAGTGAGTCCCAAACCCTATGACTAACAGATTGTTAGGGAGGAAGGGTATGTTTGCAAAAAGCTTTCAGTGGCAGCAAAAGCTCCCAGGATGGTGAATGCAACATTCTGTACAGGCAGCAGCACCAGAATCAGCTGGTCCACGCTCAAAACCACCTCCTCTGCTCCTCTGGAGAGCAAGAGGGAGAGCAGGGAACATCAAGCCTTGCCTAGCAATGAGCTACGTGGGGAAACACAATCAGGGTTCAAGCATCAGCCCCAGCTGGACGGTTTCAGGCAGGTGGTTTTTCCCACAGCACAGGCAGGGCAGCACATCTAGAAGGTGAAAAAAGGAATATCCTACTGTGCAGGTGGGCTCCCACACGGTCACTTTTCACCAACACGCTCAGTGTGGAGGCCAAAGCACAGGACTCACAACCCCCCACGCCTCCTTGTGCTTGGGGAACAAGGATGACAGTAAGAAGAGGCCACAACCACTGGTGGAGCTTTTCTAAAATACCTTCTTCAGGCTCTGAGGTGTATCAGATTCTGGTAGAGTAACTGCATACACAGCTTGAGTACACACATCGATGGTAACAAGCTCCTTCCCATCAAAATCCAGATGTTTCTGCCTTTTGTCCAACACTACTATCCTCCTACCCACTCCTGCTTGGCCTTCTGGACCAGCCCCTGTCCTGCATCCTAGGAAACACCAGCTCTATCACTTATCAATTGAGGTTGTGGGAACAAAAACACTCTTCAGCACTACCATTCAAACCATTAAGACCCAGAGAGACCAGTTAGAAACCACTGCACTAGCCCCCAAGTAACTGTTTTATAGATTTAGCACGTTCAGTGGCCTTCTGCAGCCCTGCCCAACACTGTACGGTCAGTGCTAATTTGGGAGGGTCATTAACTTAGTAGCAGAGAGGTCAAATAAAAGGAGTGTTAGAATTTTACTGCAAGGTCCTTAATAAAGTTGACCAAGGAGCCAGTTGGGGCAGTTAACACCCACTGGCAGCAGGGCTGAGGGCTGCTGGCAGGCTCCACACACCTCATGTCTTCAATCTACCAAAATACAAGCTCTACAGCTCACGTGAGTATTTGATCCTGGTCAGTATTTTATTCTACATTGCAAGTGGCAGAGGGAGAAAAAAAAGGGAGGATAAATTCTCAGCCAAAAAAAACCCAACCAAAAAATTAAAAAAAATAAAAATCCACAGTCACAAAAGCAAGGATATTCACTAGAAGATGACACCAGGGACTGGTGTCCTCAAGTTGTCCAAGACTATGCTCTGAAGATGCTTTACACGAGATGAGCAAGATGTCCAAAACAAGGCCAACTGTGGTGTAAGATGCAATTTACCCTTTAATTTCCTGCCTCAATTTCACCCAGCCACAGAGGATGACTAGATTTCAGGACGAACCATTCCCTAAACAACATGGTTGGTATGCAGATTTCTTTCTTTAGAAATTTACAGATTGCAGATTTCTTTCTTTAGAAATTTACTTAAAAACTGCTTGAGCCGCAGGTCGTTATCAGTCTGATTTGGAGAGTGAAGGCAGTTCCAACGGTACAACAGAGACTTGGATACAGGCAGGTAAAACCAGAGTCTGCTAACGAAGGGGTAACAAAAGCTGCTGGCTGGGCTGGCCAATGCTGCACACAAACTTTCCTAGGATGAAGATGCTGTGGATGAGATCCAGGATGGGAAAACTGAGCCAACACCTGCTGCTGTTCTAATTTTTTTTCCGTTTTTTTAACTTTTTTTTTTCTTTATTCTCCTCTCACAAGAGGGGGCGGGTAGACTATACAGAGGAGGGCTGTACAAAACTGGGCACTGGGCAGGCATTTCTTCAGCAGGCAATCCAGGCTCTACCTGTCCTTCAGCTCTCTTGTCACCCGCTTGGTGATGCGTCCACACATCAGGCCGATGAGGAAGAGTACGCAGATGCCAACCGTGATCACAGACAGTATGTAGTTCTTGGATGGAGAGGTCATAACTTGCATGGCAAGGTCAGAAAAACCTTCTGCTGGGGCAACCTGAAGAGGAGAAGGGAATAAATGAGGCAAACTGCACTTTCCAGGTGACCCTCAGCCTTTAGTCTCTGGCACTGTTATTGCCTCCTCTCGTTAGACTTGGCCCGATGGAAACAAACTGGTCTGAAATGTTTTATCTGAAGGAGATGGCTTTGTAGCTGCTGACCCTGTTTTTTTCCCCAGATAGGGAATATTTCTTATAATTAATATTATATATTATAATAGGATATTTAATATCCTACCTTGGCCCAGATCTTCTGCACAGGAGACCAAGCCCTGTGAGTACAAAAGACAGTTTAATGCTGCACCTTTGAGAATGTGTCCCATGCACTGAGAGAGGAAGATACACAAGCTCAGGAAAAGAAAATCCCACTTCAATTTTTCCACACCAAACTCAAAATGTTAACTTCAGAGACAGAAATTTCATTACAGTCAAAGTTTTTCTTAAGTAGCTTGCAACAGAAAGATTCAATGCAAAAAAAAACAAAAACAAACCCCAAAAAACTAATAACAAACAACCCCAAACCCAAACATTCAAAGGAAATCCTTTACACATTCACCTTTGCAGCATAGCTCCACATTTCGATGCGATCATTAAGGCGCTTCTTGCATTCAGGCTGCAACCTCACACGTTTGTCCTCCAGAGCTTCCATTAAACATGACATTTCTGTAATGCAGAGAAGATGGTGTTAGAAAATAGAAACAGCAGCTCTGACAACGTAAAGGCTGCTGGAAAAGGAAACTTCAATTCTGATAAAGGCTGCTGGTTAGCTAGCTCTCTAAACAGAACAGCCAGCCTCACAGACTACATACAAAGCCCTGCTGTACCCTTGAAGCTAGAAATTTCACTAAGATCCATGATTACTAACTTAAAAACTAAGTTCTAGTACCTATCCAAGCTGTAATTCACATGAAATTTTAGTCTTGCAGATTAGCACCTTCAATGAGCTGTATCCCAAATTCCAAGCTAATACACTTTACAGAGAGCAAAGATCAAATCCAGCCCAGGAAAAAACAGAGTGTTACCTCCTTAGGCTTATCAGGAGTTTCTTTTGATGAACAATATGTTTTGGAAAGGTTTAACTTCCTGAGTTTTCACACAGTCCCGTGAAAAGCAAATGGGATCCCAATGTTCTGGGTGCCTTTGGAGCAGTGTGGCCAACTCAGGAACTCTTTTACATGCTCTCATATGAGACACCAACATAAAACTCTGCATTTTATGCTTGTGCTGCCTTACTTGAACAAGCCCTAATTGGATGCTTTCTGGTTTGCACTGAAGAGTTTTGCTCACAGCAAACAGGCTGCAAACTTTAAACTCTCTTTCAACACAATTGTCAGTTCAAACATTCCAAGGCAGATCCCTCCCCAAGCTCCACGCTCCCGCGTACCGTCGACAGCACACACATCAAAGGGATTATGACAAAACAGGAATAAATAAAGGATATCCAGAGTTCCAGAAAGGCATCCAGTAACCAGCACGAAAGATAATGATCAGGAAAATACTTGGTTGCTATTTTTAATGCCATATCAACTCAGAAAGATGGGAAAGTTCAGAGCTTTCCCCCCCTCACTAACTTTCCTTAAGCAGCCACATGTACTATCCATCAGGTTCATGTAACAGGAGTAACAAAGCTTGACCTCAAACAGGAAAATAATGGGTTAGGAAATACTTAAATAAATGATGTTTCAAGTGGTCTGAACCTGATGAACTCAGTCTTAAGGGATCTGGAACAGATGATTAACTCTCAAAGCCTTTAGCTGCTCTGTGAAGTTAGAAAATGTAGTAAAGACTACCTACCCTCTGTCATACTGGAAAAAACTGCTATATTTAAGTAAAGAAGAAAAAAGGATCACTGAACTTCAGTTTAATCCTGTCAAAAATACTGAAACAAAGAAGCCACCCATGGAAAAAGAGTGGCATAAAGAAAGGAGGATCAGGGGGATTAGCTAAGAATGAGCCTCGTGAATCCAAGCTGATTTGCTTCTGTAAAAGACACAGCTTAGTCCCAGTGAGGCTTTAGATGGTCTGATACAACATTCTCATATGTGAACTTGAGAGTTGTATCCTGTGTGAAGCTGATACAGGGTGGGAGACAAACCCCACATGAAAATAAGTCCAGGTATAAGAAGAGCTGGTTTTCAACAGGATATAACTGCGGAGGAATTTTACAGAAGGGTTACAGATCTGGCATCACACACTGTTGTCAGGAGCCATATGGATGATGTAACACAGAATCATAGAATCATGGAATGGTTAGAGTTGGAAGGGACCTTAGAGATCATCAAGTTCCAACCCTCCATAAAATACACCCATTAAATCTGCAGATAAGGGTGCAAGGATCAGGACTGAAGAACAGATCCCACCTTGGACACCAGGAAGGATTTCTTGATACCCATCTTGTGGTGGCATCTACCACCTCTACAGCTGTTCCACCTTAGTACCCCCCAAAGGACTGGTGGAAATATCTTGTACTTAAGATAATGCAGGTAAGAAAATGCAGCTTAAGGCTCTCAGGAGTGGGAGGTTACATGAGTAAAGCAGGAGCACTTACGGCGTCCCCTCCCCGGTGGAATGGCAGCACAGTGGTGTTTGATGTCCAGGGCACAGGCTGTGTGGAGCACTGGGTCAACAAATATATCAGCTTTGCTTTCCTTCAGCATGTTGAGCACTTCCTGGGGAGGGGGAAATGACAAACACATCTCAAAACAACATTCATACTGCTCAATGATTCTCCAAGGTGCATCATGCTTTTAAAACCAGGATCATAATAAAAAACCCCACTGCTGTCCCTGGATGAGGCCAAAAATGTTGGTTTAGGCTGGATTAATTGTCCTGGTTTGTAAGGGTTACCATAGTTATATTCATTAAAATACTCATATTAATTTAAAATACATCAATATGCCAGGGTTACTTCAGTTAGAACTGAAATAAGGTGCCATGAGGCACTTCATCCAGCCCGTGATCCAGCACTCGGGAAGCCTGCAATGAAGACAGCACCAGAAAACAGATCAGCAATGAGAAACTTTGGCAACTGTAATGGAGAAAGGATCCAGGACTGGGATTGCAAAGGGGGCATCCTCGGCACAATTTTCACTGGCAAATTTAAATTGAATGGAATTGCTGCAGGCTGGGACTGCGGTATGTAAGGAAGTCAACAGAGCCCTGGCTTCTTACTAACTAGAACGTGGCCTGAGCTGCAGCCTGGAAAAATCACAGATTTCTGCAGGGACAGGATACCTTTCAGAGCACATTCATAGAATCACAAAATCATAGAATGGTCAGAGTTGGAAGGGACCTTAAAAAGATCATCAAGTTCCAACCCCCCTGCCCTGGGCAGGGACACCTCTCCCTAGAGCAGGTTGCTCCAAGCCCCATCCAGCCTGGCCTTAAACTCTTCCAGGGATGGGGCATCAACAACTTCCCTGTGCAACCTCTCCCAGTGCCTCACCACCCTCACAGCAAAGAACTTCTTCCTAAGATCTCATCTAAATCTCCCCTCTTCCAATTTAAAACCATTACCCCTCGTCCTGTCACTAGACTTCCTGACAAAGAGTCCCTCCCCAGCTCTCCTGGAGCTCCCTTCAGATCCTGGAAGGCTGCTCTCAGGTCTCCCCGGAGCCTTCTCTTCTCCAGGCTGAACAGCCCCAGCTCTCTTAGCCTGTCCTCACAGCAGAGGGGCTCCTTTCCTCTGAGCATCTTGGTGGCCTCCGCTGGACCCGTTCCACCAGTTCCATGTCCTTTCTCTGTTGAGGACTCCAGAACTGGACACAGGACTCCAGGTGGGGTCCCACAAGCGCAGAGCAGAGGGGGAGAATTTCAATTTATTTCCTTTACCTTCTTACACATTTCGGTTTTTATTTTCAGCAGATTCACTTTCAGACATTCTTCCACCTGCCCAGTCTGCTCCTGAGCCGCTGCTTCTTCCGCACACAAGTTGGAAATCTGTTTGGATAAAGGCATTTTAACATAAGCAGTTCACAACAATTGCTCTGCCTTTCAGCACATTAATATCTCAATGCTAGTTCATCACAGGATGCAGAGAACACACGATGAGGTACTTTTCCCCCAGAGCCAAACGCAGCCCAGCTCATGCAATATGCACAACCCTTTGAAACCCAACAGCAAGAATACTGCTGTACCAAGGAAATACAATAGAAATAAATAGATATAAATATAAATAAATAAGTTTAAGATATGAAATAAGCAATACTTGAGGCATGGCCGATTCACTACTGAAAGCCAAAGCTCACAAATCTGCCTGTATTCCAGTCAAAGGCTGACAAGACCAGAGAACTAACACAGAGTTTTGGTTTGTGACAGGAAAGCAGGATTTTTCCAGAGTCATGAGTACTGATGAGAGCCCTGATGAAAAAATTAAACTTATTAGCACTGCACAGAAAACCACAATTCATGCACACTGGGCAGAAGTCACAAGCAGAGAACCTGACTAGTTCAAAGGGGTTTTTTTTGTTTTGATTGTTTTACTTATCAGGAGAGGTTACGTGTTAATAAGCAGAATTTGTTTCATGAGGGGAGTTTTCATGCTGAAAGAGCAACTTCTCCCACCTCTTCAGAGCAGTGCATCTGGAGCTGGGGATCCAGCCGATAATCGAGAGCCGACTCCTGGATTATCACTCGGATTTGGTCCTCACAGTCTGGAGAGAGACGCTATTAAGCGGAGAAAGTCATTAACCCACTCAACGACCTTCATTTTTCTTCTCACAAATTAATCACACTGCATTTTAGCCTGTGTGTTCTGTATCACTCAGTGTAAAAACTCATTTACACACAGGCTGTTCCATACATTGAACGCGCCCCAGGGTCCATTTGTTATTCAACAGCCATTCCTCACCTGCAGGGACCAGCTCTGCTCACCTGATCTGCATATTTCAACTTCAGGCAGGAGATGACTTGTCCTTCCAGCTCCGTGTCATCTTTAGCCCTATTCAGGATGTTTTGGCAAAATTTTGGTATGTCTGCTTTGCAGGCCTTCCTGAGCACAGGATTTAAGCGGTAATCTTAAGGAAAGATAAGAGAACATCATTCCAGAAGGCATCTCTTTGGATTACACGACATAACACTCCAAAAGATGCGGCAGAAATTTCCTGGGTGACATTGTACCACCAAGGAATTTACTTTTGGGGAAAAATAAAATCCTGTTGTAAAAAAAAAAATACTAAATTGTGAGTAAGAGCTTCAGGAATAAAGTGGATCCAACAACACGTGCTGACCCTCAGAGAACTGGAGTGAATAAGGTCAGTGTGTGCACTGACAGCCACGAAGGAGAGCAAAATAAAGCCAACATTCTCTCAGCCACACGGATCTCTCAGTGTCTCAGGCAGACGAGTTACATGTTTTTTTTCACAAGCCAATACCTGTGTTCTGTGTAATCTGGCGCTTGGTGATCATTTGCTTGCATTTAGGATCCATCACTTCGCTGTTCTTGTTTTGTTTCAAACACTGCAACATGTTTTTGGAATCTGCTTCTGGGCAAAACCGCTACAAAAAAAGAAAACACCACCCCAAACCCCAGGTTTTATTACTAAGCACTTGGAAGAAAACAAACCACAGCTCTATTCATGGAAAAGAATAACCACCTGCTCCATCCAGAGGTATATACACCCATCCCTGAGCCCCAACACCTATGAAAAAGAACAGTGGTACTTTCTAAAATCACTATGGACATAAATATTTCTGTTTCATGGACTGAGCACTAAGCCACACAGCCCTGACTGGCTTCTAGGCACCAGCTGGTGTTGGCAGACTCCAAACTAGTTTGCCTGTATTTCTATTGTGAAGTTACAGCACACTTTGCAAGAAGCACCTGCCAAATTTAGTCTCAAACTCAACTTCTTTCCCTCCCCTTTACTTTGGAAATGAAAAAGGGAATCTAAGTCTCTCTGCATACTGCAGTTCTGCATAAATGCTGGCTGGATAAAGTGGTAAGTAAAGAGTTTGCTAGTGAAATTCAGGATAAAGTAAGGCCACAGAGAATGAGAAAGCAGAGAAGAGCTCACTAATTTGGTACTAATTTGACCATTCCCGCTCTGAATTATAGCCAAAAGTGAACCAGCTTACTCAAAATTCAGATCAAGGCATCAATTTCTTTTGTTAGAAACTCATTCTCTGAGCGTAAGATAAGGCTGTTGCATCTTCCAAGCCTCAACATTTTGGTGAGATTACAAGTCCTTTTTAAACATCATGATATTGAACTGGAGAGCAATAAATTCTCCAGATGTTCTGCTTCGGCCACAACAGGGAGTCGGGAAACTCCCTGGTGGTCCAGGGCTTGCAATTCTGGCTGCTGTGCAGAAGTGTCTTGCATTGAGATGCACCATTGCTTTCCACATGGTACCACTTTAAACCAGCATTTCTAGTGTTAAATTCTGCCTGATTTTGCCCACTTTAACGATTTGATGAAGGTCAGCAGCGAACTGAAGATGTTACTCCTCTCTGCAATCACAACTTCTTCCTTCCCTTCACTGAAAGTCAACCCAAATCCTAACTGACTGGGTGAAACCCAGATTAGAAGCTTCAGCACAAGCTTTCTCCTCCTCAGTTCTGCCAGCAGTTGGGAAGATGAATTTCACCACTGCACAGGCTTCGATCAGATACGTGGAGTAAGTAAAGTTGAAGGAGAAGGGCCTTGAAGAAACCTTGGTGTGATGCAGAGTTAAGAAACTCATGACTTTGCAAGAAAGCAACGATACTTCTGGAACAACATGTCAGCCTTTTAACAAGCCTTTAATGGAACCACTGGAACAGGTTGCCCAGGGAAGTTGTTGATGCCCCATCCCTGGAAGTGTTGAAGGCCAGGCTGGATGGGGCTTGGAGCAACCTGCTCTAGGGAGAGGTGTCCCTGCCCAGGGCAGGGGGGCTGGAACTTGATGATCTTGAAGGTCCCTTCCAACTCTGACCATTCTGTGATTCTATGATTCTAAAATCAATATAGCTTTTACACCCCAGCCTCATTGTCCTAGATCAGAACACTCCCATTACCTTGATCATCTGCTTGCAGACTCTCATAAGTGTGTAGTCCAGCTCTGGATCCATCATCTCTGTCTCCTGCAGCTTAAACACTTTCTGATGGCACCGGGTACTCAACTGCTTCTTGCTTTCTTTCAGGCATTCAATAATCTACAACACATTATCACAACCATTACAGACACATCCTTGACAGGATTCTGCCATATGCTGCTCAAAACACGCAGCCATGTGTTCCCTGAACAGCTGTCTTCACCTGATTTATGCAGTTAAGTTCTCAACACCTTTATTTTATCAAAAGTCATTACCAAGGCTCATTTCCAGGACTTGCTTTAAGCTCATCTTTTCTCCCAAAGATTAAATGAGATGAAGAGGGTCACCAGGACCTACTCCAAAACCCCACATCTCATCCTGCAGACATTACACCTAACAAATCTTCAGCAATGTGTCAGTAACCAGCTGCTAACAGCTTACAGTTAGCATCAAGAGTTCATTAACCAGCAGCAGACTTGTATTCACCCAATACTGATGCTCGTGAACCAGTGTGGGGGGAGGGCAATATGAAATTATGCTCCAAAATACTAATGAGAAAGATTTCAGTGGTGACAAAACAAAAACCTAACGCTGCACTCCAAGGGGCAGCAATGGCTTTCAGTTTTCTGAAACCAAAGTGCAATTTAAATTGGAAATTGTTAATAAAATCCATTACCTGAGCATTACCATAGGGCACGTTTTGGCAGTGGTTCTTGATGTCACTTTTACAAGCCTCATAGAGTTCTGGTTCCAGTCTGATGTCCTCAGTCTGCAGGATAAATTACAGTAGGAGCTTAAGTAGGACTCCAAAGACTGTTTTACTTTGTTAATCTATGAACTAGACTCTCTACTCACAAAAAGCAAGCAACTCTTAGAACAGGCAAATTAGATTCTTCAAATTTAGGGGTCTGGGGTGAGAGAAGTGGTGTTAGAGGGAAATCAACTTGGCAAACGCATGCAGTTGGCTTTTCACACTGAAGGAAGGGTTTAAACTGAATTTCAGAGCTGACAAATTGCTCCTCCTGAAAGAGCACGATCACAAATGCCCAAGACAGATAAAATCTTTCCAAGTGAAAGCAAAAGGACATATTAATAGCCATATCAATTGGGTGATCTGGAGGATACAAAGAAGTTTCCTGCTTTTCATGATGCCCAGCATTTGAATTCTTTCATGCAAAGGCAAAAGTGCTGCCTCTTCCAATATGAGCCTACTTAAGGCGAAGCTTTAACACCGAAATAACATCTTCTGGCCAAAGACCTGAAGAGCTCGCTGCTGCAAACGCTGCAGCAGGAAGGCAAGAGGCATCCCTTGCCCACCAGAGCACACACCACTCCTGTTTAGAGCAGCTGGAGTTGAGTCACTTCATCTCTGCTCGTTTCCTCACTCTGTAAAATGAAGCTTTTGTTCTCTCCCAGAAGACTTCCACAACATCAGCATGTGCAGCACGTTGGTGTCTAACACTAAACATAATCACTTCTAGCTGAAATTCCAATGACCATTTAGCTCTCCTTAGCCTTCATGAGACTATATTTAAGGCATTAAAGTAGACAATCATCGCAGTCACCGTGAAGGGCAGCTCAGCCTCATGTTTTAAGATTGGAAAAAATAAATTAGATCTTCTAAATGAGCTTCCTTTTTTTTTTTTTTTTTTCCAGGCTGGACAACCCAGGAAGCTCTAATTCAAGGCCCCCATTAGAAGAGCAAACAGATGAAGAGTTTCATGCATGTTTACCATCTCAAGCTCCTCAACACGCAGCTGTTTGCGGCACTTCAGAGAGACCCTGTGCTCCTTGGCATCCTGCAAAGTATCATTGCGCACAGTCGTGCTCAGACAGATCACCACATCCACCCTGCAGGAAAGAAAACAGCTTTTTACTCACACACCCTTTGCTCGGACCAGCCAAGGCTGGTGTTGGATCACCACATAGGAGAGAATGACCCCAAAAATCCAAGCAAAGCATAAAGTCCTCGTGTAGTTCTGCTTATTTCCAGCCTGGGTAACTGGATCACAATTAAAACCTAAATCTCATCCTGTTTAATCAGAGTTTAGATTAGCAGCCAGGAAGATATTAAAAAAATCTCAGCACACCCTCCCCCAGCAAGACCTCTGCTCTTAAGTCACGTGAGCACTTTAGAAAAACCTTTACCTAATCTTAGAACTAGCTGAAGGTGAACACCCCCACGGCATTGCAAGCAATCCTTCTGCATTAGGAGAAGGGCATTTATATCATAAAATGCAAATAGTCTTGTTGGCCATGAACAGGATTGACCTTGTGTGTAATTCAGCCTCACGTCATTGCAGTAGTTCAAAAAAAAAAATAGAATAAAAAAATCCTTACACTGAAATGAATAAGCCAGCTCAAACAGGCAGGGCATTTTCTCTTCCCACATCAGCAGCTGGAACCTGCACCTTAGAAGATGAGGAATCTAGCAAGGATATAAAATATCCCGGGACACGCAGTCCGCTAATCACAGAATGGTCAGAGTTGGAAGGGACCTTAAAGATCATCAAGTTCCAACCCCCCTGCCATGGGCAGGGACACCTCTCCCTAGAGCAGGTTGCTCCAAGCCCCATCCAGCCTGGCCTTAAACACTTCCAGGGATGGGGCATCAACAACTTCCCCGGGCAACCTGTTCCAGTGCCTCACCACCCTCACACCAAACAACTTCTCCCTAAGATCTCATCTAAATCTCCCCTCTTCCAATTTAAAACCATTACCCCTCCTCCTGTCACTCCACTCCCTGACCAAGAGTCCCTCCCCAGCTCTCCTGGAGCTCCCTTCAGATGCTGGAAGGCTGCTCTCAGGTCTCCCCGGAGCCTTCTCTTCTCCAAGCTGAACAGCCCCAGCTCTCTCAGCCTAATCGCAGTCAAGAGGACAGGTTTGTACACAGGAGTAAAGCAGAAGTGATTTTAAAGCTAGAGGTGATGTCTCCACATTCAGCACAGGGCAAAACACAAAACAATGAGCCTTTGAAGGAAATCCAGTGTCTGCTGCCCTACAGTAGAATACTGTATAAACACATAGCAAAGTTACAGGGGCAGGTCGCTGTTTGGTCAAGTGCTACGTACTTTTTTTTGATGTTGGGGCAAAGTTTCAGCACATCCTCCTTGCAAGCCATTTTGAACTTGTAGGAGAACCTAAAATCTTTCATTTGAACCTGCAAAAGAGAAATGAGGAAAAAACCACCTTTGGTCAACCTCAAAGAAGGAGGGATTTCACAATTAGCTAATTCCTGTCAGCACCCTCAGGGAGCAGAACAGGCTTCCAGTGCCAGCAGCGAAAAGCACTGCTCACCAGCTGGAAGTGAGTGACTCCGATTGCACATTTCTCATTCATTTCCTTCTGGTGTTTGTTCTGTATTAGACACTCCATCAGGTCCCCAGAATCAATCTGGTTATCTGCAACCTCCTGAAAAAGAGATGAAAGGTTTAAAATTCAGCCAGCTTTACAACTCATTATCTTTATGTTCCTGTAGCCTACTGCGACCAGCAAATAACAGAACTCATGATCCCACTCTCTGCTTAGGTCTGATTTTACTTTGGAAGCCTAACAAGCATGCCAAGAACTAACACTTAAAACCTCTAACCTTTCCCACACAGTATTTTTTCCCCCAAAAACATTCACACAATTACAGAGCACTCACATGACAGAACGTCTGGATAATGGGTTCACATGCTCTCATCAGCAAAGCTTCAATCTGAATGTCCTGCAAGAAAACATGCAATATTTCATCTTCACAGTGAATGGACAAGAAAAAAGGCTCTGAAAAAAACCCTGTAGTAACAAGTTAAACTCAATCCAGTTCACAGTGTTTTGAAAGATGCAAGACAAGCCTCACAGCTTAAGGGTCTCTACAGAAACTCATTGCTTGGGTGTTTCAGCCAACCCTCTCCAATCTGGACGTAACAGCACTAGAAATCACCTTATGCCTAGGCAGGAGTTCAAGATTAACGATAGTTCTGAACAAACCATTTCACAACCACTGGAGGAAAGCTTCCCTAGGGCACAATGCAAATTTCAAGAAGTATAGGTAATAGTTTGGGGTGAGACAGTCAAATATGTAGCTTTATAGAAGAAGTAAAGCTGCTGACCTCATTGAAAACCTCTAATGATGCACGTAGCAGCTGCTTCTTGCAAACATTTGTGGCAGGAGAGAAGATACAACAGGGTACTCAAAACTACTTGCAAACAAGACCAAAAAAACAAAGTCCCATGATGTATCTTGACTTGTACTAAAGGTAACAGCTTCTCTTGTGCAATCTCAGCTTCAGCTCCACAACCACTTTTAAGCACAAGTATAATCATCAGCCTGAAACCCTGAGCTGTTGTTTAACTCTCTCCCTCAAGAAGCCAACACGAAAACATTATACAGACCACTGAGAGTTGCATTTCTGCAGCAAGCCTAACCTCTTTTCATCACCACTTTTTTCATCACTATCAAAATGATGTGCTTAACTAGATGTGCCTGACTTTATCCCAGGCTGAGAAGCACTCACCTCAGACTCCAGCTCAGTGAGGTTTCCCACTATGTCTCTGCAATCAGACACCAAGTCATCAAGATGGTCCTGAAGGCATTCCAGCTCCTACAAAACCAGACATTTTAGTGTAGCAATTCAAGAACCCAATCTGAAAATTTGGGCTTGAAATATGGTTAATGCACCTGAAACTGCCCTCCTCCTTGTAAAGCCCTAAATCTCATTTAATCCCACTCCCAGCACACATGTATGAAGCAGCAACTAAGGATGTTGGTTTAGGATGTTACCACTTGTTCTCAAAAGCTGTGTGATGCACTTCCACTTCTGAAATATCACATTTAATTTGCCCTTCACATAATCTTAATGAGAGGTTAATTAGTCAAACTACAACCTACGATGGGCACTTGAAAAAGACAATGGTGTATGCTCTAACGCATCTGCTGTCGAATGGCTCCTCCCCAACAGCTCTGCGAGGGCACAGCAACTTAACACAAAAGTATTTGTTGAAATTTTGCTAAGTAGCAGCAGATGTTAGTTCAGTTCCCTATAAACACAGGAAGCATGTCACTATTTGCCAAATGGAAATGGGATAAAGTTTATGTGGGAAATGTCAAGCTTCTAATAGAATATTCCAAATAAGAATCAGGGTGGGGTTCATTAAAGTCCTTTCTGTTAACAATCCCCTTCCCCCATCTCATGGGGCTACACATTTGAACCTACTGAAGCCCTGCAGTAGGTGCAAAGCTTCTTTGTACCACCCCCACTTCTCAGCCTAGTGTAGATCATTATAAACTGTGTATTTTTAATCTATTCTCAGGTACAAAGAGACAGCTAATTAACAAGATGTCCCTTTATCCCCCTTTTACACCCATCCCACCTCTCCACCCTTGCAAACGGAGCTCCTATACACAGTACCTGCCCAGTCTCTGTCTTTTCACTGCACCACTTCCCCAAGTCAATCATGCACTTGTCCTGGAGAACTGGGTCCAGCTTCACGTCCATGGCACGCTGGTGGAGGATCCTCTGCACCTCTGCTCGGCACTCCCGCGATAGCTGCAAACAGGGCAAAAAGCCTTTAGAATCTGGGGTCTCTAAATCCCTGTGAGGCAAAGAGAATGTTTTCAGGTGTCAGCGTACCAAGAGTGACCAGGAATGCCACCAGCAATTCTAGAAAGCACAGAAGAAGTCCTGTACTCCTCAGCACGAGCCTGCTGGGACCCCCACAAGCAACCCAGGCTCCAAGAGAGTTCGGAGCTTTGTCACATAGTTTTGGAGGGAGACTCTTTTCATTCCACTGAAGTCTTGTATTCTTAAACTTTCACACTGCTTTTGAAATTTTGCATCTCTCCTATGAGGACAGGCGGAGAGAGCTGGGGCTGTTCAGCCTGGAGAAGAGAAGGCTCCAGGGAGACCTGAGAGCAGCCTTCCAGGATCTGAAGGGAGCTCCAGGAGAGCTGGGGAGGGACTCTTGGTCAGGAAGTCTAGTGACAGGACGAGGGGGAATGGTTTTAAATTGGAAGAGGGGAGATTTAGATGAGATCTTAGGGAGAAGTTCTTTGGTGTGAGGGTGGTGAGGCACTGGAACAGGCTGCCCAGGGAAGTTGTTGATGCCCCATCCCTGGAGGGGTTCAAGGCCAGGCTGGATGGGGCTTGGAGCAACCTGCTCTAGGGAGAGGTGTCCCTGCCCAGGGCAGGGGGGTTGGAACTTGATGATCTTTAAGGTCCCTTCCAACTCTGACCATTCTATGATTCTATGAAATGAGATGTCAAAGTAGGTCCCTGTATTATCCAAGTCAAACCAGCTTATGCCCTCAACACCAAAGGGGAAGCCCAGAATAAGGCAACACAGTCTGGGTGTAACTTCTTCACAGGAATCCCCGCCGCAGCACAGCAGAACCAGCATGTGCCAAGACTGAGGAAAAAACAAGGGATACTGCTAGGGTCCTTGTCAGACCTAAAATGCACCAGTCAAAGCTTAAAGCGTCATATGTTTGGAAATCTGGGAGTCACCTAGCATTTCATGGGCAGCACTGGAAAAAAATCCAGATTAATCCCCAATAAGTTTGCTTTCTAACACTAAATTTCGAAGTAACAGCTGTTTCTTTAGCCTGTTTTCCACAAGAAAAAATATGTTTAAAAGCCTTTGCCCTCTCTGATAGATTATTTGCAGGGTAGCTATTGATTTCGTTGGTCAGCACTAATGTAAAATAGAATGAAGAAGTCTCAACTCAGCAGGCTAAGGAACTGCATTAGAAGAATTCTCCTACAAGAGATACTTTCAATCAATACTTGACCTCTGCCACAAAAGACCTTTTAAATCAAGCTGCAGAAATTAATTTTTTAAGCCAAGCCATTGTGTAAACCCACCTACTCCTAGGAGCTGTGTACACTACAGTGCCAAAAGAAATGGAACTGGGTATCCAGCTCCCTTGATAAAGGCACAAGAGGGCAGCAATCTTGGAAAGAATACCTCTAAACTGAAAAATAAAACCCCACACCATTATGGTGGGTCTCCAGATTACAGGGCAGCAAGTCACATCCCTGCTGTCTTCTTTAAAGGCAGCATAAGCACATTTACTGGGACAGCACACTCCAAAGAATTGAAAAGACGCTTTATGTCAATAGGAAGGACCTACTGGAGTATAATCTGAAGTTGTACTCGGATCAGAACTTAATTAGAAACAGCCCAGGAAAGCCAGGCTTGGAATTCCTTTTTGCATAGAGCCAATCCTGCAGCTATGTTAGCTATTTGCAAGGAATCACATTTCTCTTTGGGAAGACAAGGCGGGAGGGGACTTTCCCTGTGTCTAAATAGATTCACACAAGCTGTTGTCAGCATGCAGTTCCCCCTGCAGGCAACTGCCACGTCTTGATGTGGCTCTTTTACCTTCCCAGAACAAGACCACAGACCTTTGAGGCACGTTTGAGGTAGACTTTGCACCCAAAGCAGTGCAAGATGTTTCCAAGTTGCTTTTGCAAGTTCTTGCGGTTTTAGCAGAGTGTGTCCAACTTCCAAACGTGCCTGTTCTGTGGTAGATCACAGAGCAGTAAGTGGCACTCACCCTCCTGCCCTGCTCCTCTGTGCGGTAGGCGTGCCTGTAGAGGCAGGAGAACACAGCCCCCGGGGGGATCATCTCACTGGTCTCATTCCAGCCGTGGGTATGGCAGAGGCGGGAGGCATCGCCCTGGCACTTGCGATAAAGGACTGTGTCCAACCTGTAAACAGAAAAGTTATCACTAGCACTTTAAATCTTTAAAAGTTTTTCAGATTCTGAAGTGCTTATGAGGCAGAAAAATCTACTTGAGTTTCACACATCACATGGTTTAACAAGGATGTCCAACCAGCTGAACCAATGGGTGGCAAAACGCCTGTCACTCGATCTGGAATCAACTCCCCAAACTCACAAAAACACCTGAATATCTTGAATTACAGATTAAATCTTCAACACCTCTTGAAGTGCCTCCCATTCTCTCCTGCAGCGAGACAGCCAAACGCTGACACGTGGGAAAAGAAATCCAACTCCTTGATGTCCTAAAGCAGCAGGAAGGCAGGTACATACCATGCTTGTGTAATACCTTACGTGTGCTTTGTACTGCTGCCATTTGGAAATGCCAGTTTTATAAAAATCTGTTATATAAACGACTGTCTGCTCTGGATTTGAGCTAACTGAAGACTCAGCATTTCCCAATTTTGCATACAAGAAGACTGCAAGGACTCTTAAGATGATGTCTAATTATATTAAAGTTAAGTGAGATATTGCCAACTTCCCAAAACAGAAGCTTCAGATTTCTGCAGCGCTTTAGGATGGAAGCATTAAGTGGTATCAGTGGGCACAGCTACATAAGTAGTGATAAAAGTAGTAAGAAAACCATTTTTGCTTGGCACACAGTTAATACAACAATTTTTATAAGCCAGTGCTAGGAAACAGTAGTTAAACAAGAAAAGATGAGCTAGTGTTACCCATCCCACAATACAAATTAGAACTATCTTTACTCCCAAGTCTTCCTTCTTCCCATCACTTAAGCTGGGTTCAAGCAATGAACTACCAGTTGGCACTGGCAGTAGAACCAGAAAGGAATTGAAAGAGGAAGAGGAGGGGGAAAAGAATAATTAAGTATTCTTGTCTACCTACAGAGACAGCTACAGAGGTGATTAAATAGCCACAAAGGCCTAAACTCTCTGGTCCATGTATTTTAACAGCAGAAGAGAAGAGCTTAAGAGTCAGCTCTTAACAACTGGCCGTCCTGCCCACAGACACAGCTATGAGTCAGATTTTCTTAATGTTTGATTTGAATCCCCATTGGAGGAATCAAAGTCCATGACTTCTTGCCTTACACTCCTTGTAGTCACTGAGAACAATTACTTCATTTCCTGCAGGTATGCCATTTGATACACTCTAATTCCACACTTCTCAATCTTCTCTTCAGAAGAAAAGCCAAAAAACTTATTTTTTCCTCACTGGCCATGGTTAACAAATGGATACTCCCCTCATCTTAACCCATGCAGACACAAGGGGCTCTGTATATATTTAAAACAAAGCGCTGCCATCCCTGGATGAGGAAGCTGGAAAAGCAGTGCTCCAGAGGGAATTACACATGCTTTACAGGCTGTAGTCACAGTGAGAGAATTCGAAAAAAGGCAGAAATGGAAGCAGGGAGCCTTTCACACAGAGGTTCTTTGTCACACTCAGCAGCATGGTTTTCTTAACTCCCACACTGGAGCACTCAGAGCAGACAAAGCCAGCTTCCACCTGCACAGAAAGCGACCATGAACTTCCCTATGGCTAGAGGACATCTTTTAATTAAAGATGCACTGAATTTCAGAGCTCAAACTTGAGATTCTTTTTAAGGCTGAATCATTTCTAAGCGAGTACCTGATTTGAGCAGGCATCATGCTTCCTTTTTCTAAGCAGCTTCTGCTTCTACTGATCTAGACAAGTATCAATGCCCTACAGATCTGGCACCTTAGAAGTCCTCTTTCTAACAAGCAGGAGTGATACTGTTTTACCAGGAGCTGCTAATGCACACAAACACTGAACACAAGCACCAAGTGAAGATACATCATCTTTTACAGGACTCACTTCCAATCCCGAGATATGAAATACTGGAGCTCCAGAAGCCTGTGCTCACAGTCCTCTACCATCTTCTCAGTATACAAGTGTTCCATCAGGCAGGACAGGATCCTGCAAACACAGGAAGAAGGTTAGAGTCAGGCAACAAACTGTTATTATAGTGCTGAGCTTCCTTGGAAAGTTGGTGTTGCCAAATGCGCCTTTCCAATGAAGTGTAGATAAGACGGTCAAACACAGTGAAAATCTTTCTCTTTCTTCAAGATTGCATCTACAACAACCACATATCACTTTTTTACAGTCTAAATCCCCTTTTTTCAGCTATCTCAGCCAGTCTGATAGATGACAAAATCATCAGGACTATTTTATATAAAATCTGGCTCTATCAGACCTGAAGACAAAGGAAACGTTTGTCTCTGGTTCGCTTAAACTGGCCTTTCGAGGCCTGTTACTTTTCTTTGTGATACTGCTAAAGACTTAAGCTGTCAGAGAGATTAGGACATCAAATATTAGAAATGTAACTTAAGGGCCTGAGATAGCTACATCCTTCCCCAGTGCTAAACCTGCCCTTTCATAAAAATACCAGTCTGTTTATACAGCAAGAACGAAGACGGAGTTTGGTTGACACCTCCAACCCTGTACAAATCACCAGACTGGAGGCCGTTGTTTCTGGACAGGTTTTAAGTTATCTATACTGGTCAGACAGATAATCTTCATGGATGCTCAAACAGAACCAAAAACC
Organism: Thinocorus orbignyianus; assembly: GCA_013400375.1. Classification (NCBI taxonomy): domain Eukaryota; kingdom Metazoa; phylum Chordata; class Aves; order Ciconiiformes; family Thinocoridae; genus Thinocorus; species Thinocorus orbignyianus. Next base: position 104,402 of record VXBW01004071.1, on the reverse strand, counting down.
AGCTGTAAAAGAGAGGCACCTACATGGGGTCTCCAGAGCGTATGTGCTTGCAGGCCGTCTGTATGACAGACTCGCAGGCCTCGTTCAGGGCCCGGTCGATGCGGTAATCAGCACCAGGGTCCGTTTCCTGGATCAGTGTCTGGAGCTGGACAGGAGAACAAATTAAAACAATCAAAATGAGAGCACTTGTGACTTCTCAGCACGGCAAATCTACGCCAGTAACACCACTACCAGGTACGACCTCTGCTCCACAGCTGATTACTATTTTAAGCGCTTGTGCCGCCAACACTTACCAGACATGGGAGTCGGGCACTGCTGAACCCGAATTATCCTTATAAAGCAGCCCAGCTTTTTAAGGATATTTATAAGGATAATTATGCACTGAAGGTCAACTGTAAACCTGGACCAGTTACATATCGATGTACGAAACAGAAATGGTAAAACTTGAATACTGTATTTTTCATCTACCCTCATCCCACAAGGCTGATGATGCCAAATGTGCAAGTCTGTCCTATTTCCATAAAGGTTATCCACCCTTCTAAACTGAAAACAAAATCAATGTTTAAAGACCAGTCACCTAACTACAAACAGAGCTTAAAAACATTTTTTAATTCTTTGGAGAAAACACAGAAGTTTCACTGAAATACAGGATAAAAATGTCCCGTTCTGCTGGCCCATGAGATATCATTTCCTCGAGTACACCCACTCTAACTTTTGGAAGGCAACGTAACCACAATTCAGTGTGTGTGTATATATATATTTGAAGGGAATTTGGGTAAACCTCAGTCTCACTTGATCTGCAGTTTTGGGCAGAAGGGTAACTTTCTGGGCCCAGACTCAGCTCAGGGTGCCCACAGCCTGCTTCACATGGGGCAGACTGGTATCATCATTCAACAGGTAAACGTTTTTAGCTGACAAATTTTGAGAAATAAAGAATATAAATTTTAAAAAGAGAGCTCGCTTAGAAGGCAACTGCATACCAACATCAAATGTTCTTGACACTTACTTTTATTATGGGCCACCAGCCCAATCAAATCAATTTTATTCTCCATCTTTCAAACTCTCCTCCTAACCACCATGCAGGAAACTTTGAGGGGCAAAGCCCTAACATGACAAAACACAGAGAAGAAGAAAAAAAGCATCAAAAAACTGCAGAAAATAAAAGCTAGAGCTATTCATCCAGTAGGAAACTTGCAATCAAGAGGCCAGACCACAGACTGCCTGGGAGGAACACAGGATTTCCTGCAACTCACTCTTCACCAAAGTTAACTAGTCCCAGCCTCAGTTTCTAAGGGACACAGGCAGCTCAGGAGAGCACTGCCCAGCAGGCACCGGCAGATGATTCAAAAATTCTTGGGGTATTTTCACTAAATAATAATAATACTAAAAATGATAAACATTTTATATGATCCTGACAGAACACAGCTGGCACAGAGGGTAATTTGCTGCACACAAAGTGCTGAGATCACCTTATGTCAAATGTTTACATATAAAAAGGGATTAAGTGTGATTATTGGAATTCCCTCCTTAAGAACCCGTGGGTGAATTAAAACCTCAAATTTGATACTTTCTTACACACGGGGATTAAATTAACTGGTCAGAGCACAAAAAGGACATGGACCTGCTGGACCAGGGCCACAAGCAGCCACTGAGATGCTGCGAGGGCTGGAGCCCCTCTGCTGTGAGGACAGGCTGAGAGAGTTGGCGGGAATCCATCCTGGAGTAGAAAAGGCTCCGGAGACACTGCAGTGCCCCTTCCAGTCCCTCAAGGGGCTCCAGGAAAGCTGGGGAGGGACTCCTGATCAGGGAGGGGAGCCATAGGACAAGGGGGAACGGTTTTACACTGAAAGATTGAGATGAGGAAGAAATTCTTTGCTGTGAGGGTGGTGAGACCCTGGCCCAGGTTGCCCAGAGAAGCTGTGGCTGCCCCATCCCTGGAGGTGTTGAAGGCCAGGTTGGACGGGGCTTGGAGCAACCTGTCCCAATCCTCGACCCCGTGCAGGATGTGGAACAGCAAGGCAGCTGCCCTGGCTTCAAGCTCAAGGGAATAATTTGGCAGCAGTGATAAAGAGAAGGTTTTATAGGATTTTCCTCCCTCTCACAAGAACCCCTTGCAGCTGAAAAGCAGCTGGAAAAACCATTATAATCCTCTGAACTTTTACTCCAATGTGGCTCTAAATTACCAATTAACTAGCAGTTTATTAGCTGTATTAGAAACGAGAAGCAAAAATATCTGCCCTTTTAGCACAGATTATGGTTTTACACGTCCAAGGGACTGAGCAGAAAAAGCAAAGATGAGACCAGAGCAACATAAAAGCCACATTATTTGAAAAACAGCTTGCCAGCATCTCTAGTATAAAATATTGCTTCCACGAAGTGACACCATAGGTGCTAGATGCTGCCAGTACAGCTGCAGAGCTTTTATGGGCTGATGCTCACAGTCAAGGGAAGTGTACATCTGCTGTCTGACGACCTACAGCATTGCAGACCCACTCTCCTATGCACAGGATCTCTGTCTTTGAAGAGTAACAATGACATCTGCAGAAAAGACAACATCTGCAGCTGGGTCCAAAGCACTGCAGCCAGCTCTGCTGGAACAAGCCCAATGCAACCCTTTTTCCTCTGCTTCCACAGGCAATAAAGTAGAGGTAACAGATCAGTAGTTCCACCACCACCAGCCACGTCAAAGTTCAACCTGAGAGCATCAGCACCACACTCCTGAAGTAAGAACTGCCTGAAAAACGTCAGGAAGCAAGGACAAACAACAGTGAGCTTTGGTCTAGCTGGATTTGGGCCAAAGCCACATGGACCAAGCAGTAGCCAGGAAGTGTGCAAGCAGATCACTGAAGCAACCGTCCTACCTGCAGATAAGGAGCCACTGGAGGTACAAAATTTGACAGAAGTTCTCACCAACATTACATTGCAGAGGGCAAAATACTCCAAAACAGAACAGTCCATGTTCTTTGATACAGTCTGCTTACTAGTTTTTGGAAATCCCAACATGGATCAATCTTTCACCCATGAACGAATTTACCAAAGTAGCACTTCCAAGACTATCCATATATCTCAGAAACTGAACTATACTGACATATGGCAACAAAGAAGCTGAGAAATTGGCTTCAGGAAGGCATCAGTGGCTCAGGAGAAGCACACGTCAAAGGTGCTCTCTTGATATCCAAAAGGAAATTATGTAGCTCCTGCTGTCGTGGAAGTAGGGACCTCTAACTTGTCTTCTTCACAGGCCAATCTCACAGGACAGTCTCTTGCACAAGTATCTGGAAGGGTTTCAGACAATATTCTCTTCCTTGCAAAGATATTTGTCTACCATAGAAGGCAAAAAGCAAAAAGCTCATTCTCACACAGTAATTTAAAACAGAACAAAACCAGTGACAGCCAAGACAACCATTACCATTCACATACCAAAATATCAACAAATTATTTAGTACCTCACAAGTCGCAGGCAGCTGTGTAATAGCACCATACTAGTGTTCAGGAACCCACAGCACTGGAACATTTATCCTACTCTTGCAATCATCTACTTCCTCTTGCCCATAAAAATCCAGCCAAACCAATTGTATTTTATAAAATCAAGACTAAACATCTTAAGAACAGAACGTAGGTCATTCAAGCTTGAAGGGGAGTCATGGACAAGCTCTGCTGTTTCATCAATTTATTGTACAAAAATAAAGCAGAAGCTGAGGCATAAGAGAACTGAAAAAACAATCCTATAGATTTCTACATACATTCTTCTTCCCCAGAGGTCTGAAATCTCCTATCACATTCAGGGGTCCCCTGCCTTGACTTATGCCTTGTTCTGAACACGCATTTCATGATCTCTAAGTTATTCCCAAAAGATAAACTGATCTTCTGACAACGTGCAAATAACCAAGGTATGAGGCAGCGAGTTCAAGTTTGTATTTAAACAGAAGCAAGAATTCAGGTTTTTCACAGAAATGTTGCAAGCATAAGTCACACACTGCAGCTCACCGCAGAAATGACTCAAACTGTGCAGCTGCTGCACCAACACACCTGGTATTTATACAGAAATGAGCTTCAGAGCAACAGCATCCTATGCCTTACAGCAACCTAACAGATATTTATCTTTGGAATTGCATACACAAACTAGGAACGTTTTGGGCTCAGGCTTTTAGCTGTATTTACACAGAAAAAGGACTATGTAGTGTCATACGTGGCAGGAGGTTCAAGAGGATGCACCTCCAATTCCTACATCAGCACTGACACTCCTTAACGTCACTCCAGTTTTGGCATTGATGTCACTTTTCCAGGCTTGGAGTCATTAAAAGCAGTTATTAAGTACAAAAATGTAATATTACATATTATTATGTAATTTATTATTGCATATTATGATGATTCTACGATTCATTACATTAAAAAGCACTAATGATGCTTAAAGTTATAATCAATTTAAAGAGACTATAAAAAAGGATGCATCTGGGCCAAAATGGAGTTTAAAAAAGGTAAAAAGAATCATCCTGTTTGAAAGAGGTGTTTTGAAGACCAACATTTCCCTCAGTGCCTGCAACCACAGCTTGCTGTGCCTCCCTGTTCCTGAAGTTCCACTCTATTTCAATATAATTGAATGAAAAAAAATAGCAAAAATAAAATAAAACTGAGTGGAAAAGTGTTTTAGAAAGCCTTTTTCCAAGGACAGTGCACAGGGGGAAAAAGGAAGGAGAAGAAATGGTGCTCCTTATAAAAAAAAGGCAAGTTTTCCTACATCTTGTACCCAGGAAAGAATTCCATGGCTGGAGAAAACCTACTGGAAATCCAGTAAAAATCCAGAGCAAAACAATCCAAAATGAACTTTTTAAGAAAACAAAAAAAGGGTATTAATAACATGCTGCAAGTTACCAAGTTATGCTTTACAACATGACAACTGCATAAGTGCCTCCTGCATTCCCTGGTAGCCAGCAGAGTCAGGGTGCCTTCAGAAGAATCTCCATCAGAAGGCAAAATGTTAATGGGAAAAAAATCATTGTTTCTACCAACTGAGCAAGAGAGAAGCAAAGGGACAGCAAAGCATCTCACCGCCTGCTGGCAGCTCGGCCCGAGGTTTCCCTTTTCCCCCCGAACTACTTTCATCAGGCAGTGCAGGGTGCGACCCTTTCGATGCAGGCCCGAGCAGTGGTGCTCAATCTCCCCTCGGCAGCTGAGGATGATTTCTGGGCTCAGGGAGAAGTCTTCCATCAGCATGCGCCGGTAATCCAACATCTCACCCTGGCACTCGCTGCTCACCTGGCGACCTGAGCCAAGAGAAGGACAAGATGATTTAGTATTAATGCTTCTCGGTCATGTTGGAAGAACAGGGAAAGAGTCCAGAGTCTGGACAATACCAGATTGCAAGGGATGTGCTGGGGATTAAACCAGTTGTTAGGGTAGGTCCCAGAATTTAATTGCACCTGGGATGTTTCCTGGTCTATCGAGTCAATCCATGAATTTGAAAGAAAGAAAAAGGGGGAAAAAAGAAAAAGAGGGTTTCCTGAAAGATTAGGAGAATCTTATTTTGGATTTGACATTACAGGAGGCGTCTTTGAAGAACAGCTGAAAACACTCAGTGGATGTGCAGTTCTGTTCTCCAGGTCAGCTCTTATTCCCTGTACACTCAAGAAAAACAGAGGTCACAGCTGGTCATTTACCAGCTCAATATGTAACCGGGGGGAGGAATTTGTCCGACAGCAGGTTAAACAGTTTCTGAAGAACAGGTCTTCTACAGCAACATCACATACTTGCTCAGGAAACAAACAAAAAATACCCCAGAATAGAACGTGTTACCCAGAGTACATATGGAATGTGTAACAAGCCAGTTGCACAGAAACCCAGCTTTAATAAATGTTTAGATCTGCTCTAAGCTTTCCAAGACCCATTTAGAAAGGGGGAGGGAAAACATGTTGGTTTTTCTGCCACGTGCTCCCCCAGCCCTCCATCACCACCCATTCACACGTGTACAACACCCTGTGCCACAGAGCTCCCAGAGCCCAAGAGGGGCTCCCGGGCATTATGAGGCACACAGAAGTGTGGGCAATAATTAGTGTTCCTCCTGGGCTACAGCCACATGCTGCATAACCTGTTCCACCTGTGAAAAGTGGAAGTTAATAACTGAACAACAGCTTTCTGCATGTAATTCAGGAAAGCACTTGTCCTACTGCAGGGAAAAGGGAGGGGAAAAAAAAACCCAGCCCACAACTTTTCCACAAACAGGACACATCATTTCCACATCAATCAGGAGCAACGAGTTACTCAAACTCACAAATGCAAAGATTGCTTCTGGTGTTAGAGCAGCACCGAAGCCTGCAGCCCTGATGCTGGATCAGAAACCACCCAGCTGCACACCAAGGGGAAAACCAAACAACTCTCATGTATTAATAACACACAGAACACAGCACGTAACATGTATTGTGTGTGTTACAGCAATTTCACAGAGAACCTCCAGTTAGTCCTGCTGCACAGGGCCTTCCAATGCCTTTTAGACAGCTGCTGGTGTTAGGCCATCTCCAGCTTATACTAACTTAAATGAACATAAAGAAAATTGTCAGGCTTGCTCTCCTCTATAGGGCAATATTCTATAAAGGAAAAAACTAGAGTTAGTGAAATTATAACGTTTACCCAAGGTACTGAACTGCAAGGAAAGAACACTGCTTAGAAGAGGCAGAGAACTGAGTATCCCTGACGTTCCCTGAGTGATGATAAACACGTTGTCTGTTTGAACCTGATAGCATATTTAGTGCTTACTACATAAAAGGGGGGGGGAAGCTTGCTTATTCACAGTGAATGGAAAGATTTGCCATTACACACCATCAGCCCAAGCGAGATTTGCTATTTTGCACTTGAAACTTCTTGCCTCCTCAACAGGAGTCAGCATTCGAGGTTTACTCAGCTATTCTGACCTTCAAAACAAACAATCAAAGCATTATGATGAGGAAACTTGTCTCTGAACTCGAGTTTGGGATATGTTACTTGGAGAAGGGGACTGTAAACACACACTGAACTTGAAAGTCCAAGAGAAACTTTGAAATCAAGGTCCCATCTCTTGATTCAACCCTCCTTACCTCTGTGCACAGCAGATTCCAAGCACATCAACAGGTAGGAAAGCCTGGCTTCCCGCGAGCGGGGCAGGTTCTCCACGTTGCAGCGGTATTTCTTCAGGTCACTCTTACAGGACTTTGCCAGCGAGTAACTGACTTTGTAGTCCTGGGCAATGAGCTTCTGGCGGGTGGTCAGAGCATCACGACACTGCAGGAGACACAGCGGGACGTGACACAGAGCTAGAGTTAAGTTTTCAAGTTGTGTTTCAAAAGACAGCTATGCTTGAAAATCATAGAATGGTCAGAGTTGGAAGGGACCTTAAANNNNTTCCAACAGTTCCATGTCCTTTCTGTGTTGAGGACTCCAGAGCTGGACACAGGACTCCAGGTGGGGTCTCAGGAGCACAGAGCAGAGGAGGAGAATCCCCTCCCTGGCCCTGCTGCTCACGCTGCTTTTGCTGCAGCCCAGGCTGGGGTTGGTTTCTGGGCTGCCAGCGCGCACTGCCGGCTCATGGGGAGCTTCTCATCCAGGAGCACTCCCAAAGTCGTTCTCCTCAGGGCTGCTCTCCAGCCATTCTCTGCCCAACCTGGATTTGTGCCTGGGATTGCCACGTCCCAGGTGTAGGACTCTGCACTTGGCTTGGTTGAACTTCATGATGGAATTTAACAGCGGTTAAATTTCATTTGTCTCACAGAAAGCCAGGCAGTTTATGCACGCCAGGGTCAACAGATGAAGGGTTTTAAAGGCAGCAGCTCTCCTCTCCGCAGAGCTCTTCTTAAAACTGCACATTCATCCAGCTCTTTGTGAAGAGCTGTGGCTGAGAGCGTGACTCAGCCTCAGTAACTAGGATCAGTGGCTGACATTTATCCCAGCTGTGGTGCATGCTCACCCCATGCCCTCAAGAAACAACTTTTCCCAGCCACATTTACAAAATAGTGTGTCTTTTGGATTGGCTCTGCAACACGCCAAGCAGAAAAGAGGAGATAAAGTGGTTCAACCATGGGAATTTCTAGCCATTTGCCAGCACTGGTGATGCTCAAAAGAATGCACTGTGGCCAAACCCGAACCTAGCATCCTCAAGAACAACCCTCTGAATTTCACCCCAAAAAAGGGTCCATAAAACCACTGCTACACTCCATAGCTTTTGGTTTCAATTATGTGAAAATTAACTTCAAGGACAGCAGATAATCTAGAAGAGCTCAGGAAAATTTGTCCATTCTCAGACTATGTGAAACACGGAAAACAGTGCATGTGGGAGAACAGGGAGCAATCCTGGCATGAGAAACAGCAGCTCTCCAGCCCTTTCCCCTTCCTTACATCAGATTTTTGACTTTACCCTCCCTCTCCTTCCCATACTTGCTCCAGGATCTGAAAAACATATATATTCCTGGCCCTTCCCTCATGCTCCCCATCTCTGTGTCATGACTAGGACCCTTGGGACACAGGGAGGTAGAGGCTGGCAGATACTTCATCCCCCAAAGCAGGGGGAGGTGGGTACAGCCTCTCACATCCCTATTCAGACAGCTAACCATGGAAAAAGACCCCTCAACCCCACCCACCCACTATCCCTGTACCACCAAAACCAGGTTAAGCCAAAATAGCAGCCCATTTCAGTCCCATGGTTGTAAAAACGAAGCTTTGTTTCAAGCCCTCAGGGATCACTCTCTCAAGTTTTGAATTTGTTAATTGGAACTAAGCTTTTGGATAGCTAATACATTTAAAGAGAAGGAAATGAGCCTGGTCCCTCCAGGCCTCTGAATAGGGCTCCTTCAGCAGAGCTTCTCCGAGCAGCATTTTACAGATACCCATCTTCAGATCCTTTCAGACAGATAATATAATTCCACATAATCCCCAACACCATGATGCTGCTGCTGCTGAAACCACTGAAGGCGTCGCTGCCTTCCCAAAACGCCTACACCCAATACAAACTCTTTTCAGGTCTGGCTTTTTTGTTTTTGAAAATATTCTCTTCAGGAAAAATCTAAGGAAAACAGCAGTAACTGAGCCGTGCATCTTTCCCACAGAATTTGCTGCTTCATAGCCAGACACTCACAGAAAACAGAAGTGCACACAGCTGCCTGCGCTGAGGCATTTGGGCATTTGGTTTCTAATCTGTACTTTTACCCAAGGCTTACCACAGCATGGGATGACATCCACTTTAAACACTCAATCACAGCACTACAACTCGAGCTCCACGTCTACCTTCCCAAATTACCCAGCCAAAAGCTTTGATTTATTTAAATCCTTAACTTTAAAGGCTGGAGCTTCAGCACAATTAATTCAAGCCATCAGCACGTAGCTGGAAACACAAACATATCAAAGCGAAATCATCTGTTAAAGCAGTTGGTTATCCAGCCACAGAGATGATGGATTTTCCTCTTCACTAGAAAAGAATAACGTGGCCTGGACTGATGAATGATCTGACAATTTCTGCATTAAGGATTTGTCTCGCTAAGACAGATACCCACCTTTTCACTCATTGATTCTTCAAACTTGTGATTAAAGAGGCACTTGTAGACTCGGCCTTCCCCAGCCTGAGTCTGTGAAACAGAACAGAAACAGTTGCCATTAAAGATAAGACTTATAACATTCAATGAGCAGGCTAAACTACACCTCAAGAGATTTATTGTTATCAAACTAGATATATATTTAGGTTAATACTTCAAATGACAGTGATGGCTTCTATGCTATGAAAATTGTTAAATTTTATTGCATTAGAACGTATCTGGCCGTGTTCATCACCCTTTCAGCAAGCAGCTGCTCAGTTGATACAAGCTAATTCAGACTGAAACAAGGCAGCTTTCCAGCTCACTGCTGCAGGCACAAGGAGAGCTGTGAGGAGCCAGACCAGACCACCCCTGTCACCAGTTCACCACCGCAAAAGGGAGCAGCCTCTTACCTCTGCTACCTCCTCCCCTTTCGAGTCTCTCCACTCCTCCTCACACCAGCTCTGACACCCATCAAACCATTTATGCCAATTCAGTTCATTAACCCACTAGAAATAACGCTTGTTTGTTGGGTGAGTGAATTTAGTACCAGATTTATTGCAAACTGACAGCTGCAAGGTGTCCACTTTCATTATTACACAATCTTGCTCAGGCTCCCCTCCACCTTTTCATTCCTTCCTCCAAGGTGGTTCTGAGTCTTTTAAATGGATTACTACAGAAGAGGAGGCAGGAGGAAATTACTCACATTTTCACAAAATCGCTCTCTATCATCTCGGCATGCAAAGTAGAGATGCCTGTCCAAGTGGAAGTCATCTGAAGAGAGTTCAGCTACACGAAGAATTGCCTTCTTGCACTGATCAGACACCTGAACCCGAGGATCAGTCTCCTCTGCCTCTTTTACCAGGCCTTTTTCCAGGCAAGCCACCACCTCTCCTTGCGAGTGAGCATCCTACACAAGAAGGGTAAGACAAAAAGCTGTCACCAATCAGTTTTATTATCAAGTAGTCTGTCATTCTGCATAAGCACCACAGAAATTAAGCAAACAAACTTTCTATGCATAGACTTCCAAAAGTTCAGCCCAAACTGTATTTACATTCAGAGGAGGCAACAGTTAATATTTGTACTACCCACACACTTTATCCACCACCATCCTGCTGATGGTCACCATGAAATCTCCCCCCTCCAATGCTCTGGGTTTGTTTTAATGTCACTTAATGAGATTAGCACTGCTTAGTCACACTGCTCAGAGCAGTTTACCAAAAAGGCCAAATTATCTTTAATCTGACACAGCTCTCTTCACACCATGGCAACAACAGCACATCAAAACATACTTGGGGGAGAGAAAAATCATAGTTCCTCTGTGCTGAGATGAGCCTTCAGTTGGGTGGTGGCAATCAGCGACGCTAAAAGGGCCACAAAGGAGGCTTCTCAATGTTAATTACTCCATTAAGAGAATGAAAATAAAGTATTCAATGGTAGATGAAGTCTTGGATAAAGCAGTTCCAGCCCAATGCTGTATGACACATCTTCAGGCTTGCAAGACAGTGAACAACTTTGGACTCTGACCAGCGAGTGCCAGTAACCCCTGGAAGAGGCAGGGTAAAGCCCATCAAAGCTTTGTTTAGCTTCCTCCATCCTTTTAACGTGTTTAGAAAGAGAACTGCTCCCCCTCTACCTCTGTAGAAGGTTCAATTCCTCTAAAGCCAAGAGTTCTTCTGAAAGAGATCTCCAAAGGTTTCTGTAAGTCTCTCCTCCAAAGGCCACTTTAACTTACGTTGCTCTGAGATCCTGCTACTCAACTCGTACCAGATGATCTGGTGTATAAAAGGCATGAAGATTTGCACACATCTGAATTGCTCAGCCTGGCATTCACCATAACCTTTTAGGAGCTCTCCCTTCATGCTCACTCTGTCAAGTGGATTCATCCCTTGCTGTCAGAGCATCATGAGTAAGAGAGCAGACTCCATAAAACATCACCACAACTATTCAAAGCCATGTAACTCTTCCAAATCTTTTTTTGTTCTCACAGGTCTCCTCAGGCAGGTGGCATTTGATTCCTGTTTGAACTCTGCTGCACTTGGAGCACGAGCAGAATTGGCCAAAGTTGTAAACATAACCCAGAAGTTTAACCAGTTTAAAAGCAGTTTTTCCCTTTAAAAAAACCAACCACTACACAACCCAAACCTCTGTATTTTGGTTTTCTCTTTCCAGCAAGGAATAACTGGCCAATTCCACAACTGGCCAGCTATTAGCATCTTTAAAAAAGTGTAATTATATATCAACAGTCCCTTTAGGAACAAACCCAAGGGACGTGAGGAATACTAGTTAGTGGTATGTTTACAGCATTACCTAAAATTGTCATTTATCCCTAACCATGCCAAACACAAACACTGTTCTGCAAACCCTCATGGTCACTCACAGGCAGTAATTACAACCGAGCAGCCAGCAAGAGAAAGCACTTGAAAACAACCATTCTGAGCAGTTTTTTGCTCCAGCCTAAGTGAGGTTGCACCTGGGCCAAGGTTACTCTCAATCACCTGCAGCCTCCCCTCAGAAGCCAGCAAGGAAGGCACAAGAGAAGCTCCTCCTGCCAGGAAAATCAGAAGTTTGCTGGTTTCTGACGAGGAATCTAGCCCCATGGTGTAAGAGCCATGCTATACAGCAAAGTAAACCTATTTTTGAGGGGAGATTTAGATGAGATATTAGGAATAAGTTCCTTGCTGTGAGGGTGGTGAGGCACTGGAACAGGTTGCCCGGGGAAGTTGTTGATGCCCCACCCCTGGAAGTGTTTAAGGCCAGGCTGGATGGGGCTTGGAGCAACCTGCTCTAGGGAGAGGTGTCCCTGCCCATGGCAGGGGGGTTGGAACTGGATGATCTTGAAGGTCCCTTCCAACTCTGACCATTCTATGATTCTATTTTTAAGAGTGTAGCCAAAGTGGATTTCTACATGCTGGCCACTGAATGTTTGCTGCTGCAGGGACACAATATGAAATCACTAATTTGCTGCATTACAAATACAATTTTTACATTTGGGTAGATCATCCTGCAGTGCTGGCTGCTCTGCAGCCAACTCTAACTGCATTAGAGCAACTGTGAAACACGTCAGACTTGAAACACATACACAAGCCAACACAGCCAGCTTCCAAGAGATGTGGTCCTGGCTCTTCTCTCCTACCTCCAAGCATTTACACACTTTCCTGTGATGCCTTTGGTGCTCCTATGCCTGCCTGACACTCTCTGGGAGGTTTAGTGACCTAATCTGGGGTTCCTTTTCTCCAAATGCTAGTACTGACTAGCTAAGCCAGCTTAATGATTAACTCTTCATTTCTTCACAAGCACGTGAAGGCAGCCACACCACTGGCCAAAGAGAGCATAGATGGGACATTATATATGTCCTTCAGAGACATATCACTTCAGGCTTTAATTACAGGCTAACACTTGCTGTATTTAGGATTGTACATTTTATTGCAGACTGGAGGGGAAAACATGTATTTACAGCTGCACTTAACCTTCTTTTCCTAAATTAGCCAGAAGTTGGACAAGCTTGTCCTAAGGCTGGCAGAACAGCTGTGACACACATCTGTGTTAGGGCTACAAAGATTATGAGGGACTAGAGCATCTCTGTGCTGAGGAAAGGCTGAGAGCCCCCTGGAGAACAGCAGACTGAGAGGGGACCTCATCAATGCTGATCAGTATCTAAAGGGCAAGTGGCAAGAGGGTGGGACCAGTCTCTTCGCAGTGGTGATAGAGTAAGGGGCAACAGGCAAAGATTGGAACACAGCAAATTCCACCTCAACTGGGGAAAAAACTTCTTTCCTGTGAGCCCTGGAAGAGGCTGCCCAGAGAGCGTGTGGAGTCTCCTTCTCTGGAGATATTCCAAACCCACCTGGATGCACTCCTGTCCAGCCTGCTCTGGGTGATCCTGCTCTGACAGGAGGTTGGACAAGATGATCTCCAGAGGGCCCTTCCAACCCCGACCATTCTGTGCTGCTGTGACTGTGATACCTGCATCACTTCAGTGCTCTGTGCCATGCAGAGCTGCCTCTTTCCACCTGTGCTCCATGTGCTCCTGCAGGGTCATCTCAGCTGAGGGTTGGCATCCCACAGCATAAGCTCTCCCAGTCCTGCCCCAGCACTGGTGCTTAAGAGGGTACTAACACCTGCCGTAGAATAAATCTCAACAAAGCTTTTCCTCTATTCCTATCTTCTCTTCCACCCTGTTGGTGGAAAACCTTCACCTTGGAGTTGAAGACCTTTAAGTTCACTGACAAGTCAGGACTCCCCTAAATTTCTTGCAGGGGCTGCCAGTCTAGGCCTCACTTCTTCAGTGCAACACACAGAAACATGAGAGATTAAATCTAAAAACCACACAGGTTTCTTAGAATTGCTGCCTCTACTATCAAGAGGAGAATTTTCACTGCAAGTTGCAAAGATCTGTTAGACACACTAGATAATTATCCAGTCTGGAGAGCCTTGAAATTCTGCAGTTTTATGAAAAGATGCATTTACATCCGCAAAGGATACAAGCAGATTTCCAGCACAGTCCTACAGCACTTCAAGCCACAGAGAAACAAAACTACAGTCTAAATGTGCCCAAGTAAAGCCCCTCCAGCAACAATGCTGTGGGAGAGTTTACTTCTTATGACCAGAATTCTAACTTCAAGTGATATACTTCAAGCACATGACTTTAGGCCAAGACAAAATTTTAAAACCCTTGTTCTTACTTTTGCTTTTCTATCAGAGAATTCTCTCCCCCCAAGTTTAGGCTTTGCAATTCTGGTTTATTCTTTTGTCATTTTCAGAAGCTCCCCAAGAAGAGACTTAGAATATTCTGTCTGAACCTTGACATGGCTTGAACTCATGACTGTTTTAGCTGCAGATTTGCAGAGAGAAGCTAGAAAAGTGTATGATTAGAGTCAAGAGCAGAAAGGAGCAGGAGGGTTAAACATAACCTGTTTCACCAGCACAGCACCTCGTGCTGAATGGCCAGAACCACCAGTCTATGGAAAACCACCCAGCAGATTATCCCAAGTTCCAGTTTGGCACTGCATCTGGCTAACTGGACACCAGAGTTACTGGGGACAGCTCTTAGATTTGCTAACTCCAGCTGATAAACCAAGACTGAGCTGATTTTTACTATCTCTGCCCATTCAGACTCAACTCCCCTGAGTCTGGTACTTCTATGGAACTAGGGAAAGAGTGACAGCAACTGCACTCCAAGCACTTATGAGTGCCAAAAGGCAAGAAAACAATGGGCTCTTAATAGCATTTTTCATGTGCCTAAAAGAGGAACTCATTATGTGGTAAAGTACTACACCAGATGTGCAACTGACACTTCGGTATCCTCCATCATGGCAAATGAACCTCCAGTTCAGCTCATCGTGGCTAAATCCAGCACCTGAGCAACTACAAATTCACCACCCACTGGTCTGATACAAACTGGGCTGTCTCCTGAGTCAGGAAAGTTGTTCAGTCTGAGAAGAAAAGCTCAGTTGCAGTTACCAGTTTCAAATTAGATTCCCATTGTATGAAAACAAAGTAAGCTTTAACTATCAGGAATCCAAACTTGCCATAAAGCACAACAGCCAACTGGAAATATGTCCAAAACTACTACTGAATATTTCTCTATTAAAAAACCACCACCACCCCAGAACATAGGCCTATTACAAAACTTAACACTCTCAAATAACACATCCAGAGCCTTTCTGCTTCATACAGCAAAACGAAGGCCACAATCAGGTTGAGACTTCCCCATGGAACTTTATTGCTCTTACAGAGCCGAAACCCAACAAGAAACATAGAAAAGCAAGCACAGAAAACACCCCATCAGAGGCAACAAACCCAGCAGCAGCAGAATTCAATTAGGAAGCAGAGAGTAAGCTAAAACAAAACAAAACAAACAAAAAAAGTGTAGAAAAGGAAAACTATTCACTAGCAGAGGGGCTCCAAGAAGCAATGAAGCTTCAGAGTACCTACTGAAGTGCCTTTTAGAGTTAAAAAAGCCCATTTATCATCCCAGTTACTATGATGAAATTATCACACTGCAATCTATCAGCTGCCTGATGTGGATGGAGCTAGCGGTGTAGCAGGGCTTATTTCCATATAAAAAGAGAGATGAATCTCATCTCCCATCTTCCTCCTCAGGTGTCCAGGTCCTATTTATTAAATTCCCACTTACATTCAGTCACACGAGAGGGTCACGGATGTTTCTCTACAGGCAACTCTCAGAAGCTACAGCAACGGAAATAAAGCCTGAACCAACATCTGATGAGAATAAATTAGATGAGATTTCTCTCCAAAGCAGAAAAGGGCTAGAACAGAACCACCAACAAAAGAAATGCTTGCGTAGCCATTTATAGCTGTTTCCATAGCAGTACAAAATCCTTCAATTGCTCTAAGTGCCAAGGATGACAGTGTGACAAAAGAAACCCTGTGACAGGCTGTGCTGCTTTCACCAACCAAGGCAAAATATTCTGGGTTGGGTAAGGAAGAAAGCAAGAAATATGCATAAAGTGTGCTAAACACCACAAAAGGTTGGGCAGTGTCTCCCCGTGACGTCCTGTGGAAACTTGGTGACCCAAACTTTCTGTTCTTTGCCTCTCTCAGGATTCTTGTGACCGTAGCTCCCCTCCGGTCACCCTTGTCCTTCACTCAGCAGGGTGGGCAATGCTTTCTAACCTCCTCATTAGTAACTCATTTAAGAGACTAACTATTAAAAATGAAAAAGCTGTAATTGAAAAAGCACTGGGAAAAGGTGCTACGATAATTTTAACTTTATCCCTAAGCATAACAAATTAGAGTAAAAGCAGGCACTCCTTCCTGCAGCACTAGGTTACTGGTACCTGCATTAGTTACCCTGAAGCAGACAGGAAAAGACAGTGCCTTGAAAACAGCCCCACATCTAATCACTGCAAATCACCCCAACATCTAATCACTGCAAACCTCTCTGCACCAAGCTCTATATACATTTCACACAGCCATAGAAAAGCAATTTATTTCCTAAAACCAGTACAGTATTAGTCTGCACTACTAATATATGACACTAGGTACTAACGTGTCATAGAATCATAGAATGGTCAGAGCTGGAAGGGACCTTAAAGATCATCAAGTTCCAACCCCCCTGCCATGGGCAGGGACACCTCTCCCTAGAGCAGGTTGCTCCAAGCCCCATCCAGCCTGGCCTTAAACACTTCCAGGGATGGGGCATCAACAGCTTCCCTGGGCAACCTGTTCCAGTGCCTCACCACCCTCACAGCAAAGAACTTCTTCCTAATATCTCATCTAAATCTCCCCTCTTCCAATTTAAAACCATTCCCCCTCGTCCTGTCCTTCAAGCATTTTCAGGTGGGCAGGGGAAAGGGGAAGTGAAGAGATAGAAGCTCTTGATGCAGCCTGTTAGCTCCAGGCTGAGGTAGCAGAACGGGTTATCACACCTTGACAACCTCCCTGTGTCAGACCAGAGGGTGAAATTAGCCTGGCAATGGGTCTGCTTAAATCTGTTGTTTGGATTCACTGTGTTAAGTCAAACCTGATAAGAGCACGATCAAAAATACAAGCACCTACCACTCGCCTGTGGTGTAGTAAAGGAAGGAAAGACAAATGAAAGGCTGCTCTGCGAATGGCAGAACCTCACAGAGGGACTACACAGAATCAGGACACCAGCCTTTTCAGCAAGATTGGATATGCCAGGTGTTTTCTCCAGTGTAAGAAAGGCAAAAGCACTGGTGCAGTTTCCACTTAAGTTTCCTTAAGTGAATGACTTTTACAGGTCTTATTGACAAGCTGTGTGTACTCCAGATACCTTTTCTCCAGGTCGAATGCTGCCACATTTCAGGAGGTTGATGTCAGCCTTGCAGTCATCCATGAAGCCACAGATCAACCGGTAATCACTGAAGATGATGGCTGTCATTTTAGTGATGTACTGGTGGCACTGGTATTCCGTGATGTTGCCCCTGTGATCCACCAAACACGACACCAGGAAGCCTTTCCCAACTGGTTCATCTGCACACTCTTTGATCTGTTTAAAAAAAAAGGGGGAAAAAATGGAAATACAGTGGCTGAACTATGGAATTTAACATTTTTTTAACTTTTTAAGAAAAAATGTACTCAAGCTTGCATCTATAGCTTCAAAATGTGCTGGCAAAGAAAGCCCCTAGGCTCTAGTCTGATTTTCAGTAAGTCAGAATACTTGAGAATATTTCAGAAATGAGAAATACCTCCTGTGTGAGTATCTGAAGAAAGCAAACGCGGCGACCTTGAGGATTATAAACCCTCTTGCTCAATAATCATCTTTCATAATAATCACGCTGAACCCCTGCAATCAAGTGGATTTGTAGGAAAAATGCTAGTTTGACAAACCTTTATTTAGAAAACTGAGCATATTACAGCATCACTAAATCATACTTGGACCCCCATTAGCCACCTGACCTCGTACAACATAACATTTTGGCTAGAAGCAAGAATGACTCCAAAGGCAACGCAATATTTATTGAACTGTTTATAACCTGCTGGAAGCTAAAATTACTATAAAGGAAAATCCTCATCAAATTCATTTTTACCAGGCTCTTATAGGAACTGACTGTTGGTACTAAACCATTTTAACCCAGCAGTCTAGAAAAAATAAAAATCATCATTAACAGAAGCTGAAAGCTGTGCAGGGATGAGAAAAGTAGTGTACACAATCAGACAGGTCCCCAGTATAAATCACAGCCCAGGCTGCTCGGGGAAGCAGACAGTGAGGCCACAAAACATCACCTCTGGAAGTAAAAGATGCAGGCAGTTTTGACAGTGGAAGTGGAAAACACGGTCACCTACCAGTTCAGGATGCTCCCCCAGGAATACTGCAAGAGGAGCAGAGTGATGCCACGCTCCAAAGGGTATCAAGATTATATAGGCTCTTTTCAACCCTGGGAAGCCCCAGTTGAAATACCTGCCCAGTTCTGGTTCCCTCAGCTGAGGAAAATGCCAAAAGCCATGGGCCACAGTGACACAGGAAGCACATTTGACAGCCAGACACTGACACTTGGCAGTAACAGTTTTTCAAGCAATAGATGCACGGGCTGAGGTGATTACATTGAAGATTTGTTCCTGGACACATCCTGGGCTCATCAATCTAAAGGGAGATCCATGGCAATCAATAATCCAGGTGATACTTAGCACGGGAACAGGCTGGGAAGTGTCTTACCAGTTCTCATATAAGTTGCAATCTTTATACTGGCAATTTTAATGTATGGAGAGCAATCTCTATAAGATACACTCTAAGTGAAGCAAGACTTAACTTGGGGCATGCTGCAACAGTCATATAGGTCAGACTAGCTGAGTAGAACAGACCTCCCTCTGCCTCAGTTTATGAAGCCTTTACTTTCTATGTAACAAATAAAATGTGTATTTTAAACACTATTATTTGAAGACAGAGGTAGGCTGGTAGAATATTTTGTATTTAATCTGTATAGCTATTAGAGAAACACAGTTATTAAGGTCAACATAATTGTTACAGGTAAGACACAAAATAGATTTTGAAGTGAAAACATGTTTGATCCAGGGCGAGGTGAGAGTTGAGCAAACTTTCTCCGAGAAAGCTGCCTCGTGGGTTTGGCCCTGCTTCAGCCCCTGTGCCACCAGCCAAACCAGCACGCAACGGCCACACACTGGTTTTAGAAGAGCCTGGCTTTGGGAACAGCCCAGAGCCAGTGAACTGCATAAAAGACCAAGCAATCACGTTACTGTCTGGCCATTTCTGAAGCAAACACCACTGTCTGGCAGCCAGCCATAATTCCAGATTAAAACCATTGCCAGAACTTATAAAATTCACAACTGCTGAAAAAATTGTTGAAATTTCAATCTATGTTTAGCAGTCACCAGTTCCCACATGACTTTTACTAAGAATTACTCCTGTAGTTGCATTTTACTCATAATACAAAGCAATAATTAAAATCAGTGTTCATTCACCCAGAGAGAAAAAAACTACCCATTAATGGGAATCCAAGAAAGACAATAATGTAAGACTATACATCATGAAATATAATGAAATATAATGAAAGAATATACATCAGCAGTATATGTTCACCAGATATCTTAGAGTATTGTAGAAACTCCTTTGAAAATTAGGGGAATGGTTTATGCACCTGCCTCAACATGAAATATCTGAAGATCAAACAGATGAGGTTATTGTTCTTATCCAACTTTTGTTTTTGTCACTTTAAGTTAAAACCACTCACCAAATGGCAAAATATCAGCAGCTCATGTCATCTTCACCACGATTATAAGAGAAACACTGGTGGTTCTGTACAGTTGAAATTCTATATACTCTTCCCACTACTTTTAGACATCATGTGCCAGATTTAGAGGGCATCGTTTACGACAATGCCAGACTGGCACTGTGTGAAAGTGGTAATTAAACAGACTGCTGAAAGAGCATTGTCAGGAATGCCTCAGTCGTAAAAAATCTGCAGTAGCCATATGACATAAACCAGAAAAACACAATCTATGACTGCAAAGAAGTGGAATTCAACAGATTTGGCAGTGTTTGCTTTTGGGAGCTACTGAATTCCAAAGCCAAGGTAACCCTTTAATGCAAGCTGTTCTCCTTCCACTGTTTAATCTTCTAGACTTCTTGAATTAACTATTTTTTTCATCTCTCCTTATATTATACAATGGTTTCCCACAAATGCTGTTCTTACCAGGCCACGAAGAAAAAGCAATCCCTTACCCCTCAACTACACAATTCATTCCCAAACTTTTGGAGCCAGGCTGCTGTTGACACCCTCAATTACTCGGACCTTCGTGTATCACTCAAATGAAAATTTTGTAAAGAATGGGGCCACGGAGGCAATTCCATCAAAACGGGAAGTCTTGAGGGAACCACAACTCACACAGTCACTGCTCTGAGCACTGACATATTCCTCTTGTCTAA
The DNA here is from genome assembly GCA_013400375.1 of Thinocorus orbignyianus. NCBI lineage: Eukaryota > Metazoa > Chordata > Aves > Ciconiiformes > Thinocoridae > Thinocorus > Thinocorus orbignyianus. The sequence goes on along the minus strand of VXBW01004071.1, from coordinate 83,999 downwards.
TAAGCAAGGCTGCACCACTGAAAGCTACACCTATGGAAATTAAACTGACAACCCAAGCTGGGGTTGGAGAGACAATCTGCTATTCATGCAGCTGCCACAAATGGGCCATCTTCTAGAGCAAACTGTATTCTTTTTTAATAAACAAGTTTATGGGTAGGTGAAGTTATTCTGGTGGACACACAAATCATGCTTTTCAGAGAATGTTATCATGACTGAATAAGCCAGAGAAGGTTCCTAACAGAGAGTCTTCAGAGTAATTAAACTTTGAGTCTTGGAATAAAATAAGAACAAAGTTAATTGTTTGCTGTCTACGTGCTTATCCTCCCTGCTTGGAAGGCTCAATCTAATACCAGTCTCACACTGAACTGAGTGGAAGCCCTGCCACACAGACACTGCTGCAATTGTCCAAGCCTTGATGGTGACAAATCCAATCCACAAGAGACCTCTGACAAAAGGTCAGCAAAGAGCAGAGTGTTGTTAGTTTATCACTTCTTTCCCCCACTCCTTTGTCAGGCACCACCAAGGTAACTGGCTTTTTGATTGAGATTGAATTAATGACACCCAGTCATTTAGCATGGAACACCAGAGCTTACCCAAAACATTGTTTACACACTAATTCACTATCACAAAGAAGTGAAAACCCCTCAGTGCCACAACAGCAGCTGTGCTGGCCCTCTGGCTTACCTCTGCAATGGTGGACTTGCAGACTTCTCTGGCCACAGATTCAAACTTTGGATCCGTAGTCAGGTTCAGCTTGTAGTTCCACAAGAGCTGTGGAGAGAGCATTTGTAGAAAGGGGGTTTAAGAGCTTCCCGTGGAGAATGACAAATGTTTTGCTTCAGAAAAGAATGAAACACGACGTGTTGCCAATCTGTATCACCCTCCTTCTACAGTACAACAATCAAGACAAAGTCTCCTTGACAACAACTTTGTCCTTTCATTTCTGCAATGATTTTCTCACAAATCCAGACTGTTAAACATCTCTCCACAAGGCCATAAGCCTGACTCATTAAAAGGAAATGTAAAATTGCCTTCAGTAGATATAACCAAAAGGAGAAAACATCAAAAGTTGTAACTTGTTACCTGCTGCATATTTAGCAGTATTTATAACCCACCACACCTGTGCCACAGCTTGTCCACCTGATGCAAGTATTAACAAAAATGAAGTCCTCATTATGAGCAGATTTCATGCTGGAAAGCGAATAAAGCCCAGCAAAAAAAGGAAGGAGGACAATGCAGCTGGACCCTCATTCACTTCCTTCCAGTCACACTCTGCAGATATTTACACATCCCAGATGTCCTCCTCCATTAAAGTAAAAATACAGGTTAAAAGAGTAAAACCTCAGGAAATTAATAGCTGAGACATTGCCCCAGAAAAGCTCCATTAGCTCATCTGGTTTTCTCCAGAAACTCAGAGTTGCGTTTAAACATTCTTCAGTAAAGATTAAATAGCTTTACAGAAGAATATCAAATCCTCTACCTTTGTGACAAAAATCAAATGAATATAAAATAGACAGTTTGGTTGAGCTTCATTTTGAAGTTTCAATTGTACACAAAAAACCAAGAACACACAAAATCATGCACAAGGAAAAGAGTTTGACATCACCTCCACCTCGTATCATGGAGTTGTGAAAAGTTAAAAGGAGGAGATGATGGGACTCTAATGCATTTCAGAGGGAGTAAGATGTTGAAATATAAAGGTTTAATAGAAAGAAATGAATAAACAGGGAACCTGTCCTCACAGGGGGCTGTAGACCTCTCCCAATCAGGACAGAAAGGACAAAAACGAGGCCCAAGATCTCAGGAATACATCTCTGCATGTGTGAATCTCAAAATTTGAGTCTCACAATGAGATGCTCTCCAAGGAAATCTTCCCACAGGCAGAAGGAAGGTTAAACTTGCAGCTTAAACCCCCTGATTTTAGTGCTAGGGAGCATTTTCCCAGGAGATGATGAGCAGTTATATTACCAAAGACTACAGAGAGAGGCAAAGATGACATTTGGACATGAGTCACCTCTCTGTGGTCCAGCTTTTTTTAATTTCTGCCTGGCAAGATGAGATTTTGCCCACACTTCCTATTCCTGAGTGGCTTCTAGAATCACATCTGCCTTCTGGCAGAGACACTGTCATTTAATTCAGCAGAGGAAAGGGCCAACTTTGGTTTCTCAAAGTCTCAATTACTTCTTCATTCGGGTAATTTCTGTTGGTTTATTTAAATGTCAGGTAGAAATGGTTTAATTACTGAAGCTTTCTCTTTCTCAAAAACAGAAAAGACTTAAACAGAAACATGATGTGCCCTTCATCTGATCCAGCCTGGCACAGCAGAGAATTACAGCTGCCATGAAGTCAGGCAGCCCAGTGCTAAAGGTTAATATATAAACATGGTTGGAAATTACTAGTTAGACAGCATGGCTGGGCTTCATTCCTGGAATGTATCTTCCAACAATAACCCAAAATACAGCTTCTCAGGCATCTGAAACCAAGACCATTGAGGCAAGCACTTGTCTGTGTCCAGGGCTGACCAAATAATTAAGGATTTTGATACGGTGTATTCTAACAGAATGCAAATGAGAAGCTAAAGGAATCTTAATACCAACCTTAGCTCTGATGATCTTATATATTTTTAAATTTGTTTTTTAGAGTCTTGGGATTTGAAGAGTCAGCTCAGCAGCCTGAGAACTGGCTAACAGTTTGCTCACAGTTAAACACAGCGCTGCGAGGAAATCTGTTCTAAAACCAGCCAAGCAGTTCAAACTGTCTCTAAATATCACACCCCCCACAGCATTTTCCAAGCGAGCTTAAGAATTCAGCAGCTGTGAAAGCAATACAGAAGGCTCCAACAGCTGAAATTCAGAGTTTAAATTCAGTGCTGCTCACACCATTCCCAAAAGGAACAGTAACATCATGTTACTTATTCCCAGTAACTCACGGAAACCACTCCCCAGCTATAAAATAAGAGAGGTATCTGTGATCCTCCTCTGACACAGAAGTACAATTTATAAAGCTCTCAGATGTGTTCAACTCTGAAGTCTCCACTAAGACCACGATGGTTATACTGTGTTAAAAAAGTGTTCTTCCGCCCCAGGCCAGCACTGAAACCCAACTGTGTCCTTTGATTAATGCATTCTGCGAGCTACAAAACTGTGCAAAGTATCTCAGGCTGACAGAGGACCTAAGGTGCAAATACCACAACTATAGATTGAAAAAAAAACCAAAGCAACACTTACGTGATTGCAGTCTGAGGAGATTTCGTTATCTGGCTGAAAAGAGAAAAAAAAAAGAGCGTCAGTTCACTACTGATGTGGTGCATTTCACACACAGAAGAGTCAAAACTTAGAGAAACCAAAACCTGTCAACTCATTTTCATCGTAAGATACAGTCTGATACAAGCAACACCAAGTTTTTAAACCAGCACAGTAGGAGTGATGACATCCAAGTACCAAAAAGGTGGAAATAACAGGTACTTCAGATACAATGCTGTCCTAATTCAGCACAAGAGTAGCAACATTTATGTAGACATCGTAAAAACATAACAAATACTCTTGTGTTTCGTCCAACTGCCCAAACTAAGAAGGCAGAAAAGCATCTGTGGGAAAACAATGAGAGTTTGAAAGAAAAACAAATTCTTCAAGGAGAAAGGTAGAACTTGCTTCCCCTGCCCTGATTAAAGTGATTGTATTCTCTGTTTAAGAAGCATTGGCTTCTCTTCCAGTTGTACACGAAGGGACCGGCCCAAAGCTGCCCTGAGATTCACATCTTCCACCACCAGAAACTGGTAACATCCAACAGTCATACATCATTTCAAAACAATCACTATGTTCTTTATTTTGTAGTAAGGAAGGTACTGCTTTGTCCTCACAACAACTGAGTCCCATCCTAATATTCAGTCTGCACTCAAGCAGTGAGGGTTTTGGGGAGAAACATCCGCGCTCCCAGGAAGCTGCTTCAGTGACAACTCCGGCTGCAAACCATCCTCATCTTCCCTACAGCCCGAGCAGCTCTCCCAGTGGAGAACTCCTGGAAAAAAGTCAATTGTACAAATCCATATCTCATCTCCACAGCAAAACAGCACAAACAGAACAAAACCCACCCAGCCATTGTACCCACAGAAATAAATAATAATCATAAGCAACTGTGACTCACAAAGTGTCTGGGTCCACTGATACTGAAGATGTCAGACATGCTCAAAGAGCTACAGACACTCAAAACCACTCAAAGCTTAAACACACCAACATTAACACATTAGATCTCAGATATGTGACATGAGAGAAGTAGCATCTCATCAGGTTTGAAGGAAAGAGTTTCTCTTCCAGTGCATGTATTTGCTGCCTCACGACATGTCACACCAACGCTTCTACCACTGCTGCTTTCTAGAGCTCAAATGGGTTCAGAGGGAAAAAAAGAGCATGGTAAATGCTCCCACATCCTTAATTACAACCATTACTCACTAAACAACTTTTATTTTGTACAGCAGGAAGTTGCAGAAATGATGTCTCCCACTTAGAACATAAAAACCAAGATGGTACCTGAAGGACCATAGTAATTAATTTCTGTTTGGTCAGACTGCCACCACCTAAACCCAGATCTCCCAAAGTCATCGTAAATTTGAAAATTAGTATATCAACTTTTTTTTTTCATTTATTTAAAAGGCCAGCAGATGCCTGGTTAGTACCTCAGACTGCAGAACTGACGTTCACAACTGAAAACTAAGATGACATCCAAATTACACTATTTTAAAGCGGCCTCGAAGACAGACACTACCATGACTTAAAAGGCGATTTTTTTCCTTAGTTTTCTGCACCCATCCTGATCATTCAGTGCCAGACAGAGGTTAAGTATAAAACCTAACTTCAAAATTTCAAAAGCTAAGAGTCAGAGTGTTCTCCACTGAAGTTGCTGTCTCAGTTTTTGAGTCAAGGATAGCTTCTTTATGAAAATACACAGGTTAGCACTGTAATTCCCCTCCAGCAGACAGGACTTACCAACCCATCTGGCAAGCAGAATTATTTCCAAGGGCCAGAATACACTCTCCCAAAACCCTTCTCTTGGTTGCTTCAGTAACTTTTGCTTCAGATCCACCAAAGATCAAAGCTCTGTTCTTCTGGAAAGATGAGCCCAAGGAGATAACAGATTGGTTCTCACTGACTTGGGAAGCTCGAACAAGCTTTTCTGGAAACACACAACACTCAAACACTACCCATTGAAATACCTGCCTCCCCTGGGCTCTGCAGCAAACCTCAGAGTTGAGAAATCAAGCCTTACTTTTCTGAGAAAAGTAACAGAAGTTAAATAGGACATTAACTAAGCTTTAGTACTGCATACATTCACAGTCCAGTACTTAAATATGTGAAAGAACACAATCTAGCCAATAATCCTTCACACGTGGAACAAGATGACCGCCTGCTAAGCTAAAAGCTGTGATCTCTCTTCCCTCTTAAGTGTAAGAGAGGTGACTTCAGTGGCAAAGCTGACTGGATTTTCCCCACTTAAGTGAAGCAAAAGGAGAAAAATAATCCTTTTTATCTTGTGTCTGAAGGGTTGAGTTTGAGGAAGGGGAAAAAAAATCCCCCCAGCACAACTCACACCAGTTCTGCCTTTCTAACGTGACAGTCTGTGGCCTTCCAGCCACTGCATCCACCCAAGAAACCTTTGAAACTAGAGCCATTTCAGAGCAATATCCTTGTGTTGTAAGAGTCAGGAGAAAAAGGTACATTTCAAATTATCACTAAGAGAAGCTGAGGAGCAAAAGAAGCTGCATTGGGTCATCTCCACGTGATGATTGTGAAGAACAGGGATGCCCAGAGACCCCTGGGGCAGGGGAAAGAAGAGCAGCCCAGCCCAGCACCATTCCACCCAGGAGGAGGACTCCTCTTACATCTCCTAATTGAAGGATTAAAACCAGACTTTCCTCAAAGTACACGTGCCTCTGGGCTCTCAGAAGCTTTCTGCTGTTTAGCAGCTTGGGTGGGAATATATTACCTCACTTTGCAGTTCTCTAAAAAGCTCTCCAAACTCCTTCACGCACTAACACTCCCATTCCGGAGCCTGAGCACCACTTCCTACCTCCCAAGAAAAGCAGAGTTTTGCACAAACACGAGCTCTGAGAAACACTGAACAGAAAAAGTACTTCCTTCCACCCCACCACATACAACAGGCACCAAATCACACTGTATTAATACTTTGTGTGAAGCTGTATCACCACCAGACTATGAGATTGTCAACACTGTTGTGTTCAAAAGTGCATTTTCTCATCCACCAGATGTCAACTGAAGGAAACAAGGATGGGACAACCTACCACCACCATCCAGGCTCAAGGAGGCAACAAGCTGTTTTAGCTTCAGAAACAGACCACCATCGTGCTGGTTTCCAGCAATACTTGTCTAGTCATAGCCATGTCATGAACAAGTGTCACACATCACCATCGAGCAAAGAACACACTGTCTGGGGTGTAATTAACGTCACCCCCACAGCTTGAGTCCAAGTCATAGAATCATAGAATGGTCAGAGTTGGAAGGGACCTTAAAGATCATCAAGTTCCAACCCCCCTGACATGGGCAGGGACACCTCTCCCTAGAGCAGGTTGCTCCAAGCCCCATCCAACCTGGCCTTGAACACTTCCAGGGATGGGGCATCAACAACTTCCCTGGGCAACCTGTTCCAGTGCCTCACCACCCTCATCCTAATCCTAATCAACCACCGTGGACGAAACTCAAGGTCTTGGGAGAACTCTCTGCAGAGATTATTTTAATCACCAGCAGTCGTTTGACCTTCCTCTTCTTTGCTCCCTTGTAGGTATCACACAAGTAGAAGAGTCTGAAGTCAACCACACAAATGCCTTTATTCACAGATTTTAATCCCTCCTTAGAGCTGAACAGGAGATGACAGCAGACATTTCCACTGTTCTTCCAAGGGAAGAGTAGCTGCACACTTGCTGAAAAGTAAGGACCAGGCATCTCTCAAATACTAACTGTAGATAATCTAGGAGGCCATCAAACTGATAATGGGAAAATTGACTCTTAGCTGTATCTTCCACAGATAACAGCAATCCCTTCACGACAAGCACACTCAGTTGGAACAACAAACTCCAACTAAAGTGTGCGACTTTGCAGGAATCCAGTTAGAACCACACCACCAGAAAAGAGCAGAGGCTAAATGTAAGATCAAGGAGAGATCTGGAAGAGCCATCCTTCTGCAAATCCAACCCTCTCCCCCAAGGCAGCCATCAAAAATGATTCCACAGAAGCATCTGTGGACACAAAAGCAGCTACAGTAGTCTAGGCAAGAAGCAACACAGCTTTCCTAAGAGAAAAACCACCCGTGACACAGCCAGGCATGCTACAAACCTACTGAAACATCCTGGAGTTCTGTGCCAACCAGCATATGGCTACAGTAAACCCTCTTCACACATCCTGCTATCCTGAAGGAGTCATGTGTGATACAAAAAAAAAGTTAACACCAGTGATAATTTAAGTTCCAAACAGATGAGAAGACTTTGTAATTTAATTACACGTTTAGTGAACAATCAAAGTTAAACTTGTTAAATGGAGCTTGAAATACTCTCCAATGCCAGTGAACTCTTAGCACTAAAAACAAACCCAGTGTTGTCACGTCAGCAAAAAACCCTCTAAGCTTATCATTCATTATCAACACCATCCCTGTATCAGTTACCAAGCTCACAGATTCCATATACTTTGCTTATTTCACACAAATAATTATTTATTCCTTCACTTAAAAGCAGAAAGCCAAAGTCTGCAATGCTGCAAATCATTTGACCAAATAATTACTTCCACACTGGTTGGGCACTCCTGGTTTATGCAAGCTTAGTAATACAGGTTATAAACATCACAACTGCCTGCAAACAGACACAGAGCTTTGCATATGAAAGTCAAATCATCCAGAGCAGCAGCAATTTCTTTAGCCACTCCCTCCACACACAAAGCACAGGTAGCAAATCATCCCAAACACCAAATTCTGCAACTGTGTTTTTCACCTTTTTAACCAAGTTTTAGATTCCACAGACTTTTCCACCTATGCCAACGTTTTACAGTTTCCAAGGGTATGACACCATTAAGACAAGTTTGCTCATTCAGAAAAGACATCACAAAGCAAAACAAAGAAAACCAACCCAGTACAAAATGTTGTGTGTCCTTCTGGCCCAGGAGCCAAGGATGAAGCTTGTCCACTCACACCTTGAGGATCCAGTATTCACTGTCCGCTTTAAACACCAAGAAAGTTCAGCAAGTGTGACCCTTTCCTATGCAGCCTTGATAACAAGTCAACAGAACGTTAGCAATTGTCATGTTTTGCTTGTTTCACATTTGCTTGACACCAAAAAAAAAGAAAAAAGAGAGTCTTCAGCAGGTTGCATACTCTTTTTCCACAGCAGAGATTTCCTCATGCAAATACTGTAGGAAAAAAGTGACAGAAAACGCTCAAGTTTTAATTCTGGTGCATCAAAAGCGACCACGGATGATGGTGCAAATTATCCACTGATCTAAGCAAATCAAACTTCTTCACTGGTTTTTGGTTTGTTTTTTTCTCAGCAGCAGATGTTGTGCAGAGCTGCAAGGTGGGTGCTCAGAGCTGCTCCAATGCAAGCCAGTGATCTCACACAAACTATTCCCATCCCTATTCCCATTCCCGCTGCTTTGTCCCCCACCAGAGAGGACTCTCAAGCCCTTAAACCCTCTTAGCAGGGACCTTGCTCGTTTCAGCGTTGATCCAAGCATCACAGCATGTTCTAACACTCCACACGATCAAAGCAAACTCATCCCAGATGTTTGTTTGTTCTTCCTTAGTCCCCTCCCTTCCTCCTCCTGGAGGTTTTTCCAGCCAGTCCCGATGCCTTGGGGAGAAAGACAGACCTTGAAATTATGTTTGCCACAGAAGTCTGGCAGCACTGCTACCAGAGATGGTGTTTCCCATAACATTCCTCCCCAACAGAGCTCCGCCACTAAGCATAGCATCAACACCAAGCTGCAGATCCAGCCAGAAGGCTTCAGGATTTGCTCCTGGAAAGTGCTCTCACAACTCTGGCAAAAGGCACCCACGTTTAGGAGACCAAAAGGCAAGCAAGGATGCTGATAACGTCACAAAAGAAGTGGAAATGAGATGTAGAGCTGTTCAAAAGAGCAGAGTGAAACCACAGAAGACTGCTTAACCTACCTGATATCCCACTGACCGATGTCTTCCTCACCCCTGCTGCTGGCTCCAGCTCACTGCAGGCTCCAAAACTCAGCAAATAACAAAAAAGCTCTTCACTGATTTAGAGATTTCTGCCAGAATGGTACAAATGGTCTTAGGGAAGAGTCCCACCAGCACCAGTCGGATACTGGGGAGGCACAACTGCACCTCCACCTGCAGCAGCAGCCAGCCCATACATCTATTTAAGTTATGCTGAGACAACCTACCTCTGAAACTACCTTCCTGGATGACTCCCTGCCCTAACCTCATCCAGAAACATCCCAAAATAGCTAAGCGTATTCCAGTAGAAAGGGAAAAATTGACAGCGTGGGTTTCAGCAGTTCTGCACATCGTCTGCTGTGCCATCCAGAGGAGAAATGAGAGAAGAACAGAGGTCCCACCAAGTCATTCCAGTGCAAGAGCTAGTAAAAAAGCTCTTATTAAAGACAAAATCATAGAATTGCCTAGGCTGGAAGGGACCTTCCATATTGAGTCTAACCACCAAATATGGTGATGTTCATCAGCCCTTAATAAGTCAAATTTCATCACTTAAAGTCTCAACATGGAGACTTCACATCCTTTGACATACTCTAGAGAACCGCAGGCTGAGCTTAACTTGACAGAAAGCTTCCAAAGCCATAAAGAGTGTACAAACAAGATTCAGTTTTACACAAAATAAAAGGCTGGTGTATAGGGCATGGTACAGCCCCTGTCTCCTAAGACAAGTATGTTGCCCTAAACATACTCTGCTCCTCAGAGAGTAATGTATTGGACGCATATGGAGAAACTAGAGAAATCCTAAATTACCTTTGTAGAGAATCTAAGAAAAAAGTTTGTAGCCAGGAGAAGCCTGGCGTTTAAACACAGGTTTCAGAGCAAATGCTGCTTACTCATCTCATCTCTTCTCTCCACTCCCACAGCTTAACCAAGGGTGATGCTGCAGAGCAAAGCAACCAAGCTCTGAGGTTCCCTGCTTCGTTCTCTCACTGTTCACCTGAGGGACAGCAATGTTAATCTTCACCAGGTCCCCTGCCAAGCACCCTGGCTTCATGCAGCACAAACAGAACAACGCTCTGACCACTCCACTGGCCAATATTCATACTGTTATTCAACAGGTGGGCTCACGGCTCCAGTTTTCCACACTGAAAGCCACATGCTGCTCCAAAAGATGCCTCCCAAGGAGTGTTTTCCTCCTGCATGCATGTCACATCCATCAGGGCGCCCGTCCTTACCAAAGAGGAATAAGTAAGTATCTCATGCCCATCATTTACATCCTACATGTGTGATTTACATTCACACATTCCACCTCTGAACCAAAGGAGGACAAACAAGCATCCAAACCAGTGGGAAGCAAACTCAGCTATTTTTGACTCCTGCCAGTTATTCTACTTAGAGGCAATAAAAATCAAATACCTCAAAGAAGTCGCTCCAGCCTTAACCACAAACCACAAGAAGAACAATTTCATTTTGAAGTCTTCCCTCCTTCCTTCAGGACAGTGGTGAGAGCCCTACTCTTCCACCCCATCCACCCCAGTATGAGACAAAATACATCCAGAGTCACCTCCAGCTGTCAGGATTTCAGATCAGAGGAATATCAGTACTTCTAAGAAGTGCTGGAGATGGAATCACAGAATGGCTTGGGTTGGAAGGGACCTTAAAGACCATCCAGTCCCACTCCCTGCTCTGGGCAGGGACATCTCCCAACAGATCAGGTCGCTCAAAATCCCATCCAACCTGGCCTTGAGCCCCTCATGGGATGGGGCAGCTCCAGCTTCTCTGGGCAGGCAGGGTCTCACCACTCTCACAATAAAATACGCATACACACAGATAAACAGGCCTGCAGAAGTTCACACACACAACCCAGCACTAGTCCCTCATTGTTACAAGAAAAGGCATATTTCAGTTTTCCACATGGTTTGCATTGTCCTGAATTCCCACCTGACACTCAGCATCTCTTCCGCTATCGTGCAATGCCAAGGCAGGGGCAGGATGTACCAAGGGACCCTCCTCAAGCAGCTTTGTAGTGTTATTACCCTGCAAGAGCCCTCCTGAAAGCATAAAGCCTGCTGGACCTCACCTCTCAGCCCTGCTGGACCCCACCTCTCGGCCCTGCTGCCTTCCCAAGACATTCAGTGCAACAGGGACGTCTCCCTCAAAAAGGAGCAGCCTCAGCCCAGGCAGCGTTCAGCCACTCCTAACAGCTGGATCTGAAATAAAACACTGGGATTTGCTTCAGAAGATCTGGGGGGCCCCAACAAATCACTTGCTTCTTCCCCACAGCAAGAGGCAGGTGAGGAACAAGAGCCCTGAGCCAGGGAACTCCCCGCTGTTACAATAAACCATTTCAGTTCTTCTCACACTTCAGCATTAACCACAACCCCGGCTTTTATCACCCCCTGTACGTGTCAATTTTATCACAGTGCTATTCAAAACATGAAAAATACCTACCACAGCCCAGCCCCCACTCTCTTGTTCTTCATCACACCACTCACGAGCTGACTGACAAAGCTGTGGGTACCACACAACTAACCGGAAAACCCGATGGAGACCTGAGGCTCCCCCATGCCAAGGTGACAGCAATTAAAACGCTGTTGGGACAGGTTCCAACTTAAGTTACGTCAAACAACACGAGAGCCGAGAAGAGCTGTGCTGCACACAAGTTCTCGACCCCACTGACAAGGGGCAGGAGTCTGGATTTTAAAATATTTTAAGAGATCAACCTGTGTCAGAGAAAAGCTGGACTCGCTGTTACTCGTTCTCCGGTTCTCCCAAAGAAATTCCTGCGGAAAACTTTCAAAATAGCACATCCCATTGCACTCAAGAGGCAAAAGTTACAGGGAGAGACTATCATAAATTCAATTAGGGAACAGCTCTGCCTTTGTACACCATGGGAATACGTGCAAATAAGCACTAAGGCACACCAAGGTTCACAGCACAGCCCACCACGGTGACTTCCAAACAACACTGTGACAGAGAATTAGGACACCGCCTCGGCCAGCCAGGACTTCTCCAACCCAGCATGAGCTTTATTTTGCTGGATTCTCACCATCACCCCCTGATCTCAGCAAGAGAAGGCTATTTTTAGGAAGCCCTAGAAACAGCACAGTCCCCTGCTTCCATTCCCAGTCCCTCCTGTAGGGAAAGGGCTGCCCATGAGATGCATGTCCAAAATCACCCCTGCTCCCTACACTGCCTTGTGCTCCAGAAGGTAGTTTGGAGCTGTTTCTCCTAAATAAATACAAACTACCTACCACCAATATTTTGTCCTTTATAAGAAAAAAAAAAAAATAATGAGAAGGCACTCAATAATAAATTTCTAATTTTTCTGTTAGGTGGTTGGGTACAGCATCCATCCACTCACAATTTGCAGTTCTCAGAAACATGAATTGCAGCTAAATACAGTCTGGGACAGCCAAAACCCACCAGTCAGGACAAGACAAAAGAAGCCTCAGTCACACAGAGGTACTCACCACCAGCTTCTCTGACCAAGAAATTGAAGAAATTCAAGAGAGCACAAGTAGCCACAAGTCGAGCCCCCTCTCCACGCACACAGAGAGCCAAAATCATCCTCGAGTCCATCCGATGGATGGCACCATCAGCCACAAGTCTGGGCAACATGCACCAAACTCAAACTTCCCAAGGATGCTGGCAAAAATCACATCACAGGACTGCTGTGTGACAGGGGGCCCACGGTAGGTGCTTCTGCTCTCAAAGCCATCGATACTGTGTTCAGTTCTGGANAACAGCTCAGGAACATTCTAACAAGTTGCCACAGCAAACCTTCCCTTTCCTCCTCCAGGATCTCATCACCAACCTCCAACAAATGAGCAGAGAAAATGTGTTCTCAGTTACAACCACATTAACTTCAATACCTTGAAGCAGAGGCACTGAACAGGAATGGAAAAAAAAAAGGAAAAAAAAGAATCATTCTTTCTAATCATAAGAAAAAAAAAGAAAGAGCCAAACCCACACTTATTCTCAGGTCTCACAGGTCACAGCCATCAGGAAAGCCAGGCTGAGGTATTAACAATTTGTCCATGTAAAACAACTGTTCTGATCCAGCCTTTAGGTTGAATATTTCAGTTCTACTTTAAAAATACTTATTTCCTACATTTTAATTAAGTTTCACTTTCTTTCCAAAAGCCGCTTGCTACACAGAAAAGTAATTCAACAGATAATGTCTTGCCATTTTTAAACATTATTAAAAAAAGATAGAAACATTAAGATGCAAGCATTTAAATAATTACAGATCATATCAATTTAGCCAGGAAACATACCAAGCTTAGCAATAAAAGCTAAAATTAGCTGCAAAATAGTATCACCAGATTAGAAAGCTCTAGAAAAATTACTAGAGCGTTCAAGCAAGACTGAAATTATTCAAATCTAAGCTTCTTGCTTATTTAAATCAATCTGCCTGGGAGCCACACAAATTGTTGTGGTAAATTGATTCCCCCAACGTCTGGTTCTCCTTTTGTAAGCGCCACAAGAAGAAAAAGGAAAAGACCAGAAAGATCAGATGAAAACAGCTGATTCACAACATTCGTCAGGCAATTCTGCATCCAGATTATACATCACAACCTTAAACCAAGTTAGAAACGTCTGGGCAAGCGAAAGCAGCCGGGCAGGGTGAGTCAGAGCAGAGCTGTGAGGAGCAGACCTCAGCACCAGCACCAAAATCAGAAATGCTGGTTTTCTTCTCAGAGACAGCATGACTAAGGCACTTTATTTTACATCACTGCCTCATGGCTGCTACCCTTCAGCACTGCACGCCTAGGTTTTGCACACACAAGTGCATGAAACAGATTTTCAGCAAAGCTACAGGGTGAATGCCTTTACTGGTACGAAAAATAGAGTAGCGGTTCACTCCTGCTTGGCCAAAAGGCAGAGCGTGCCATTCGAAAGGAGCCTTCTTGAAAAGCATGGCATTCATAGAATCATAGAATGGTCAGAGTTGGAAGGGACCTTAAAGATCATCAAGTTCCACCCCCCCTGCCATGGGCAGGGACACCTCTCCCTACAGCAGGTTGCTCCAAGCCCCATCCAGCCTGGCCTTCAACACTTCCAGGGATGGGGCATCAACAACTTCCCTGGGCAACCTGTTCCAGTGCCTCACCACCCTCACAGCAAAGAACTTCTTCCTGATATCTCATCTAAATCTCCCCTCTTCCAATTTAAAACCATTACNCAGGCTGGGGTTGGTTTCTGGGCTGCCAGCGCGCACTGCCGGCTCATGGGGAGCTTCTCATCCAGGAGCACTCCCAAGTCCTTCTCCTCAGGGCTGCTCTCCAGCCATTCTCTGCCCAACCTGGATTTGTGCCTGGGATTGCCATGTCCCAGGTGTAGGACTCTGCACTTGGATTGGCTGAAATTCTTGATTAAATAAATGCTTTGAGTATTTATCTGGAGAAACACACTGGTATAAATGGCACCTTGCTTTTAAGCTTGACAGGATTAAAAAAAATCCCAAAAAAGTATCAAACTCCCCTAAAGCAGCACCACACATCAGTTTCCAAGACTTACCCTTGGCTACAAGCTAACCCTTCGGTCTTCAGCCAGAAGAACCATTTGAACTTTTCTTCCAAACCAGGTCTTTCTGCACACAGGATAAAAGTGATTGTGCCTGTTCATGTCTCAGAGGGGAGCTGTGTTTCATGTGAAAAGAGTTATCCAGCAACATTTACTACATACATCTGCACCAATAAGGAAATGAATCACCAACCCACTGCCAGGCCCAAATTCCCGGCACACGGCACGCCAGCTATTTAGGAATCTGTGTACAAAATACAGGAGGAAAGGCAGATCCAAGCCACAAAGCCACATTTTAAGGGACTGGATATAAAAATAAACTAATTTAAATGCATTGTTTTCCTCCTTTGCTTGGGTATAATTTCTTCAAAAGCCCAGGATCAGCATGTACACAGCCAGAGAACTTTTCACCTGGATGAATCATGATGTTTTCTTTATGTAACTGGAAGAAAAGCAAACCCTGATGTTTATTTTGACCATGGATAAAAATCGCTTGGATTTTGTTCAACAGAAAAATCAGCATGAATAAGTCTTTACAGTCACTGCTAAGGCAAAGTTTCCATGGTATTAGGAACGTACCACCAAATAAAAATTCTGCTCGCCTTCAGAACATGCAAACAGAAGCCGTTACATGACCAAACCAAGCACCTTTCTTCAGTTCAGCACTAATCAAAGGATTAAAACAAAGAAAATCTCTGCGCTTGTGAGACCCCACCNTGGGAGCAACCTGCTGTAGGGAGAGGTGTCCCTGCCCATGGCAGGGGGGTTGGAACTGGATGATCTTTAAGGTCCCTTCCAACTCTGACCATTCTATGATTCTATGAAATTGTACATACATCCTTTTATTTAAGCTTTGCACTTCCTCAGGAGGTTATATACGGGTTTAAACCACCCCTGCTCCCAGGAGAAGCCCAGGGCACTGAGCTACAGCGCGCTTCTCCGTAGGCACTGGTCTTCTCTGCCATAGAATCTTGGCTTTTAAGGCATTTTGTGTTTTTGAGAGCTCCTTTCCAAAAAGCACTAGTTCTTCAGCTTGAGCTGCTCAGCTCAATAGCTACACAGAGCTGTTAAGCCAAGCATTCTGCTTGAAAATTCTGACCGCAATGGTAATTCAGAGGATTTAAAACGATACCGCAGTAAGCAGCCAGATCAGTAACAGTCCCCCTTAAGCCAAAAGAAGAAATTATAGCTGACTAGTTTTGCACGGATGAGTAACTTTAAAGAAAAAAAAAAAAAGGAGAAAAAGACATGTTTGATGCTGGATTTTAAAAGTGAGCTTGAAGAGCTTTCTGGAAAGCAACGTTAGTAGAAAGATGCCTTACTGGTTCGCAGAAGAGCCAGACACCTGCCCGCAAATCCTTCCAATTACTGTTTCCATAACTCCTACTTAAAGAGCTATGAATAAAGACAAGCTGCAATTAAAAAGACTGAGCACACCTACAGCTTCTCTGCTAATAATGACAGGAGAAAATACCAGGGGAGGGAGGGAAGGAGGGAGGGAGGAAGAGGGGAGCAAAGCAGTAAGGTAGTCCCCACCACTGCAGACAGCTGGAACCAACACCCAACTCCACCAGCACTGCTCAACAATCCTCAGCTGTCAAACTACAGGAATTTAGTCAACAATTTCACTGCTCTAGAAACAGCTGGTTATTCTGCCTCCTGGTTCTTTCTGACAGAAGAATCCATGAGAAGGCTCAGGAACACAGACCTACAAGCCAGGTTGGAAGGGTTGCAGGCAAGTACACAGGCAGCACTGCACCTTCCTCTTCCTCTAACTCAAATTTTCAATGACATCTAAAAAGAAGATTTCAGAGTTTAAGTATGTAGTAGGCAACAACTGCCACTGGATAGAAAGTGCTTTATTCCAGCCTCCCATCAAAGGTGGTGGTCTGTATCTAGGTATGCACTATTGACCTATTTGAAGCTACAAACTGAAGCAAAGTTTTTCTGAAGCCCAGTTGTGGCTCAAGAAATAAAGTTATAAATCCCTGCAGGCATGGAAACATCCAACAGGTAATAAACACCTATTTTTCAGGATTACTTCCAGTTTGCTGATGGCAGAACCCAGACAGTCCTCGCACAGAACCTGGGAACAGGGGGAGACTGTTCCATCCCGATCCCTAAGCAGAATAAACACATTTTCCCCAGTAGATAACTCAAGAATAGGACTTTTAGAGTCTGAGCTGTTCTCATCCAAGCAGCACAGGTACGTGCTGTGGTTTGCACACCCACAAGAAGGCAGTGGCACACTTCTGGGGACACACAGGGAAAAGCTGCCAGAGTACCCTCAGGAAAGCAGTTTTCCCACTGGGCACCAGCATTTAAATCCCTTGTATGCAGATTTCTATCTGAATGATAAGAAAACAATGCTGGAGTAGTGCAGCTTTTGCAAAACCGAGGTGATCTCCCAATGTTTGCACGGGTCAACGCTGCAACAAAATCCACCTATTTTACTATCCCTCTGACCAGCCTTCAAGAGTTCTTGCTCAAGCAACTTCCAAGTGAGAAAACCCATCAATCCCCATTAAAAAGGAACAGAAAACATCAAAATTTAACCACCAGGTCACCAAATAATTTATCTGTGTATTTTAGGATTACTATACAATACGGAGTAAAGAAGAGGCTAGAGATAGGATTGGCCCATGGGAATTTTCAAGGAAAGATAAACCCCAGGATACCAGAGGTATTAGATGCATGAAACAAATCTCCAGAAATAAATCTGATATTCCCAAGTAACACAGAGGCAGGAGCACCCCCCGACAGGAGCGACCTTTTGAGATACATACTAAATTTCTTGATTTTTAAAGTGAAAATTAAACTTCAACAAAATATATACTGACAGCAAATCCTTAAAGCTTCAGTGGTATTGTTTGGGTAGGAGCCCAAATGTGACACGACAAGAGTCTGTGGCATCTAGAACACAAGAGCAGATGAAGAAGGAACTCAAGAGGAAAAATCTTCTCCAGCGACTACTCAGAATTCAGATGCAATCCTTTGGGGTTTTCCAACATCCCCAATAAACAAAGTTATTGCACACACGTTTCTATAAACTACATTTGATCATGGTGCAATAAGGAAGAGACAGAACTTACACAAGATCACAGAATCATGGGATAGCTTGGGTCAGAAGGGGTCTTTAAAGGGTTTGGGTTTGTTTTTTTCTCCTTTGTGTGCATTGGTATCAGCTGCATTTCCAAAATGCACAGCTCATAGCGAGCACCAGGCTTGGAACCAACACAAGTGGTTCCCTGCTCCTTGCCCAGATAATCACAGCAATATATCACCTCCGTCCTCATTGCCCTCCAAAACAAGAAGCAAGGACACCAAAGCCTTTGAGTAAGTTAAGAACTGCCATGTTCAGGCAATTTTCATTTCATCACAGGCCGGGCATTCCAAAAGCAACACTGCCAGGCTTCCTGAAGCCTGCAAAATCGAATTTAGCAAAACTTGAGCCTACATTTCTAACTATAACATAGCATCTCCCAGATCACCCAAGGCAACCAGATTAACAAGGATATTTCTATAACGGATAATCTAGCAAATGACCAAAGCAGCCTCAACACTGAGGTCAAGATGAGAAGATACTGTGGAGTAACTGTAACTTTTATCTATTTCTGCACAAGAAACTTAATCTGATTTAGCTCATCCTTCTTTCCAAGACAAACCCCGAAACAATGAACTCCAAAATAAACCACTCATGAAGTATTACCCATAATTAAGGTGGTGTAACTGTACTGCAAAGACATGCAGACAAGCCTGTTGTCCTCACACCTCTCCAGCTGCTGATGTACTGACATTCATTTCACTGTTGCCCAAATTTAGCAGGGAATAACAGAACGTTCACTGCCAGGATGCAGAGGGCAATGCAATTAAGTGTCCATCTAACCCTTCTCAGCAATAAAGAGTTTTTCATTGTACCTGTATTACAAAGCAAAGTATTTTTTGGTACTTTTTAGGTGTCCTTAAGTGAAATCTATCAGAACTCAGGAAGCAGACGAATAGTTGGTGAACTGTAACACGCATTAATTGATGGGGGGAATCCCAAAATCTCCCAAATAACCTCCTTGGTTCTCCTTAACAAATTCTATATGGCATTTGCTGCTCCTGTTTCTTGATCTCCACTGGGATGAAGCCTCTCACAACAGCCTCCAGGCAAGTGCTGCTGGGGGGAAGGATGAGACACAAGTATAAGATTAATTTAGGGCAACCTGAGCTATCATGAACCTGCTCCTCAAAACCAATCCCCAGGCCCAGCTCAACCAGAGAGCAAGCCAAAAGCTAGCAAAAAAAAGAAATTCTCTCCTTTACAGGACCAGTGAGATTATCCACCTGAAGTCCTGGGAGCAGCTCTGACCATAAGAAGCCAAACAAGGGGACAAACCTGCAAGGAAGTTATGCTTCCAGGGTGACATAACAGCTTGGCTGACTCTCAAAGGAGTAATTTTTATAAATAAAAAAAATTCCCACTGTGCCAGAGTGGCTGCCAGTTCTTCAGGCAAACTGAATGGGAAATGAGAGTGAATTATAGTTGAGTATCAGGAAATCTCATGACTTATTCTGAACTCTTCACTGTGCTGCATACACCTTCCTGTGCTAGATGCATTCCTTCTCTATAAAAAAGCTCAGGCAGAAAAGCTAACTGGTTCCTTATCAGTCATGTTTGTGATTACATTTTAGAGCCCAAGACTTGCAAATGCCGCATTTTGCAGGTAACCACCGAGTTGATAAAGAGACACGCAACAACCACATGGAGCTCCAACACCAAACCCAACTCAAATCACTGCGAGAACGGTTGTTTTGCTGTGAGTAAGCTTCCAGGCTTGTTACCACAAGCAGATTCACACATTTGCAAGTAAATTAAGACTTAGAAGGCTTCTGCCCATCTGAACTTGCACTGCTGTTTCCTGGAGCTCAAGCGATGCCACTTTGTTTCAGCAATGATGGTCCTACATCCTCAAGTAACCGACTCCTACTGCACAAGAAGACAGCAGTCATAGAATCACAGAATGGTCAGAGTTGGAAGGGACCTTAGAGATCATCCAGTTCCAACCCCCCTGCCATGGGCAGGGACACCTCTCCCTACAGCAGGTTGCTCCAAGCCCCATCCAGCCTGGCCTTAAACACTTCCAGGGATGGGGCAGCCACAACTTCCCTGGGCAACCTGTTCCAGTGCCTCACCACCCTCACACCAAAGAACTTCTTCCTAAGATCTCAGCTAAATCTCTCCTCTTCCAATTTAAAACCATCACCCCTCGTCCTGTCACTAGACTTCCTGACCAAGAGTCCCTCCCCAGCTCTCCTGGAGCTCCCTTCAGATCCTGGAAGGCTGCTCTCAGGTCTCCCCGGAGCCTTCTCTTCTCCAGGCTGAACAGCCCCAGCTCTCTCAGCCTGGCCTCACAGCAGAGGTGCTCCAGCCCTCTGATCATCTTGGTGGCCCTGCGCTGGACCTGTTCCAACAGTTCCATGTCCTTTCTGTGTTGAGGACTCCAGAGCTGGACACAGGACTCCAGGTGGGGTCTCAGGAGCTCAGAGCAGAGGGGGAGAATCCCCTCCCTGGCCCTGCTGCTCACGCTGCTTTTGCTGCAGCCCAGGCTGGGGTTGGTTTCTGGGCTGCCAGCGCGCACTGCCGGCTCCTGGGGAGCTTCTCATCCATGAGCACTCCCAAGTCCTTCTCCTCAGGGCTGCTCTCCAGCCATTCTCTGCCCAACCTGTATTTGTGCCTGGATTGCCAGTCATCAGAAAACCCAGTTGTTCCACTTATTCCTGCTACATAAAACTAGGATGAAAATGTATTATTAAAG
This sequence comes from Thinocorus orbignyianus, assembly GCA_013400375.1. Taxonomy (NCBI): domain Eukaryota; kingdom Metazoa; phylum Chordata; class Aves; order Ciconiiformes; family Thinocoridae; genus Thinocorus; species Thinocorus orbignyianus. The sequence continues at coordinate 63,489 of VXBW01004071.1, read as the reverse complement.
CAGATCTCAATCTCTCACGCTTTCCAGTGAACTTGGCTGACCCCATCCTCCCTACTCCTAAAGGAGAGCCAAGCAAGGATAACCTGCTGAACACGGCAGCCACAGCAGTGGAAGGATGAGAGCTCCATGGCTACATAAATAAAAATTGCTTCTGCAAAGAGAGACTAATTGTGGCTTGCTTTTAGGGAAGGGGGAGGTGAGTGCAACACGATTTGTCCCATCTAAGGGGACAGACACTAACTGCTATTTTCAGCTCAGCAAGTGATGGCAAGTGTTCAGCTCGACTTTGGGGCTGGAGGAAGAAGTTCTGAATGGAAGCAGCAAACATCTGGAAGAGCAGATTTTCCTACATATCACTTCAAAACCAGAGCAGACAATTGCACAGACTTGGCACTAACTTTGTTGATTTTTTTTTTGCAGTAAAATACCCACTAAAACACCCAGGTAGTTTCCCCACACACTTCTGGAAGATTTCCTCCTTCAGCAACTGTGCTGAGCAGCAGGACGCCTGGCCAGAACAAGCAAGGTGTCACTAACAAGGTGGGGCTCACCGCCAGAAGCCAGTTTATGCTACCCTCCAAGATAAGCAAATCTGAGTTAATCCATCAATTATTTGAACTGAAGACTTGATCCTTCTCCTTCATCTTCTATTTAAAGTTTTGGTGGAAGCAGGATTAGCTTTATACTGTAAAGATCAGAGAGCCAGCAGAGGTGCACAGCGCTGGGGCTAATGCAAGGCATCAGTAAGTGCTTTCCTCTAACTCTTATAAGGCAGATTTACAATTTCTTTCTGAAATAAATATAAAAAATAACGAAGTACAGACTATGTCAGAACACTTCTGAATTTAAAAGTCATTCATTTTGGTTTTTCAGAAGTTTCGGGGTTTTTTTGCCTGTTTGTTTTGTTGTTTGTTTGTGTTTTTTTTTTTATTAATTAGGCTCATTAACAGCCTCCCATGCTAATGTGAGCTATCATTTTTTTACAAAACTAATGTTGTTACTACACTGTCCCACTCTACTTAGCACAGTATTTCCAGCAAATTCAAATCCAGTCCCCTCTGCCAGTGCAGTTTGGTGCCATTTAAGACTCACCACCATCTAGACAGGACCCAGCTTGCAGGGGATGGGGTGACAAGCTTCAAGGAGCCTAAAGAGCAGAGACCTGACTCTGCAACCAAACCACTTGGTTATTAACTCTTCAAACCAACTTACACAGCTAGAAGTCATTTTTCCTCCACTTTAAAACAGACCCAGTTTTGTTTACAGTTAGATGTTTCAACATAATTCTCTTAAAAGCTTAAGTCTTAGGTTTTGGAGAAGAATAGGGCTTTTCAGCACTTATTTGCTTCATTTTTTCCATTTCTAATTTGCTCAGCTTGCACAAAAGATCTTCTTCTTAATTGCTAGCAGCAGAAACAAGCTGCAATCTGAAAATCAAGCGGGGTTTTCTTGTACCTTACACAGCTTGTGCCAGAATGTGTTACTAAATCAGCTGTTACAATCACTGGTAATAGGGAACATCGGCACAAATAGGCTAAAGAGGAAAGATAAGATGTTTTGTGACATCAAAATAAGCAGATGCCTCAAGGACAAAGGTAAAACTTCACTTTTTGACCAGACCTTTACTAAATTAATCATCTCTACCTGTTAGATCAAAGTCACTTCCTAAATACAAGCTGCATGGCAGCATTTAATGAAAGATTAACTTTTAAGCGATGACAAGCATTAATAAATATGCTAATTTCTTCATTTAGTTGGCATTTGTAACACTAGTATGAAGAAATAAGTTACTTCACGGAACACTGCAGCTCCTCTAGGGAAATATTTGAAGCAGCTCATCGTGCCCCTTTTCCCAACAGCCAGTTCTGGCAAAACCAGGCTGTAAATGCACTCAAACGACTCCCTGCGAGGGGTGACGAGCATCAATATCACAAAATTAAAAACTCCTTTCTTTTAAAGTGAGACAAAGGAGCCATTTGACAGCAGGTTGCAGTAGCTCTCTTCCTCTGGAGAGAACCACTCTTGCAAACACAAGGTAGACAGAGCCAGAGATTGAAACAGATGCCAGGGATTTCCCAGCCTAACACATACTAGCTCTCAGTATTCGCAAGCCTGATGTCCAGCACCAAGCAAGTTAATTTGCCTGTTAATTAGAAACAGGCCACCAGAAAATTGCACCAGACCACTTTCCTGTATTGACTAGAAAGGACGAGGAAGCATTTTCATAAAGCCTAGATGCCTTTTAAGCACGTTTCCTTATGTCTCTGAGCCACCCAAGCCCACTATACATCAAGGAGCTCCTATTGTTGAGCAAGAGCATCCATTTCAATAGACACTAAAACTGTTTAAAATCAGACATCTTTGGAGACTTGCAAAACAAATCAGCAAGCCTGAGTAACTCTAAAGAAAACAGCTGCAAGTAAGCCTAACCAGAAAGTCTCCTTTTACCACAGTACAAGATTAAAGAGAATTAAGTCCAAGAAAAGCACAGGTAAACTACACCAGAGAGAAAGCTCAGCCACTGGTTAAATCTGTGCAGCTCTGAAGCTTGAGGTTCATCCAGTTCTGCTCGCAGGGCACATTCACCAGCAATGGCAGGATTACAAAGAGAGGAGACAGCAAGGAAAGAAGGAAGGTGCCAAGAACATTTTAACTACCTGGAAACGCAGTATGTAGCATCCTTTCTACAGTATTATGCTTAAATCAAATGCCCCTTCAGCTTAGTTTTAGGGGTCTTATGCTGCCAAGCCTAATACAACTGAATTATTGTTGAATTATTTCTCATACACGAGACTCACAGGCACCTCAACTTTTGAGAATTTATTTCATTTTCTCCAGAATCTGTGAGATTGATCACTTCAAGTTATTAGACAATAACTGTACAGTTTGAAAACAGAGAGCAATACTATTACACGGCTAGGCCTCAGTTACACACTGCATTGCAATAACAGCAGCAAATTGAAAATACAAAGTTGTAGGCAATTGACTTGATCTAAGGCTTCCAGATGTCAAGTTTCACGTGCATTTTTCATGTTTATAATAGACACTCTTTTAAGTGAGAAGGACTTGTTTGAGAAGCCTTGCCCAGCTCCTTGACCATGGTGCCTGTGGGACTTGCTTGATCTCACCTCCACTCTGGAGACCAAACCAGCTGAAGTGTGGCAGTTCAGCATTCCAGGCTTAAGGATCCACCCTGCTCCACTCTTTACACATCCCTTATCAATCTCCTGCTCTTCCTTTATGCCAGCACCCTGAACACTATCACAAACACCACTGTTTGAGGAGCTGCACTGCTCTCTGTTAACGGCTGATCAAAGGTTTGGGTCCACCCCGCAACCAGCCATGGCACAGCAGGCTCCTCCAAACCAGCAACAGCAAAGCAAGTATTTAGAATCATAGAATGGTCAGAGTTGGAAGGGACCTTAAACATCATCAAGTTCCAACTCCCTTGCCATGGGCAGGGACACCTCTCCCTAGAGCAGGTTGCTCAAAAACATCACAAGTCATTCTAATTGAGTGAACCAAATCTCCAAAGACGCAGTCTAGGATACACTTGCAGGAGAACATAAAGCTGCAGTGAGATGAAGAAAAGGATCTGATATCAGATCAGCTGGCTGCAAGATTCTCTTTGATTTTTAAGAAGCAACAGCTTTTGAACTACTCTCAGCCAGCCTGCTAAGGAGTCTGCATCAGCCACACGTCCAGACATCCCATTTTTACACAGAATTAAGCAGATTTCTGAACACAGCCATGAATACACCAAGCTGTGGACCACCAGCTGTGTTGTCTCTTTAACAACACTTACATCCATGAATACAACTGCCAGAAGCTGACCCATTAAAGAAAACCCCGTGTTTGTTTTAAGTACCTAAAGGGTTGAGGAAAACTTAAGATTCAATTATGTTCTTAGCCAGGGAGCTACACAAAATTAAGCAGCAAAGGATGAAAACCCTGCACCATTACTGTGTTAACTCACCACTCCTAAAAAGTCTGAATGGTATGGCCTCTTCTACATATTTCTTAGCAGGGCATCAACCAGACACTTGATTTTTCACCAGCACAGCTGTGCCACTGGAAATCCAAGTGGACATCAAATTAAATGAAGAGAAAAATCCTTCAACCAGTGCACCAGGAATTCACTGCAGGAAAACTACAGAATGTGCTTGCCTGTTCTCAAAAAGAAAATAGGTGTTTGCCTCTTCTCAAAAATCTGAAGTCGTACAGCAGTTTTTCCTCCAGCACAGCCAGAAGAAACCAACATGAAAAAGGTATTAAAAAACAAAACAAAACAATAAACAACCACCAGCCCAGCAGTTAGAAACCCTGTCCCAGTCCCCACCTTCTTGTCACAGACTAACTACAAGATTGTGGGGGAGAATGACTGTGATTACAATCATTTACTGAGGCTGTTCAGTAAAGGTCAGAAGCCAGATGGGCTATGCCTTGTATAAGCAAGGAAAGCACTGAAGAGTGGTAACTGTCAACTAATTATTTGTTAGACTTCTGCATATTAGGGGGGGAAAAGGAAAAAAAAAGCTGTCTTCACTGACCCACTGTTAAGGTTAGATCTTGTCTTTTTATATCTGCTGCTGGATGAAAAGTTTCACTCCAGCTGATATCTCTTGCCCATCCCTGTCTTTTTATATCCCTGCCTCAGGCCCTTTTTAATCCGGGAATGTAAACCATCATCCGAAGCTGCCACTCAGAGCACACAGCACTCACTTGCTGGTTAATTTTATCTCTAGTCATGCTCAAACAATCCCTTGATAACATAACAGAGATTTTTTTCCTTTTTTAAACAAGAGCCGTATCAATGAAAAAAGCAGGCAAGAGTCAGGCACAAAAGCAACAACATCACATGGGAGATAAGAAAACACAGGAAAGAACTCTACAATGACACTAAAGCATAAAATTCCAACTTTCCCACTCATTTCTGAACGAATATGGAGATAAAATTTATTGATTTTTCTTCAATCTTAAGATCTTCCTGAAAACTTCAAGGAAAGTCTCTTAACACAGCACAGCACGAGTGCTGCTGTCAGATACCACAGGACAGATGATCCCAAATTCATGAAAAGGGTGTGTTTGGTTTTCATTAAGAAAAGTGAATTCTGCCTCAGGAAGTCCTATGATTTCTGTGGTTACCTCTTAACCCTGTTCCCCAACTCCCTGCTCCAGGAACTTCTCCCTCACAGCATCCAAGACCCAGTCGGGCTCTGGTTTCTTTGGCTGCAAGTGACAAAATTATCAAGTTTTTGAGGTCTAATAAAAAAAAAGCTTTGAAGCAAAATGGTGATACCTCAGGAACCAGCTTCTTGAACTGTCTGCCCACTTCAGTTCTGAAAAGCTCCCTGTCAAAGGATCTGTTCAGCTGACAGTGAGGGTTTATCATCTTCAGCAAGACCTACAACTTGGGTGTCCAGGTGTTTTTAAGTTGCATCACCTGATGTTCATTACACAAAGAACACTCTACTTGGGATTCCCTTAATGAGACCACTAGGCTCCTAACTTTCTTTTTACAAGGCACACAATGCTTCTCACACACTTTTGCCACCAAATTATATGAACAGGGCAAGGCTTCAAGTAGTAAAGCACTAATGCATCTGACAGGCTGCCTAAAGCCTTCATGTTCAGTCATTCCCTCCTCATCTGAGTCAAAACCGTTGATACAATGAGAACAGAAGCTGTAACAGGTTGAATATACACAACAATAAAAGCCATCTGTCTGACAGACTTAGCATTTCTCACCCAATACTGCAAAGAATTCATGATAGAAAATTCAAGGAGATGATGTTGCAGGCTGTTCCCACGAAAGGTTACCTTCCTTCCTCCCGGTGAGGCATTCATTATCCACTGGCACACAGTGACACATTAACCAGGAACACACAATAGTTTTCCTAATTAGCTCAATCAGAAAAGACTAAACACATTCCAACCTCTTTAACATAAACCAATTTAAAGACAGTACTTTATCCCTTAAGGGTAAGTCTGCCTGCCTTATGTTCTTAGTTAATATTAATGCTGAGTCCACTGCAATCCATACACATCCATACATCTCTATTCTTGAGAAAACCAAGTTTCCGAGATAACATAAGAGGTGGTTCTTATATAGGTCACTCTAAGAACATACATACACACATACACCAGCAAGTATCTACAAGAAGCCTTTCCTCTTTTAGGAAACCACATGCATCTGCCTTGTCTGGCCTACACCAAGCATGAGGAACTTGTTCCAAGCCAAAGGCAAAACCCAGGCCACATTAAAGACCAACTAATCCCACACATTTCAGTACACTTAGAGCAAAGATTATTCCAAAAACTCATGTTCTCTTCTACTCTCTGATCTGCACTTCCCATCAAAAATTCACAAGAATTACTTCTGGAAGTGCTTAAGTCTTCCACTTCAATTTACAGGCGGCCTCCAAATACATAAAGCCCTGGTGAAACAGAACTCCACAAACCAAGTGCCACCAGTTGTCTTGATTATACACAGAAGATTTAATATATAGAGAGAGAGCTCAGGGTTTTTTAAAAAGCAATCTGCAAGCAGTTTGAGGTCTCCTGGGTATTGATCAAGAATTTAATAAAGTAATTAGCCAGGGTTCATTAAAACATGCTTCCATTAGCCTCCCTAGATAGCTAATCTGAATTCATTTACACAGCCATGAGCCACAGGTGAGAAATTTTAACCCCTTAAACCTAGTTTCCCATTATATGGGCAACTTTTCCCATCCAGGCTTTATCAAGACTTTGTCCTATTTCTGTTACATGGAACTGAAATATTTTCTCCTGCTGACTTTAGTATCAAGCTCCTCCAAAGAGTCTTGACCAAAGTTTTACCTGGACAAGCTGACACTGTCCAAGTCTCTCCAAGGATGAGAGCATGGACTGAGGACCATGGAAATACATGACGCCACTCCTAAGTGCCACCACTTGGATCCAAACAGGCTGACACCAGCTCCTGTTTTCCCCAAATAAGAACTCCTCCACATTTCCTTCAGCCTTTAACAGTGAAGCAGGCAACCTCTAGGAGCTTATTATTCCCAGATACAATTTGGTTCTGTAAGTCACATCAGTGCTCACTTCATCAGTTGCCTAGACCTACAGCTATCATCCATCACTGTGATTTATGCTAATAATATGCAGTGCATAATGATAAGATCATGATATTTTTATTTTTTTTACCTCCTTATGTGTGTTCACTCATGTAAACATGCTCTTTTAGAGCATCTTTATCCCACCAGCTCTGAGACTTAACCAGGGCACCTGAAGCAGCCTTACCTGGGCAGCAAACCATCAACTTCAGCCTCTCCTGGAAACACTCTTCCAAGGAGTACATCTCAAAAACATGACAGAATAAAGCAAGACATGGCATTTCAGAGACTGTTCTCCCCTGAAGTACTCTGCTGAGGTTTTAATACATCACAGAGACAGCATAAAAAGTGGGACAAGAGCTAGATATCAAGGGCTGGCTGAGGCATACAAAGCTCCAGGGAATGCTGACCTTACAAACAAGGCATTTGTAAAAGCACAAAAAAATTCCTCCAGGAAAGGTTCATTAGAACCTTTTAATCATTCCCTGACATGACAAACAGAATGCTCAGTTCAGAAAGGAAAAGCCTAAAATTTATATATAATTAACCCTGTACTATTACTGTCACTATTGAATGCTACAGTGTGCAGTGCTGAAGAGGTGAAACTAAATTTTCTATCACTTGGAACACGTGCTACCCACTCCTCTCCCAAACACATCCCTGACTCCATCCCTTCTTCACAAATGAGCACCAAACCAGAGAGAAGCTCTGTAACCAAACAGCTTGGAAAAATACGAGGCAAATCAACTGCAGTAAGATCTTAGGGGGCAAGAGCTGCATCTACCAAGTGAAAACTCTAGTGGACATGTATCGTTTTACCCAGAGAAATCACTGTCAGGAGAAGAGTTGACCACCTCATCTAGAAAACACTGTTGGAACATTTCTGAAGAGTGACCAAACGGCCAGCTCATTCCATAAACAGCTGAAAAAGAGACTGCTAATGGAGAAATCCAAGGTAATGGTGTTTCCCCTTAGGGGAAAAGGGAAATCCTGAATCCTCACTCAGTGATTTAGCTGTAGCTGTTGAGGGATCTCTAGCATGGATTTCCCCCTTCACTGTAGACCTACTGCTACTCAGTCGGATGGGCATACATGCCCCTTCATAGAATCATAGCATGGTCAGAGTTGGAAGGGACCTTAAAGATCATCAAGTTCCAACCCCCCTGCCATGGGCAGGGACACCTCTCCCTACAGCACGTTGCTCCAAGCCCCATCCAGCCTGGCCTTCAGCACTTCCAGGGATGGGGCATCAACAACTTCCCTGGGCAACCTGTTCCAGTGCCTCACCACCCTCACAGGAAAGAGCTTCTTCCTAATATCTCATCTAAATCTCCCCTCTTCCAATTTAAAACCATTACCCCTTGCCCTGTCACCACACTTCCTGACAAAGGGTCCCTCCCGTGCCATTCCACAGGCAGAGCTACTCCCTTGCATCAGCAACAGCACTGCCCCACATTTATAACATTAACTATTTGAAACCCCCACTAAAATCACCATCGGGGACACAGGTTCCTCAATACTAAGTACTGGTCAAACAGACTAAATGAAGTCTACTGGGAAGGTGGTTTTTTGTAAAAATAAAACAAACCCAACAGATTACACATAATTTGTTAAATGTTCCAGAGAGAAGATTTCAGCTAAGGTTCACCAGGACAATTTGTAAGAATTCAAACAAAAAATCAGGCCAAACCACAGAGGTAACAAGCAGTCAACTACGATACATCCATGTAAGAGATATGCATCACGTTAAGCTTGAACAAGCCCGACACGTGCCCAGATGTAGAACCACCAAGCTTAATTTTACATTTAGAGCCCACACACCCTACTCAAGAAACCAAGCTCTGAACACAAAGCAAACCTTGAGGGACTAGAGGTGCAGTCCCCCCTCTCCCTTCACCCTAAACTGTTCCAGATTATGTTATATTAGTTAAATCCAAGTGTGATCGACAGGCCTCCTTCTCCAGCATCTCAACAGGAAGCAAGTGTTATGTTGGTAACATTTATTTGTTGTTTTCCTCAATGAGCACTTTTTTCTCAGCAAGTGGTAAGTTTCATTGACAAAACAACCTGAGCCCACAGTCTTACAGCCAAGGGAAAGAACGAGCACTGCCATATTCTCCAAGTCTTGAGTGGCCTTCATCACCACCACCACCCCACCCACCCATCTCGGGCTCTTACGCTCTCAAAAACACCCTCTGCTTGTTGCAGATCACACGTGATTTCATAAACGTATGAGAACCTTAAGAAACATCAACTAAAGAATTTGAGGAGGAACCACCTGCATCCCCTCCATCCTCCACAGCTGCTCCCAGGGTCTCTCTTGCATTAAAAGGATGAGCTCCAGCTTTCATAAAGGATGACCCCAAACATTTACTAGGCACATGAATATCTAAGAACAAATAAGCTCTTCATAGAATCATCCAGGCTGGAAGGGACCTCCAAAGGTCACCCAGCCCGACCTCCCCACAGTCGCAGGGACTCCTGACCATACTTCTCTTAGACCATAGCATATTCTTGGTCTTGTAGCCCTAGAATTCCTTTTGGAATAAAACAAGTTTCAGATCTATTCCAAAAGAAGGATGAAGCACTATTTCAATCCCACACGTTTCTAAGACCGAAATCCTATAGGCAAATGAAACTCATCAAACATAGCTATGTCTCATTCACTTGAGAGACTATTTTAAGAAAATAAGCAATTTGCTAGCCATTAAAAGATGCTACTCATTCCCAAGATTATACAGGCAAGGCTCCCGTGTTATGGAACACACAATACTGTAAAGCAAAAAAATAACCCACACCTCACCTCTGCTCTCAGCATCAAGGCAGACTTGCTGCCCTGCCCACGCTTTCAGCCTGTACACTATTCTGCTGTTGCCAAGTACTGTAGCTGAGGAAACCAAAGCAGAGTTATTTTAGCAGCTCCCAAAGTGACGCAGCACCATAACACAGCTCCAGCCCAAAGTGTCATCAGCCTCGGATACCCATCAGATTTACAGTACCTTCTTCAGCTTGGACAGCCAGACTGGGAAAAAGAACAAATGTGGGCAAGCCAGCAATTGATGTGGAAGAAGTTCTTCTCCCCTTTGTACCAGGGCTGTAGCAGGAACAAGATGTGAGCTGTGCTTTATTAAGATGTCCACTGACAACTACCTGGAACAACAGCATAGAAAGGATTTCTACTCTTTCCAAGTCACTGTTATTCTGGAAGATTCACCTGATCATGCACCTCTTCCAGGGAAAGGAAGCATCCTTCTACTGTGATCCAACTGAAACCATCAAAACTTCAAGAGAAATACGTTCATGGTCAGAATCCTAGCAGTATGCCACGTGATGCAAGAAGAGGTTCTAAGATAAATCTCTTCTTTGTTTATTCATTACACCAATTATTTGAATACATAGCTACTGTATTCACTGTCATCAGGACAATTCTGTGATTTTCAGCATCACAGAATCATAGAACCGTTAGGGTTGGAAGGGACCTTAAAGATCATCTAGTTCCATCCCCCCTGCCATGGGCAGGGACACCTCCCACCAGACCAGGTTGCTCAAACCCCCATCCAACCTGGCCTTAAACACTTCCCGGGATGGGGCATCAACAACTTCCCTGGGCAACCTGTTCCAGTGCCTCACCACCTTCACAGCAAAGAATTTCTTCCTAATATCCAATCTAAATCTCCCCTGTTTCAATTTAAAACAAGTACTTTCCACACAAGAGCAAGTCAGCATAACAGCTCCTGCACCTTGTCCTGGAAAGGCTTAATTAAGATGACTTGGCTAGCACAGCTGTGATTTGACATTTGAATAGTAAGGGAATATGAGAAAAATCTGTTCAAATAACAAAAACAAAAAACTGAGAAAAGTGTCCATCTATTACAGATGGCTACATGCCCAGACACTCCACAGAAACCTAGTGCTCTAGTATCCCAGGAGAAGTTAAGAGGGAACGGAGGCAAAGAGCACTGCCTGCCTGAGACTGGATCTTCTCAGCTTCTGCACATCAGCTTCTAGAAGCAGAGAGAATGACTCCAACATCATCATCCTTCCCTTTGTTTCCAGACAGCTTCCTGACCGGGAGAGGGCTGTGCTGTTTAATTCTCCATCTTCCCCAATCTCTTCCTATGAAGATTCTGATCTCCTTACACCCACAGGACTCACGTGTCCATATGGATTCAGATTCACCACATAGAAAAAATCTCACTACTGAAGTCCTGGATTCAAGTCTGAGCACATAGTAAAACATACCCAAAATAACACTACCACGGGATAGGACCCAAATTGGTTTGGTTTGCCCTCAATATTAAGTCCCTCAATGAGCTCTGTAAATACTGAAGCAAACAGCACTGTACTCAGACTGCCCAAGTTTCACTCATGTGCAATGTTTTGACAGCTCCGAGGCAGTAATTTAGACATCTTTCAGAGATACCCTCTTGATTCACTTTATTTTATGGCCTTTAATGCTACAAAAAGTGTGCAACATACAAAGAAGTTACAGAACCCCACGCCAGACCCCAAAAGGGCTGCTCAGGAGCACTTTCAGCAGCATGGTTCCTAAGATAGTGAACTGTAATATCAGCCAACCTCCACCAGTTTATTTTAAATGGTTCCTGAGAAGAAAAGCTCAGTTGTGAAAGAATCTTCAGACCTAAGACCGATCAAGGTACATGAAATAATATACTGCCTTAAATTTGAGGCAATAAAGTTTAAGATATACAGAGGTCTTCAAACATTTTACTATCTAACAGGCAACAAGCTATTCTGCTACCTTGATTTTAACATCTTGCTTTTTTACCATTATTAGAATGGCTCACTATTAGGTTCATGGAAGGGCTTGGGGTTTTTTTCCAAGTCAAAACTTTGATCTCCAGAACACAATCCTGACTCCAAATTAGTGGTCCCGTTAGGTAATGCCAAAGTGAGTACAGTCAGAGATCAAACTCCACCTCCCAACAGACCAAAAACCACTTTAAGATGACAACAACACACTGTCATGTTGAAGTTATTCACGATGCACAGAAGCCATAGGAAGGTTTTTGCATATTTCAACTAGCCCTAAGCCCCTCCAGACAATACATGGGATAATACACTTGTGATAAGCCAATAATCAGCAGGTAAAACAACTGGAGCACTGAATCTCACCTTCTCTGAGCTACACAACAGAGAAATCCAGGTTCAATTCTCCTACCAACACCATGCAGCCTACCCGAGCTCCTCCAGTGCTCGTAGAGAGTTCCAAGAAAATGCCTTTTGCAAGTATTCTAAGTTTAAGATACAGTGAGTCCTAGTGAGTAAAGCAGACATTAGAAAACATTTCTTAAATAATCTTTGAGGTCATCACAAAGTCACGATGGAAGGTCACAAGGGAGGAAAGTATTTGGGGAAATTACTTTGGAAGGGCTGACATGCAAAGGGAAGAATTTAAACTCGCCCAGCGCTCTCCCTAGCAGAACAAGTTTAGACTAAGGTCTTATAGAACAGGAAGAGCTTGCAAATGCCTGGAGGAGGGGAGGGAAACAAAAAACCCCTGTAGTTTGTGGCTTGTTGTATGCTCTTCCCTTTGTGTAGGCCTTACTAGCAAGCTGCTCATGGAAAGGAAGCCAATGTAGCCTGAGAGCATGTGAAAGGGGTTTGATGTGGACAAGCTTAGGCCACGCTGCTGAGTCCCTGAGCTAGAACTAACTCTGCCTTACTCCAGGTAAGTCTGCCCCATACAGTTGCTGCTTCTGCAGTCAGAGATGGTTCACCCTGTGTTCAGTGCCTGCTAAAGCACAGGTAAAGGGTCACAAAAACAAAGTAGGAAACACAGCAAGGCTTTGTTTGTGTTCTACCAGGAAAGCACAGGATCAAATCCCTCCCACAATTAATATTTTTTCACATATACATCTAATTAAGGCTATTAATAACATCAGAATGAGTATATACCTTTAGAGCTATAAATCAGTTGAGGGAAAAGTACGTTCTTAGCACCACACCTTCCCGGGTGATACTGTTATCTGTTGCCACTGGGATTCCTAAAGACAGATCAAGCATTTGCCACAAAAGTCCTATTCCAGTATTCAGTTTCATAAAAGTACAGGGAAGACTTACAGCATAAACCAGCTTTTTCTTTTTCTGCTTTAAAAAATAACATTGCTTTGTACAACTAATCAAAGTCAGTGAAGATGGCTGCTGATCACTGCCTGGAAGCCTTCAGTTAAAGAAATAAGTAGTGTTAGTACCTTCACAAGATGTTCTGCTGCAATAGTGACTCAAAGAGCTCTGTGCTTTCCAGTAGCGACTGTTGTTAAGTATTTTCTAACACGTACTTCTCTCCAGTAAGCACTGACCTTTTATCCTGTTGTATCCTTGCCTCAGTCAACTGCAGAAAATTCAGAAAGTTTCTGTTTTAAGCAGAAAAAATGGGCCATTAAGGTTGCCGTAAGAAATCTGCCATTCAAACCACAGTTTACAGCATAAAAGTTTGTCCAGGTTCATGCTGCCTACAAAGATTTTCCTGTATGTTGTTTGGCACCACTCATGAAGAATGCAGTTCCAGTTGACTGCAACAATATAGTCTATATATATATATACAGCCACTATAACTAAAGCATGCAACTCAAAAGCTTTTCCACAACCTAGGTATGTTGCTGGAAAGCCCCAGTCAGGACTGAGAGGAACAAAGACCGTGTCAGCTACTTGTTGCTGACGTAGAGTTGACTTTACAGACTTGAGTGAGATAAAGATGTATGTCAGCAGGAATTTGCATAGCTGTGTTATGGTGCTTCTCGTGTGTCTCAAATACTAAAGCACCAAAAATGCAGTGCTCACAGCATCAGTGCAAAGGCAACAGTCAAAAAAAAGCAGCAGGGTCATACAATATCATAAATGAATAGCAATATAAAACACCTGAAAAATAAAACCTGTGGTCAACAGATCTCTCCACCTGTGTTTACTCAGGACCTTGTATCAATGGAGACCAGATTTTGACTAGCCTGTCTGAATTTAACATGTTAATATCAATTTGTTTATAACACAGGTGAAGAACTGTAGTCTTGTGCTATAAGTTATGACAACCGTGGTGTTGCAGAGATTTTACTTGTAGGTGGTTAGTCCTGCTGATTTTATGACATATGTAGAGAGGCCACACAGACACTGACAGAAGCAAAAAATCAATTTCATAATGAAAGAGCTTACTGTAAGCTCCTTCCAGATCTTATTTCAACTCAGCTGAGAACGGCGTAACGAAAGTTGACTCAGCTGAAATCAAGCCCAGGCTGTTACAGAAAGTCTACAAGCCAAGCAGGGTTTGCTGGGTTTGGCCGTATTTTGACTTGGTTTTTTTTAATTCTATCAAAACTTTTTGTAGGGCAATTACTTCAACACTTCAAAGAATGCATGCTCTGCTGAGTTTGTTTTGCAGTTCACTTGCTGGAAAGTATTTTATCCTGCACTAACAGGACACTTTAGAAAAGAAAGTCTCAATTAGCGAACTATTGAGCGTGCTGAAGGCTGGTGAGCCTCCTGCTAAGATTCAAGAGATGCAGACAGCAGACTTGCCACCAGATTAAGCCAGGCATTATTTTTTAAACAAAAGACAGCACGTTTGCCTGAATGATTTTGCATAGCAGGGCCTGAATAGCTATTTATTATTAACCTGCCCTGTTACATGTAAATACTTAATTATATCAATATAAGCAGCTGTGTTCCCTAGAAGAGACTCAAAACTCCTGAGAATCGAATAAGGAAACTCCAAGAAGTTTTTCACAGGCAAGCACAGAGTTCTACCACTAACTGCAAAGTGTTAAATACTTCAGGCGTGTAGAGAAACTATAAATACTTATTACAATAATTACTACCTTTTTGCCACCTCAGCAGTTCTTATAACAACAAAAGCAGCAAATAAACATTCCTGTCTTGCATGATAAATGTTCATTTGTTCCTACATTGTTACCTGGCAAAAGAGATGTTAGATGTGTACCATCAGTCTTAAGACAGAGCACTGACAATAATAAAGTTATCAAAAGTACAGTGAAGGCAAAATTTCAGACATTACAATAATGCACTCTAATGCAAAGATGTGAAATCTAAGCTTGCCAAGCTGTAAGAGCTACAACAAATATCAAAAGGATTAAAAAAAAAAAAAAGATAAAATCAGGCACTACATCCTCAAAGGGGCAGCGCAGAGAGAACAGACACCACTCTCTGACTCCTGAAGGGAATTCCTCAGCTCAGCTGTTCAGACAACAGCATGCCAGGACACAACTTTCATGGATGTCACCACTGCTCGGGAGTAGAACAGCACAGGGTTGCATCCACTGTCTTGATGAAGAAGGTTGTGATCATGCTACAAGCTGGTACCTGGGGAAAGGAGGACCTTTGCTCCTCACCTGACAGTGCTATGGATGTTGATAGATTAAACTATCTCCCTTTGAGCAACCTGCTCTAGGGAGAGGTGTCCCTGCCCATGGCAGGGGGGTTGGAACTTGATGATCTTTAAGGTCCCTTCCAACTCTGACCATTCTGTGATTCTATGATTCTATGAAACATGCAGAAAATGAAAGCATCCTACGATGACAAAAAATTATCAGCTAACAGAACTGAAATTTTTAACACCTTAGCAATCAACTTCACAGACCTCAGAACTAGATTAGTCAGAAGATCAAAAAAACTACTCTGAGGCAAGATTTCAAATAAAAAAAAAAAGCAATTACCTAGCCCTTTTAGTCATCCAATTGTTTAGGGTTAATTACTAGAAAGAATAACTGCAAGGCTTTTTCAAAAGTAGAAATACGTTTTCCAAAGACCAAAACAAGTCAAGTCCACAGAGAAAGGTGTGCTCACAGGCAGGAAAGCTACCTATAAAGAACATCTAGACAGGACGAGGGGTAATGGTTTTAAATTGGAAGAGGGGAGATTTAGATGAGATCTTAGGAAGAAGTTCTTTGCTGTGAGGGTGGTGAGGCACTGGAACAGGTTGCCCAGGGAAGTTGTTGATGCCCCATCCCTGGAAGTGTTTAAGGCCAGGCTGGATGCGGCTTGGAGCAACCTGCTGTAGGGAGAGGTGTCCCTGCCCATGGCAGGGGGGTTGGAACTTGATGATCTTGAAGGTCCCTTCCAACTCTGACCATTCTATGATTCTATGATTATCTCTATATTAGAAAATACAGACAGCAGATAATTTGTCTAGAATAATCTTTGCTCAAATCATCCCATTCCAACCACGACAACCCAAAGCAGAGCCAGAAAGATCTCCTTTCCCCAGGTATGAGGGAGGAGAGGATGCAAGTGAGGAAAACACAATGTACAGCTGTCCCTGCCCACTGTCACAACTGACCAACTTTCAATATATTCAGCTCTTTGGCTCAGTAAATCACCTTCCCAAACCCAGAGCCCTGCATAAGTTTTCTCAGTTCACCCTGAGCCAAGTTTAGGCTGCACAGCCTGCACTGAACTTTATTTTTCCCCTTGTATTTCCCTTCCTTCCCTCCTCAGCATTCAGAGCCGCAAAAGGGCAGGAGTGCCAGCTCACCAGAGGAAACAGACTTGTAAAATAATCCCTTTTTATTAAGCCAAACATCCCGGGCCAAACTGATACATAACCAGCTACCACAAGTAGCAGCATGTCAAGAATAGCAGAAAACTAAAAAAAACCCCAAGCCTCAAACCTACCCAGCCCCAAAAACCCACAAAAACAACTCTCACATCAGCAGAAGTGCAGCTAAGGATATGGAGAACTAAGAATCCACGTTTAATGTTCTGTTCAGCAGACAATAAATCAGGGACCTACTAGGAAGAGAGCCCATCTTACCCTCTAGCCAGCTCACACGTGGCTTTAAGCAGACAAAAAGGGTACTTTTAAATATTGCCACATCCTAAGATGAAGTCAAAGGCCGATGCCAAAGTAACTCAAACATAAAACAGACATGTAAAGTGTATTTAAAGTTTCACTTTAAGGCTTAACTATAAAACCGAGGAGGAAATGGGGCTTTTGCTATCTGACACAAGGAAAAACAAGAACTTCAGACCAAAAATGTGGCTAATCTCAGTTACAAAGCCAAGTCTGAACCTTTTCCTCCTGGGAGAGTGCTACAGACTTGTCTCCATCATTTTCTTTTGCTGCTGTTCATGGTTTTTTTGTCAAAACTTAACCACCTCAATCCCTTCCTCCTCGGTCAAACCACTCCCTTCTACTGACTTTGATAGAGCTATCTTCTATTTTACGAATTTTAAAAGCAGGAGGGATCAGTTTTGACCGTTCAAGTTATTGTTCATAATGTCTCATGTACAAACCACTGTAAATTCTTCATTAAGTTAAATTTGAGACAAAATGTATCTGGAAGTTTCCAATACAGACGCACATGGTTCAACTCACACAGAACCTGGCATCCAGTTACAGCCCAATAATGCACTTAACCTCTTAAAACAGTAACATATTTTTAGTTTAAGTTAGCTAAATTTCAACTATAGGTAAGAATTCTCCACTTTTTTTTTTTTTCCTTAAGGATCTAAGAGTTGCTAAACTCCCGTGCCCTGTGCAGGTGGCTTTGAGTCATCACCAGGTCAATATCCCTTAGAAAAGCAGGAGAGTGTAAGCAAAGCCCCTGGCAAGGCTTAAGGTATGTTTTTTTGCAGGTTTCTGATCACTGTCTTTAAAAAACACAAATCCCTCCGTGTGTTGCTATTTGAACCAGATAATAACGCCGTAGGCACTGTAAGAGCACCATCAGAATACTAACTGCCTACTCCTTTGCAATAGTAATGATTACAGCTCCAGAACAGCTTCCATCCCACTTCTGTGTACTTACTACCCTGAGAAACGGGCAGTTCCCACCCAAAAGAGCTCAGCCCAAAGCCAGGGAGAACATCTAGAGGTTTTGGGGGACAAAAAACAAACCATAAACACTGCAGGAGATGTAAACTCAGTAAACAGTTCGCATTTCCTAACAACTACCTCACCCCCAGACTATGTTTAATCCACAGCCCTCAATTACTCACAGCTCTGGACAGGTAAATACTCATTTGCTGCGACAGTCCAAACATCTCAAAAAAAAGGTACTTTAAATGCCAGCCTCTGCTTGTGCATTGGAAAGCTGTGAGAGACAGAAATAACACGAGTACATGCTCAAATATGAGATAATGTCCTGTGTGGAGTCAAAACAAAACCTTTGGCCTTCACCTCACTGTATTACAGAGATAAAAGGGAAGAAAAAATTAAAATAAATGGAGCTACTGTAACAGATCCACCCCTGCGTAACCAAAAAACTTCAGGGAGACCGTCACATTTCCAATCCCTCTACCATGAAAGTAGAAAAAACAGAGAACAAGCACAGGAACTGGCCTTTTACACTGACTGCGCATCTGAAGTCTATTCCTAAAACACACAGCTTTTAAGATTAACTTGTTTTGTTCTTAACCCAGTCCTCAGCATCAAGATAGCCTGATTTTTCCCCCAGAGCAGATCATTCAGCCTCAATTACAACACCCCTGCCATAAAGGTGCTACCAAAGAAATAGACCCATTCATGACAAAGAAAGTAGCGGGAGGTCAGAACTTTGATCTCTAATCCCAATTTAACCAGGGCCGTTTGATCTTTGAGAAATTATTTAGCTACAAGGCATCAGTGTTATCTAGCTGGATATAATCCTTTAAATATTGCATTGCCTTTACGCATGCAATGCAAGTAAAGCTCAACAATTGTAATATCAACTCAATTCACTGATTCATCAGACCTAAGGTATGTTTTAACATTAAAATTACACTAATAAGCCAGAAAAGAACGACACTGGTTAAGGTATTTTCATACCTGCTAATGTTTCCTACCTCAAATTCAAAACTCAGCCATGCTCTAAGTGCAAATCATCATTAATCATGCAAAAAATTTTTACCTAGCAAATTTAATACTTCATGGGTTTATTTATACTATAACCACCATGAAAATTAGTGTAATAGGCAGCCCATAAAAAAGGGATTAGAGGCTGCAGTCTGTGTTGAGTGAAATGCAACCTCTGAATTCTCTCCAGAATCAGGCTAGCAACCAGAATCACTTCAGAAAAAAAAGCACTTTACAACCCATTTTTGAAAAAACAGAAGTATACACCACCTTATTCTACAGGTTTTTTATCTTGGCATAAAGTTATTTGGATAACAACTGAAACGATGACAAAATTTAAGTGACTCAAAGCAGTAATGCACGTAGTGCACAAATCATTTTAACTAGAAGGAAATTAATTCATCTGGAAAATGCACCAAAACATGGGTTTGATTCTATTTTCTGAAGATAGTCAAAGATATCCAAGCTGCCTAGTTTTGAGCACCACCTCCTCCAATTATAGACCGTTCCCCATTCTCCTACAAGGAAAAGGGAGCAGAAAAGCACCACTGTCCCTTGATTTCTATCTTTCAGAAGAGTTCTGCACCTACAGAAGCAGACTCTGCACTATGTCAATTAAGTATTTCATTATTTTTTTAGATAATCATTGGTAAAGTATTTGATATCAGTCTCAGAGTTGGATTTGTTCTAAAAAAAGACTTCTAAAATCATGCAGTGCTTAAATACCTGTGTTAACAATACTTTAAATCAACAGTCTATAAATAAGCTCTCAAAATCAAATCTAAAATTCAGGATTTGGGGGGTTGGTCAGTTTTTCGTTATTTTCTTACTTGCTTCAAACTAATTCTTGCTGAATATTTGTGCCAAACAGGTTGTCTCAGCATTCACCTCAGAAGACAGGCTGATGTACCAGTCAACCACAAACTCAACACTTTTCGATTCAGGACAACTACCCATCAAACAGGAGGGAGGATTTATTTTAAAGACATTCATGGTAATAAATCAGCAGGTCCTGAAATAATGTGATTTCATTCCCACTGGCTAACAAAACAAGCACAGCTTTTCTTTCCTCTAGAGACTTAAAGGAAAGGTTTCAAGTAGTTATTTCCCCCAGTTATTCAAATTTGAGTGTCCTAACTTTCCCGTATCACACCAAGAAGAAAAAATCAACTGATAATCCTAACAGCGATTAATAAGGCTCCCAGTTTCAAATCGAAGGTTTTTCCATTTTAGAGGGTGAGAAAAATAAGACCATTGTAAACATTGATGGGAAAAAGCCTGCAGAAGCAGCCTAACTCCACCTAAAAAGTCTTACCTACAATTTGTAGCAAAGGAGTGTACAAATACTGTCCTCAGTGATGCTACCACACACACAGCAACTCTCCCAAATCCTCCATTTACTACAGCTCAACTTTTTTTTTAAATGGGCTTGTAAGACTTAAACTAGCTTGCATCCATTTCAAAACGTAACTGTTACTTTCCCAGCATGGCCCAAACAAGCCCTCAGATGCTCTAGGGTCAAAATTAAAAGTTAGAGAACAATAACAGTAACAGCTAATATGTCACTTATTTCCTTCGCTGCCACCTCCAATGCAAAGTAAATGTCTGAGCCAACATCTCTGTTGCCCATCACTCAATGTTTAAAATACTCAGACCCTAAATATCAAGAGTTAAAGAGCAGGGATTCGGAGGAGTCAGTTATCCTAATTAATTTCTCAGAGCAGCACTCTGGGAAGGCATTTTTACGTCAGGATACAGCCCATTACAGCAGGAGAACTGGTGAGCCTAAGGCCAGCTGGCAGGGCTCTGGACAGACTGACAGATAAATAAGAACAAGGCTGCAGGCAAGCACCTTCAGAGAGAAAACTCCATCCAGAACCACCCAGAGACATCCTATCGACGCTTGGAATGTCAACCCAGAAAACAATTCACCTTCAGCACTAGGTAGCAGGCAGCATTACAGCTAGACAAGACCAAGATCCAGCAAACTACTGACATCAAGGTTGGCTTTGAAATGGGAAAACTACAAGCAAGACATAACATTCAAAAAGAGAGCTTTCATGAGATGTGCAGAATCAGCATCAGGGCTTGTACTTGCTGAAAATAAGGCATGATGCAAAGCATCCCTTCCTTCAGCCTTTGCTTTTCTCTCTGCCCTATCCCTACATTCACCTCCATCAACTCTGTAAAACGACAAAACCACTCCAGCAAAAAGCAGATAAACTCGACGATAAAAAGGTCCACCTCACTAAAATGGCAGAAAACCAATAAGTACTGGAACTGGGAAAAGAGAAGGGAGGGGCCACACAACTGGAAAGGAACAACAAGAGCCTGTCTTTTTGGCAGGCTGGTGGCTCCTGAGCCACCTCCTGCAAGGGCAGCTTCTGAGACGGTGCTTCCCTGCCAGGGGGTCCCCAAAAGTTTCCAGGCAGGTGGAAAAAACAAGGGACAAGTCACTCACAAAGCAAATATCAGAGTTTTATAACTGCAGCAGGGCTCATGTTTAAAAAAGTCTGCCATAAGTGTCTTGGTAAACTTCCTACCTAAACCTAAAACATAATGTTTGATAAAAATCTAAGTTATTTTTGAATTTTAAGCAAGGATGTAACCACAGTTACTAGTTCAAGGGTCCCCTTGATGAGAGTACCCATTAAGTCACTGCCATCTGCTGTCTCTGCAACAACCGAGGGGGAACAAGCACAGGTTTTTCCTGCCTGCATTCCCACTTGATAAAAACACTGTGAAAACCGACCCAGACATTTCTGAACTTCACAGCAGAGAAACCAAGGACTGGAGAGGCCTCCATAACAAATCAGCTCAAAAACACTTCCCCCTTCTTCAAACTGAAAGAACGAAAGGATCTGACTACAAAAGACCCTGAGAATCAACTCAGTTATTTTCTTTTGAGTTAGAATTAAGCCATTTACAGATTTCTGGGAACAAATTACCCAGGTATAAAGCAAGCCAGGCCTGAAAATCCCGGTATCTAGTTTGAGGCGGGCACAAAGGAGAACTGGAAACCAACCACCCCTGCAGCTGGGCTCCGTGGGAAGGTGGGAGCGTGGACCTGAAACAAGAATCTTCTCGGGTGGCCGGCACCACACAGCGCTCCCCCCACACCTCTGAAAGCACAGGAGCCCTGCGAGACACCCACGCCAAACAAAACCACCCCACCGACACTCCTGCCTCCCAGGTGGGTGGGCGCCAGGAAAGAGGGGGACCCCCTCCCGGAGCCCCTCCCGTCCTTCCTCGGCGGGCTCTGCCCTCCCTCAGGGCCCCCTCACACGAAGCCACCACAGCGGCGGGGGCGCAGGGCGGGAAACGCGGCCTGTGGGCACCCCCCGGTTTTAAAACCCCCAAAGCTGAGGTAAATATCAATAGGGGCGGGCAGCGCGGCGGCGCGGAGCCCCGCTCTTTGTTCGCCGCCGCCGGTAGGCCCGGCCCGGCCCGACCCGGCC
>VXBW01004071.1:11286-41041 GCA_013400375.1 Thinocorus orbignyianus | reverse complement strand
AGGAAGGCCGCCCACCGCGGCCGGCCGAGCCGCCAGCGCTAGGAGCAGGAGGAGCGCCGGGCCCGGGCAGCGGCCCCGGACACGTCCGCACAGCGCCATCTTGGATCCGCCACCTCCGCTCCGCCCCGCCCACCTAGCCGCACGCACGCCGTATGCAAATCGGCGCTGACGTCACCACGCCGCGCCTCCCGCCGGCCCCGCCCTTCGCCTCAGGAGGATAGAGGTGCCATGATGGCGGCTGTGGGCTTGGTGTCCGCGGACTCCATCACAGGCCCCAGCCGCCACTACAGGCCCCCAGAGCCCCTCAGGATGGTGGCAGGGGACGGGAGGAGCCACGTTTCCAGCCCACTCACACCTCTGGGAACGCAGCTTGCTCCCACAGCAGGTATTAAGAGTTCTTGCCCCAAATCTCTCCATTCCCACCCATGAAATGTAGCATCCCCTCAGAGGGACGTCAGCCTGAGAAGCTCTGGGCTGCCCTGGTGATGGAGGGAAGGCCGTGAGGAAACGGTCCTTGGAGCACGGTTGGACTAACAGGAAACCTGGGGCCGTGTATGGAACAGCGAAGAGAAAATACTCATTAACTGCTTGGAAATCCCAAAAAACATTGACTGATGACTGCCTGCCAGCCAAGACGCTCGACGGAAAGGGCTCAGATGCCAACACAGCCCAGCTCTGGAGCACACAGCCAAAAAAGCACAGAAAAATCACATTTTGGTGGTGCCACTGCTCTGCCCAAGTTAAGGTTTGGTGAGCAGGTTTCAGCTCCTCTGCCTCATCGGTACAAGAACCTCTGGTTTTGGTAATACCACAGCCCCTCAGCTCTGGCAGCCAGACCTCTGAATTTCAGAGTGAAAACGTAACCTATCTGGGTGTTGAGTGGGTGGCAGCGATGAAATACAGGTTTTTTTGGGTGCCTTTAGTCTTTCAGCAGCAGGATTTCGCTGGACCTGTTCACAGCACCCTCCTGGGATGAGTTTGCCCCAGAATCTTTGCATACGACAGCAGATGGAAACAGGCTGGGGAGAATCCTGCCTCCATTCCTCTGTCTGCTTGACTCCAGGAGCAATTTTTCCAGCACAAGCCCTGATCAGTTCACAGTTGGAAGTTGGAAGATCCTGGATGCCAGGATCTGCTGTACTTTGATGAGCTGGGGTGAAGCAGAGCTGTAGGATCGCTCCCTTCTTGCCCTAAGTTGCCATGTCCTGACTGGACAAAGCCCTTCTTTTGGGGATGCCACCAGCCACCCCACCCACACCAAAGCCCACTGTGGCCACCATGTTACAGGTGAAGAAGAAGACAGGAGAGGGAAGGAAGGGCTTCAGCGGCCAAACTGCCTTTGCTTCTCACATTGCAGTGTCACACTGGACTCAGGGCTGGGGAAAGAGGCTTTTGTTCTGGCACCCAGAGCTCGTGCAGCTGGGAACAGTTGGAAACAAAAGCCAGCTCAATCCAGCCATGCTTGGCAGCCTATTTGGCAAATTGTCTGGAAGTTATTGGGAGAGCTGGCTCTGCTCTCCCATCTGTGGTAGGACAAGGACAGAGGGGAGCAGGGTTATAGCTCCCTTCTCCCCCCACCCTTGGGGGAGCTCTGGGGACACTTGCTTCATCCTTCTGCTGAGCTCAAGGGAAACCTTGTCCTGACTCTGGATCCTAACACCCTGCCAACTGAACCAGCATTTCACGAGGAGCCTTATGCTCACCACATCCATGCAGCCAGGTTGAGATGATTTCTTTGCATGAAGTTAACATCTCTGCCTCTGCAATAACCCCAGCAGCTCAGGCCCCTCTCCCTTCACACAGGTTCAGTGTTTTGTTTGCCACGTTTTCAGAGTTTTCACCAGAAGCACTTGCAGCTGTCTGGTATTGGAGCAGGCAGCACATTTAATTCTCACCACTCCCAGCAACGTTCTCCATTTCTACAGCCCCCAGCTTGGCAGAGCCAGACAGGGCTGAGACCAAGCCTTTCCCAACCAAGATCATCTCCACCAACAAGCACTACCACAGAGAAGCTGCTCGGGTGCTTCACTACCGCTACCATTCAGCGCTTTCTCTTGTTGGCAAAGACCTGGTATTTCGTGTTTTATTTGCATGATGTGCACAGGTTCAGCCCCAATTTGGTTCACCTTTTCTCATGGGTCAGAGTCCCACGGCACCGTTGCTTACCTGTGTTAGGAAATAACCAGGTAGCCACGGCTGTATTTAGCTTCTGAGGAAGCTGTGGACAAACAGGAGACAAAATTACAGCTACAACCCAGTGAGTGGGGGCACAGAGAGCTTCATGCCTCATATGTGCAACTCCTCCTCCAGCCTGACATGACATTTATGGGGTATTTTTGTAAAGAAGCGATACTGTTGACACATCATAGAATGGTTTAGGTTAGAAGGGACCTTAAAGCCCACCCAGTCCCACTCCCTGCCCTGGGCAGGGACACCTCCCACCAGACCAGTTTACTCAAAGCCCGTTCCAATGTGGTCTTGGAACCCCTCCAGGGACGGGGCAGCCACAGCTTCTCTGGGCAACCTGGGCCAGGGTCTCACCACCCTCACACTAAAGAATTTCTTCCTAAAATCTAATCTCAATCTCCTCTTTCAGAATTAAACCCTTCCCCCTCATCCCATCTCTCTCCTCCCTGACTAAGGGTCCCTCCTCAGCTTTCCTGGAACCCCTTGAGGGACTGGAAGGGGCTCTAAGGTCTCCCCGGAGCCTTCTCTTCTCCAGGCTGAACCCCCCCAAACGTCTCAGCCTGTCCTCACAGCAGAGGGGCTCCAGCCCTCACAGCATCTTTGCAGCCCCTCTGCTTCACAAAGCATCAAAAGCCCCAGGTCCTTCCTGCAGATCCTGTTGCCCCCATATTCATGCAGTTAGTACCTATCTTTACAAATATGAAATGGGCAATTTTCCAACCTTTCCCCTCCAGCCTGCCACAGATCTTTCCCAGTTTTCCCAGTCTGGCCTCTGCCTTCCCCAGCACTCAGCACTGCTCCCAGCATGGTGCTGTCTGTAGCACGGAGGGGCTCACACCCCCTCCCCTCCACCACCTCTGCCGCAAGTGGAAACGCCAAATTGGACCCGATGGGAGACTAAACCCCCCCTGGATCCTCAACTTAATCATGCTTCACTAAGGGGGATAATCACTGAAATCAGAGACATTTTTTTCCTTTTCATAGGCACAGGCTGGACAGGAGCTGTTAACTGGGGCTGTTCAGCCTGGAGAAGAGGAGGCTCCAGGGAGACCCGAGAGCAGCCTTTCAGGATCTGAAGGGAGCTCCAGGAGAGCTGGGGAGGGACTCTTTGTCAGGAAGTGCAGTGACAGGACGAGGGGGAATGGTTTTAAATTGGAAGAGGGGAGATTCAGATGAGATCTTAGGAAGAAGTTCTTTGCTGTGAGGGTGGTGAGGCACTGGAACAGGTTGCCCAGGGAAGTTGTTGATGCCCCATCCCTGGAAGTGTTTAAGGCCAGGCTGGATGGGGCTTGGAGCAACCTGCTCGAGGGAGAGGTGTCCCTGCCCATGGCAGGGGGGTTGGAACTGGATGATCTTTAAGGTCCCTTCCAACTCTGACCATTCTATGATTCTATGAACTGCTAAGTTTGTCCCAGCGATGAAATACACATTTTGGGGCTTATCTTTTGGGTTTTTTTTTGCTACTTGGAGATGCTGTTTTGGAAGAGACAGGGCAGGAGCGACATCCCCCATACCCTGGCTGTTCTCAGGGTGCTGCTCTGGCTCCAAGATGTTATCCACAAACCCTTCCTCTTCCCCGGAGCACGGGTTTCCTGCAGGCATCCACCCAGTGCTCACTGGGCTCCCAGTGCCTCTCAGTGTTATCTCTAGGTATCTTTCACTATCTCAAAAGCAAATAAACACCAGTAAATATTCTTATCTTAACCCAAGGAGGCTGTTTACACCAATTCAGACTTCACAGGCTGAACGCTCACAGGGGAGGGCAGTGGCCAATAATTTAGGGATGGGGCTAGACTCAAAGGGAGTCTGAGCACTCAATTAATTGACATTTTAGCTGGAAAGAGCCTTCACTGCAGATTTGCTGGGTCAGAAGTGCCATCCCAGCAGGTGAACCCTTGTCCCTTTCTCCCTGGGCACTGAACTCTTTTCTTCCCCGTTCACCAGTTCTGGGATTCCACACAAACCAAACCCAAGAGAAAACTCACTTTTACTTGCTTTTTTCCTTTCTTTTTCCTCCCTTCTCCTCCTCCTCCTCGAACCCCTTTTCCTCATATTCCCTCTCAGTCAGAAACAAGTACAGCCAGGGCTTTCTGTTAAGGGATTTACTGCCTTGCTAGGAAGTCTGCTCACATCTACATTAGCAGAAAAAAGAAACAAAAACCCAAACATTGCCAGGTCTCCTTGCAAACCCAGACAGGAAAATGAAGTGAAATCCCAGGGGGCTGCTTTTGCCACCTCAGCATGACGAGCTGCAGACCAAGCTGCTGCTTTCACTGGCTGCATTGCCCGAGCTTAATCCAATTTGGTTTGGGACACATAAAAATACATGCTTTCACCCTCCCTGGGAAGAGCCAAGGGAAGGTCCCACCTTATTGACACTCATCCAGCTGTGCTTACTTCCCTCACATATTTTTGCACTACCTTTTGTCCTGTGCAAAGTTTTTGATCATTTCATAGAATCATAGAGCCATAGAATGGTCAGAGTTGGAAGGGACCTTAAAGATCAGCCAGTTCCAACCCCCCTGCCCTGGGCAGGGACACCTCTCCCTCGAGCAGGTTGCTCCAAGCCCCATCCAGCCTGGCCCTAAACACTTCCAGGGATGGGGCATCAACAGCTTCCCTGGGCAACCTGTTCCAGTGCCTCACCTCCCTCACAGCAAAGAACTTCTTCCTACTATCTCATCTAAATCTCCCCTCTTCCAATTTAAAACCATTCCCCCTCGTCCTGTCACTAGACTTCCTGACAGAGTCCCTCCCCAGCTCTCCTGGAGCTCCCTTCAGATCCTGGAAGGCTGCTATCAGTGTCTTGAATATTTTTCTTGAAATATTGAATATTTTTCTTAAAATAAAATAAGGGCCAGCTTCCACCCTAGCCAGCTTTGGCCAACACTGCCCTCAGGCTTGGTGTTTGCAAGAATAACAGAAAAAAATTAAAAATTAGGAAAGGTGCTCCCCCAGGAAAGCCTGGAAAACTAAAAATAAGTTAAGGAAGGACTGTGCAGAGGCAAGAGCAAGGCCAGGCTTCACCTATCCCATCACATTGACTACAGGAATTGCCAAGGGGCCACCCTGCTCCACAGTAACATCTTCCCAGAGACTAAAGCAGAAACAGCCACACAGTGGCTTCTTGCCTAAAATGCCAGAGAAACAGCTCAGCCCCTAACAGCAGCTGCACAGCATCACACAGACACTGATTGGAAGCCCAGGATCCTTGCAGCCCAGGATCTGCCCCTTGGACTCCATCCACAGATAAGCAAATATTTAATTAACACCTTTAACCTTTTATCAGTCCTGGATGCTGACGGTTTTCCGCAGGCAATTTCGGTGCTCTTTCCCAGAGTCTGCTGCAAAACCTGTGCCCAGGGTAGTGTTAGAGATTCTTCACATCTCAAAGCTTTGAAAGTTTTCTTAAGTTCTGGATTTGAGAACTGAAAGAACATGGAAGTGTCACCTTCTGTTATTATTTTAATAACATTTAAGTTGGTACCTCTTATTCCTGGGGGGAATAAAGTAGTAGCCAAGTCCTAGCTAGAAAAATCAAGAGCTGAGAGGCCCTTTAATTGTTCCCACAAGAAATTTGGAAAGTTTTAGTTGTAAGGAAAAGGAAGAGGTTGGAATGGGCTGAGAAGCAGCAGCTCATTGCACTAAATTGGCAGAGAAGATCTGGTGTTACCAGGGACCTTCTCACAGTGTTACTCTTCCTACCAACCCTTTGTTCTTGATCATGGTTAAAATGCCAAAAAAAGTCTCCCATCAGTGAGTTTATTTCACAATCAAAGGATGTGCCAGTTCCACAGCCTGACTCCACACCACCCTCACCCTTCCCTGCCCCTGCCCAAGCAGCGGGGCCCAGCAAGGTCTCTTGGTTCACTAAAACCCTCCTTTTTTCAGTTTGAAGCCAAGTGTGGCTTGGAAATAATACACAGCATGAGAAACCTTATCTGTGTATCAGGATGCTTGATGACATCCACAGGATGGGCAGTGTGTATTGCTAAGACTTCTTTTTAAAGTGCAGCAGCAGTAACTATAAACACTTTATTCTTACAGTATATAAAAATTTAAGAACAAAATCCTATACAGAAAAATATAAAGTTAAGCAGAGATCATCTCAATCTCATTTTGAAGAGGTAAGACATGAATGGGATCATTCTGTGCAAAGCCCAGACTTCAGAAAACGGAACTGCTGGGGCAGTTTAAATAGTGGCACATTCCATATGAACAAAGGATGGATCCTGCTCCCAGGGCCAGAGGCAGGGCTGTGCCAAGGGACAAGTTTCCAGCACCAGGAACTTGTCTTTCAGCTTCCAATGTCCTTAAAAATTTGCTCTTGTGAAACATAAAATGAAATCTAAGTCCTGTTTCATGATCTTACCTGGAGATAAACGTTCTCACCCCCCTCAGCATGTTTACTAAGGGCACTAAGGGCCAGTGCACATCCCCAGAGCTGGGATCTCATCCAACGGGCTCAGATTTTAGGGAAAGCGACGGATCTGCAGCAAACTTATACACAAATACAACTGGCAGCTGGCTGGGACTGGCCGGTGAGCTGGCAAGTCTGACTTAAGGAAAAGGCAAAAGGTCAGTGAAAGCAAGCTGATGAAATTCCTGAGTTTCCACCAGTTCCTCAAAGAGGAAAAATACCCCCACAAACAAAAACAACAACAAAAAAAGCAGCAGCCAACATGCTTCCTTCTTTCCCAAGGTACTGTTTGGCACATTGCTGTCTGTAAGGAAGAACACCCCAGACTGCAGCAGTACAAGAACAATCTTCACCCCTCTTCACCTGTACTTCTCCACTTTCATTTTCACAACCCAACTTCCCAAGTTTGCTTGTGGATGAAGCAGAGAAAGAGGGAAGGGGAAAGGAACAAGGGCACAGAATTAAAGAATTATAAGTGCAAAGGACGCGCCCGTGGGGAAAAAGGCAACGAAAGAAGAGTGTTCTCTGTACATTTTCCAAGCCCTTTCTCCCCATGGCCTGTCCTCATCAAGGAATAGCTGCCAACTGGCCCTAGACCTTCAAAAGAATGGGGGAATATGTTGTTCAAAGCAGAGAATTTGGTGGGTTTTTTTCTGTTTGGTCTTTTTTTTTTTTAAGCACTGAGTATCAGCCACATCAGCCAGATGCCAATATTGCCACTTTCTCATCACCTGGTTATCACAGCAGGACTCCCCAAGGAAGTGCAGTGGGAGTCTCAGCTCTTAAAGTTTCTCTCGTTTCATCAGTTCATAGAAAAGATTTGGAAATCCCTGTGCTGCTTCCACACTGGGGGGAAAAAAAACCAAAAAAGTGCAGCAACACACGCTGGAGATGGTCCAAGTATTGTGCTGAGGCAGCTCACCGAGTCCAACAAAAAAAAATTGACCAAAGAAGAAATACAGGCAGACCTAAAAAGGGAGATGGAGGAAGGAGGGAACTGCTCCAGGCACCAATGTGTCCCAGTTCCAGCCCACCACCAGAACGGTGCTGCAGTGGTTGCTGTCTCCTGTAAGCAGCACGAGTAGGGCAGCAGGGGTTGTGTGGGCTTAGTCAGCAGCAGATTTGGAAACTCTCTGTAGCAGATGTGAGGATCACTCTCATTGCCACTTGTAGATCTTCACTGTCTTCTCGGTCAGAGTGGCCAGGAGGTGGGTTTGGTTCACTTCCAGGGGGCAGATGTCCAGCACGGGCAGGTCAGCCTGCAGCTTCTGTAGCAACGAGCCGCTGCCAGCATCCCAGAGCTGTGGGACAGAGAGGGTCAGATGCCATAGAATCCCCCCCTCCTGCCCAAAACAGCTCCCTCTAGAGAAAAGACCTTCCTCAAGTTACTTACAGGACTCTTCCTGTACTTTCATACCCTACTGGGGTGGTCTCCAACGGACTTCCAAGCACAATGTCACCCTGACCACCCTCTCATACAGCCTGTTGTCCATCCTCTGCAACTGAGCTGATTTTTTTTTGCATAGAGGGCAACCCTTCTTCTCATCTCCCTTTCATTCCCAAAGACCCCATATCCATCCCTCCCAACACTTCCCACACTAGATATCCAACCAAGCCTCTGTTCCTCTGGATGGATGTGGACCACAGACCTTGGCTAATGTTGGCCACACTATCAGAAAGTTACACCTCCTATAGCAAGAACAACAGACCAACCTGCCCAGGGTAATGTGACAACTCCCCACCAAAACATACTGATCCTGTAACAAAGCTTCTCCCCTAAGAATTGCAATTAAACCCTCCACCACCCTGATAGGAAAGAGAGATACCAGGGCAGATTGAGATGCCTCGTCGCCAGCACACACGAAGACACTGCCATCCTCCTCCGGGCTCTGAAATATGGCATTCTTGGTCAGCAGCTTGCAGGTGGGCCCAGCACTGAACGTCTGAACTGGGTTAGAAGAACACACCACTCCTTCAGAGGCCCCCGTCAGTGGGCTGCTGGTCAGTTCCATCATCACACAACGCACACATGGGTTATTTTTACCTGCGTGGCAGAAATAAAAGCTGTAATTTTTGGGAAAAAATTAACTGCAGACTAGTNGTCCTCATAGGGGAGGTGCTCCATCCCTCTGATCATCTTGGTGGCCCTGCAGGAATACAAGCAGCATCAACCTGCAGCTGCCTCCTTTTGCCATCACCCAATTCTCATCTGGGTGCAGAAGCTGGTTGCTGGGGCAGGTTCTGAGTTTCTACTGTGCCTTCAGCACCAGAGCTGCTGTTGAGGTGGATGAACAGTAGCCCAGCATGGCCATGAACAGATTGCAGATGCACACCAGTACGTACTGGGCCTGTATGTGGCAAGGCAGTGCCGTGTGTGGATCTCTGTTTGAATATCGATGCATCCTCCGGGTTCCAGTGGCAGATGATGAGGTCGGTAGAAGTTGCCAGCTTTCTGTTCCCAAAAGCAGGCTCCTTCCAAGGTCCCAGCCAGGATTCCACCATAAGGCAGCGATGCCGAGGCCATCCGGGGCAGATAGGACAGTGATACCATGGGGCACCTGAAAGCATGATTGGCAAGAGTCAGCAGTGCCAGCTGCAGCCACACTGGGCACCTTGCCCCACCTCTCTCCAGCCACACTGCAAGGAAAGGGCCTGAACAGACAACAAAATAGTTCTTCAAGCAAGGAACCCCAAATGTGTTCATCAAGAAGTGACACTGAACTCAACTAGCAAGGCTTACGTTTCAAAGAAGCATCAGGCAGCCCATGTCAGATGTGTGTAACCAGCACTGATTCCATGAGTAGAAGAGATGGAGGTACCAGAGTCTCACACCTTTGTCATTTGTCCTTTCCAATTTAAATACTAAATTCAGCTCCAAACCAAATTTAGTTCTCCCGCTGCACCACTGGGTCCATTTCTGACCCCTGTGTGCCTTAAGAACATGATTCAGGTGTCAAGTACTTGTTCTAGGTTATATACCATGTACCCTTATAAGAGCCTTCTGCCATCTGTGTTAGATTTGAGCTTTTTGAACAAGAGATTCACATAAACCAATTTAAACTATGACAACTGTGGGATTTATGAAATAAACAATAAGCTAAACATAGGTTATCAGGGAAGTGAAGAGGAATGAAAAATCCTTGTGCCATACTTGGATTTCTGAGGGACTAGTTCCTGGACGTGAGAGTTGGTGTCTCTCAAGTCATAGATCATGATAGAGCCATTGACCAGTCCAGCGTAGATGTAGTTTGTATCATCCAGGCACCAGCAGCAGCTCCAGACAGGACGGCCAGTGTTGTATGTCTGCACCACAGTGTTTGTTGCCAAGCTGCAAAAGAAAAGCAAAGTGTTGGCCTCTTACCTTAATGATGCTATTTTTCTCATCTACTGATGCTGGTGTAAGTAAATCTAGCTTTTTAAAATCATTAAGATTGAATTCAGTCTGAAAAGAGATGCTTCTGAATTAACTGCTCTTTTACTCCAGATATGAACC
The DNA here is from genome assembly GCA_013400375.1 of Thinocorus orbignyianus. NCBI lineage: Eukaryota > Metazoa > Chordata > Aves > Ciconiiformes > Thinocoridae > Thinocorus > Thinocorus orbignyianus. Next base: position 30,941 of record VXBW01004071.1, on the reverse strand, counting down.
TGGAAAAATCTAGACAGAATAATCACTGGGACAATAGTAAAGTGATTTATAGTTCTTCCACGCCAATACTTCTTTATCCAGATTGATCTTTGGAGACTGGGAAAGGAAATCTCAGAGCAGGGTCTCAACTGCCTTACTGGAAAAGGAAAGCCAAGTTACTTTTCTGGAAACAATTAGGAGAAGTGACTCTAGTGTAATCCCGTAATATCACATATTCCTGAGATCACAGGGCTCATCTCTTCAGATCACATCTCTCATTAATTATTTTCCTCTATTTACACAAAAGAAACAGCACTTATGCCTCAAAAGGATGCAGTTTAAACACAGGTGAGACAGTGAGTGGGGTACAGGCAATTAATATCAGATTTATCGTGTTAATTCTTTAGAAACTCAACTTGTGGAAGGAAGAAGAGGGAAGTACACAGAGGAAAACAACCCAGAACAGCAGATGAAGTTGGTGTCTGATAGGGATGTATTTGCAAAGGGCAGCAGCCACCATGGGCTCAGCACACAGAGAACAGTGTGAGACAAGGGACAGCACATCTCAGAGTGACTCTGGACACCCTTTACAACACAACAGGTTTCTCCCTGGGGAAAGCAGTAACGCCCAGAGCTCCACATAAACGAGCCATTGCTCCTGGCCAAGTAGAAGGGAAACAAACACAAAGACAAACCTGGCTGGGAAAAAATAAGGGACAGTGTGATATCAGAACAGTGACAGGTTCAAAACCACGGGAAAATGACCCAAAATCATGGTGCTATTTTAAACACTTGCAAGCCAGAACAGGAGATTAAGGACATAGTGGATAATTCCTGTTGGCACAATTAATACAGAATCAGCAGCTAGAGAAAAAGATGACCAAAGGAGGACTTTTCTTTCAGAGAGAGACTGAAAGAAGCATAAAGGTGCTGCTGCAGCAAGCACTTCACTCCAAGACACTCTGGGATCAAGCACAAAAGCAAGAGGACAAGTCAAGGGCCTAAGCAGACACTGCCATGAGAAGCCGCTCTCCGAATTAAGCCATGAAGAGAGTATCAATCAACATCACCAGTTAGAAACCCAACTTCAGCATCAGAGAGCTCTTTGTTTACTTTTAACTAGTCTAGCAAACATTTCAACATGGTAGCACAAGAACAACATTCTTCACATTTTTGTTGCAGGATTAAGTTCTCTTTGCTGCTTCAGCTGTGGGAAAGATTTGGGACTAAATCAGCCACGTAACAGACGCCTCCTGCCTCACCCTGTACTAATGTGCATAGAGATGTTAAAATAACTCAGCAAGAATCAATCAGCCAACAAAGTTTTGAGGCAGCTTAAGACGGAAGAGCAGGAAAGCAGCAAGAAAACATACACAGAGGCTGTAAATTTTAACAAGACCAGACATTTTTCTCCCAGCTTTTGCATAATTAGCATCCAAAGCGCTGCTCTAGAGAGCCTACGTTCCTCTGGCAGGTGCTCAGCCATGCTGCCTACACATTTCATAGGCCAGATGAATTCTGTGCCCTGCAAGAAGTTTAAAAGCCAACATTATCCCAGGATAAAAGCGCCCAGTCTAAACACTCCTTGTTTCTGTTTTATGCCATGAGTTCCCAGTGCTCCATGTATCCCTTCGGTAACAGAAAAAGAAGCAGAAAGTCAATTTCCACATCGATGTATCATACTAATTTTTCCCCCCGAAGCACAACTTGGTCAAACTATGTTGAATGACTTGTTTTCCACTGAATTCTCCACCAGAAAATTATCAGGGACAGGTAGTTTCCTAACACTTCCGTGTAAAAGATGTGAAAGCATGAACAAGTCTCTCTGCTAGTTCCCACACGCAGGAAGAATATACAGACCTGACCTCATCTCAGCAGCATCTCTTGGAAAGCAGAACAGCAAGTATTCCAAGACATTTCTAACAAGACAGAACAAAAATCCAACCCAGTCCTCTTACATGCAGCCAAACTCGGCTGGGCCAGGCCTCCCCCCTAAGCAGGGCTCACCTGGTCAGTTTGAGGGTGTTGTCCAGAGCAGCAGAGAGCAGCAAGCCATCCGCTCGCCGGCCAAAAGCCAGGCCCCGAATCTGTTTGCTATGGATGGGGATATATTGACTGCTCTTCAGGTTGGCCACGCTCAGCATTTTCACACCACAACCTGCCACAGAAGAAGGATAAAGCAGGTTATCACAAAGCAGCACATATGTAGAACTAAATTTCTACACCAGACCTACAATATCTTTACTGAAGCCTGTGGTGGGATGAACACATAAATGGTATTTGCTGTTCTGGCTAAGAACCACCATAAATGATTCCTCAGTTCAAACAGCAACAGGGCTAAATCCCCCCAGGATCCCAGCGAGCAAGAGTAAACTCAGTGTCAGTGTTACAATTCCTGTCACGAGAGCCTGCTGCTCTTTAGCTGATTTCTTCAAAGACCTTCTTGCCCAGATAAAAAACACACACAGCAGGATTACATGGCTATTTAAGAGAACAAGTGTCACAGCAAAGAATGCTTACAGGTGAACTTAACCTGTGTGCTGCAAGAGCCACCACAAAGCCTCTCATTCAGAGATTCATTCCCTGGCTCCAACAGCCAGAAAAGAAAAAAAAAGAAGTTGAATTCAGGAAACACTTCTGTTACACCTAGATAAGGCACAATTATTTCCAAACCATTAGCCAAATAAAGTTCAGTTTCATCATTCAGAAAGCACTGAAGTACTTCACAAATCAACTCTGACTCCTAATGCTGCATCTGTTGCACTGAAAAAAGGCAGTTGGCGCTGGTCACTTGCCCAGGCTGTTCCAGTGAGACAGAAACAGGGCTGCCCATGACTCGCTGGCTTCTTATTTCCTCACTATCTTTCATATTTTAGTATTTTTGCTTTTGGTTTTCCATTTTCTTTCTTTTTTTTTTTGTTGAAGAGTATTGACAAACCATCTGGGGAGCGATGTTTCTCACTCAAGCACTGGAAACTTCTCTACAAGCTCTTGTGCACTGGCCCCCTTGCTCTTTCAGAAGGCCCACCTTTTTGCACAGGGTCACCTTCATTGCAGAGCACCAGACACACCTTTAAGCTTCTTGTGGATGTGACACTTGAGCAGACGTGCTCAAGAGCCCCTGCAACCAAGATCCTTGGCTTGGCAGGAGCTACCAATGCAGGGTCCAGATGAACTACAGGGAGTCTCGTGAGTATTCCCAATTAATAAGGCACAAGTAAGAGAAGGGTCAGGAGCAGAAAGCAAGTAGAAAACACATTTAACTTTCACCTATGAACCCCCAAATCTCAACTTGCTTCATTACCAGGAATAAAAGTAGACTGTGGAGAAGGCTGTGATACCACCAGACAGCTCAGCAAGTCGCAGTATGCCATTACTCTGCAGTTCCCAGCCTGGGACACCACAAAAACCTTTTCCAAGTGGTACTTGCGCTGGCTTTGGCAGGAGGGAAGGCTGCCTGGGAGACAGGCACGGGAGCTGCCGGGCTGCTGTGAAGCACTCACATTGTGCTGGGCCACCAGAGCCTTCAGCTCCTGCAACAAAAACAAACCCAAAGAGCTTTAATGAGATGTCACCTTTTGTACTGTCTCTTCCAGATGCTCTGACTGGACTTGTTCTCAGAAAAAGAGGGAGGATATGGTGCAATTTCCGTGCTGTTCCTCAAATTCTGGATTGCCAAGTCCTTTGAGTATGAGGGTGAGCAACAACAGCATTGAAATGCCATGCAAGCTCTGGCAGGATGTACTCAAAGCCTGTTCTTGTATATACTAGACTCTGTGAGAGACAGGACTCTCAGGCAAGGCATAAAAGCCAATAACAATTATTACCAGATCAATGCTGTTTAGAAGAGAACAAACTGCCAAGTATTACACGCAGCTAAACCACAAGAGAAAGTCAATTAGAACCATTTTCTAGAATTTCCAGAATACCCCATAAAGAAAAAAAATAAAAGCCCGAGTTTGAACAGAAAGGGCGTTGCAGGAAACAAGTCAGTCTGCTTAATGAAGATGACCCTGTTCTTGTAAACCCCGAGCAGCAAATTCCAGGAACGACACAACTCTCAAGAGCTCCAGCTCTATTTTCCACCACCTCCTCCCCCTCTCTTCCTCCACCTCAAGTTATGAGTGCTGAAGGATGCGCAGCAGAGACGTGGCCAAGGACAGCTTCCATCAGCAACCAGGTACTTCTAGAATTCCTCTTTGCACAAAGATCATCAGGAGTGATGTGGGTGTGCAAGTAGTGGCACGAGCATATTATCAGTCAACTAAAAAAGCCCTTTCCCCATCCCCCAAAAAAGCTTTTTGACTATCTTGTAATCTAAGGGCAAAACCAGACAATACAGATTCCCAGAGATATCAGAGGGAGCATATATATTAAGAAAACTACTAGTTGCTTTCTGTTGTCTGAGCAACACAGATTACACTTGAAATACTATGCAACTTTTAAACAATTAAGGGCCACAGGAGTGATATTATGAATATATCAGTAAATCATAAGCTGGCTTCAATATTGAACCAGCCACTACCACTTAACTCACATCTAAGCAAAGGCAGCAGCTACCAAAGATCAAGTTCTACATGAATAGTTATCAAGACCTGTAACTTTTGGAAACTGTTCAAGAGGAGAGGAATTCTGATATTTTACAGAGGTCTCATCTGCTTTGCATCAAGCACATTGCAAATCCCCCAAGGGAATAAAAATCAAAGCTAAAGACTCAAGATGATCCCATTAGAGCAAGCAAAGACAAAACAACCTAGGGAAGAAGACAGGGAGGGGGTGTGAGGATGCTTGCAATGTAAGCTATAGCTTCAGGTTTAGTGTAAGCAGTCAATGAAAACACCAGTAACTTGGAAGAAAATTACTCTTAATAAAAAAATTAATAAACCCTTTATTTCTAAAAGGCAGGAGAATATCACCACCAAGGGTCAGAAGAGATTACAATTATTTGTTGCTCTGGGGAGTTTGCAAAACTCTCCTTATCACTTGCATTCAATAATCAACTCTTACACAAGTTATTAAAAAGGAAGCCAGCTGGTTGAAGCCACAAGGACTATCAGTACATGCTTACATTTAAACACAAAGGACAAACCCAGCAGAATCAAAAAGTCTTACTAGAGACGCATCACCAAGGTGATTGAAAGCACTGCACTGCAGAGCAAGTTCTACTATTCGTGCTTAAAAGAACACTAATCTGGCAGCTTAAGCTTGTATCTTCTTCTAAGATGTTGCAGAGTTTTCCTGATGTTTACTGAGAGCCTGGAGGGTTCACTCCCCTCCCCACACACTGACCAGCTCCTAGATTTCAGCTTGAATGAACATGGTCACACAGGTTGGCTGGGGAAAGAAGAGGATATGCAGCAGAAGTTTACCTGAGGAGCACACGTGAGAAGCAGAAGCAGGAAAGCACAATGAATAGGAAAGGAAAACCACCAGCGACAACAAACACAGAACTGTTTTCTTTTGAGTATTAGGTTACAGTTTTAATAGCTGATACAAAGCTTTGAAGACAAAGGTGGTTATCAGATGGCTGTCACTCTCTGGTCGTGCTCCCACTGCCTGCTGTTCTGCACCACACACCCTCAGCCTTGCTGTAGTGCACAGCACCACAGGCATTCCACCCTCCTTTGCTTCAGGTTCAAATTCAGAGGGACACAGAGCATTTTTAATCAGCTCCACTACATGTAACAGCTGAATGAAGTACAAGATTTTACTTCTAGATCTTCCCCAGACACCACCTGGAGGTGAACACAAAGATCCCAATGATGTAAGATTTTTATGCAAGAAAACCATTAGCCTAAAACTCTTCTACAGGAGTTAAGTTCACAAGTTTTTATTGTGATTTTGCCATCCAATTATTTTTGGACGACCTAAAAAATCCTATTTAACAAAAAGCTTTTCAAACACATCAAGAACTATAAACTGACCTCTGCAAGGCTCACAATTACACTTTCTTCCTCCTTCACAGCAGCATGCAGTTTCCTGTCATTTCCCTGGCAGCCCTCCCTTCCCACTTGAAAAAAAATGAATCTCCTACCCCAGTTGAACAGTGCTATCAATGCCAGAAGCCAGAGGTTGCTTATCATTACCTAACTCTTACTGAAAATTTTGGAGGAGTACTGCAGTAGCTCACATCTGATTCTCAAGTTTTTTTATTCACAATGGAAAATCTTTAGGCAAATGAAAGGCTTCAGTAACAGCACTTCCAAAACTGAAGCCTGAACCTGCCAGCCAGCACATAGCTCTGTACAGCACCCACTGCAGGCTCATGTAAAGCTCCTGAGAGCTTTCTGCCAGGGCTCTAGTTAGTTCCCAACCCTGTCTCCCCTCAAGTTCCTTTCCTCATATATTTTGATATAGCTAAAGATTTAAAACCATCCGTTTTGTAGCCTCAATCATCTTAACTTCAACAAAGTTCAGTGGACAAGACTGGGAAAGCCACATACAAACATAAAAGGTTGTAACTAGTAACATAACTGCTGATGAGGCACCGCTCTCAAGCAAGTTAGCAACAAAAAGGGCTCACACAATGACTTTTCCAGGGAGGAAACCAATGGCATTTGCTTTCTGGAAAACTTCAGACACCAAGGTTTGTGTGTAACCAATGCACATCATAACTATTCCAATAGAGTTTGAGCAACTGAACTTTGCCACACCAAGTGTCCCCACGGACATTCTGCATGTTTCTTTTGTAATCCCACAGCACTTTGCTTTCTAGACTGACTCACAGCTTTGTGTGCCAATTAAATATGTTTTCTTGTGCCTTCAGTAACATGGGTTACTCAAAGGACCAGGGCAACAGACTCAAGATGTAACAAGACAAATTCAGATCAGATGTTAGGAAAAAAAACCAACACAATTTCAATGAGGACATTCAAACAATGAGATATCCAGGGAAGCCACACGATCTGCTTACACACACTCTGCACCTGGTGTGACAGAGCCCTGAGAAACCCAGCCCAGCACTGAAGTTCCCTAATCAGGGTCCCTTCCAGCCTCCACAACTCCATGCAGGGAGCTGCATTATTAGATGACCTCAAAGAACTCGTTAGGCACACATTCAAAATGTAAATCAAAACAACTTAGCAACTTACTCCAGGCTTCCTGCTCATTTTCTGTTCCCCAGCAAATTGTCTGACTTCCAGTTTACTCACAGTATAGACAAGCACCTTAAAGTGGTTTCCAGCATTCACATGAACCACTGCAGGACAGTGATGAATGCAGCATAAATACTGGAACAGAGCTTAAAGAACACAGGGTACTTCATCTTTACAACAGGCGACTTCAATTCCATTTGACTGGATACTCTATCATTTATAAACACCAGAAGAATTGCAGGAAGACATTAGGGACCTGCAGTTTTATCTTATTCATATTTTCTTAAGCCAAAGTTTAAAGTGGACCAATTTTCTTATTGGGTCTGATGAACTTCATGCAGGAATTCAGGCAAGCAATTTATAAAGCCTTAAGTCACATGGGAAGACTTCAGCAGAGGATGTTGTGCAGTGTACAGACATAAATAGCCAAGGCTACAAAAAAAAAAATCCAGAAATACAGAAAAGCATGAAATTAAGCAAGTTACTAGACAGTGAGAGATTAGAGATCATCTACTTCATACAACAAGAAAAAGAAAGTAGCCAACTGGCTATGAAACAGGCTATTGGAAAACCTAGCATTGGTGGAACATGCCAGATAATTCACAATTGGAAGCACCAGTAAAGTCCTGGATTTATAGGAATCCTGCTGAAGCAGCTGTGAGGGGTTCCAAAGCATCACAGCATTGCAGGACCCAGAAAAGAAGCAGCTCTTCAGCAGCCAGTTGTTTATTTTCATCAATTTGTATTCTAAGGGGATGAAGGTGCCCCTTAGCAGCTGTTCAGCCCTTGCATCCAGCCTATGCCACTGGCAGCCCAGCTCTCCTGGCACCAGAAGGTGCTTTGGTAGAATGTCAACTGATCTGCACCAAAGAACTAGGTGGTTTTTCAGTTGTTCTCTTGGTTTTGCAAATAGCACAAGCTACTTCTCAAAGACTCTTGGCTAACTAGCAGTAACATGTCCCTTACAGGTGTACTATAGAGATTTCCAAAGCTTATTTTGATGAAGTCAAAAGGAAGATGAGGAGAATTAGTTTGGTCCTGTATTACCAGGCTTTGCCAAGCAAAACAAGACCTGAGGAGGAACTTGCAACATCAGCAGCCAAAAAAAAACCCAACAACAAACCACCCCCCTACTGCTGAGCTGAATTTGCAACTTTGATTAAGTCTTAGAAGCCCAGGTAGTGCACGTGAATATGCCAGTCTGGGATGTTTATAATACTCCTGATGATTCATCAGTTGAGATCAGTAAATCTTGCTGCTTATTAAAACCAGAAGCTTGTCTCCTTTAAGGGAAAATGCAAAAGGCAGGTTGAAGAGAAAAGGAATCCTTCTTGAGACTCACCTGAACTTGCCTGCGGAGTTTGCTACATTCATCTGTCAAAACCTGCAACTGGAGACGACTCTGTGCAGATTCCAGCTCTGCCTGTTTCCTCAACAGTTGTTCCTTTTCTAAGGAGCTGGAGGAACGAGAGAAAAGCAATCCTTAGGACTAGGCACTGCCCGGGATGCTCTTCTGGGCTGTCTATTCCTATCCCCAGACTTCATTTCAACACACGTACCACTCAGGTAAATTTGAGAGTAAGATAAAAACCTGGTACCACACTCATGCAGCACATTCACCTCAAAATGTTCTTGGTTATGCAATGAATGACTCACTCAAGTATTGTTCCATAAAACAACAGCCTTTCTCCTCGCCGTACCCATGCGTGCTAATTTAGTAGAGGAAGTAAAAGAGAAATCAGGGTGGGTTCCCTCCTGCCCCCCTCCAGAAACCAGTTTACAATGGATGTGATGGTATAGAATTTGCTAACATACCATGTCAGTGATACAGCAATATTAATCAAGCTTGTTGTTACTACCTGGAACTAATTTTGTATTTCAGGAAGACAGAGCTGTACCAGAAATAGATGCATACAGATAAGTTATCCATACATGCCCACATAGAGGCCATGCTCAATACCTCACCTTGAGCCTAAAAGTGCATACACACAGTTTGGCAGCAGCAGCTTTCTTAACTTCAATTTGTCTTTCATATATGCTTTACATATGGAGGAGTAGTTAAAAAGGGGGAAGAAACACCAGTACTTCATAAAGTTATCTGTACATTTGGTCTATGACATTGACCACTGCATTCTGCACTTCAAAAGCAGCAATATTCCAGTTATTTCAGCACTTCACATGCAGGGAGATCTCACGTAAGCTTAAGTAACTTCTAAATACACAGACCCAGCCACGCACATTTACCAAGCACAGAATCCTGTCATTTCCCTGTAGCATCTTCCCAGTTTTTTTCTGCTGCATAAGAAACAGGTTGAAATGCTGTACTTGGCCATTGCAAACACATTCTTCACACAAACACCCAGAGTCCGAAGGCTGCCTTTTTTGGCATGTGAAGAACAAACCCCTGGGATCTCATACCTAATTCAAGGCTATGCACAAGCGCTATCGACGTGTGCATCAGTGCTGGTGTTTGTCCTCCACTGGTGGCTGTGTGCCACCAAGCAACTGCCACCAGCAGCTAAATCAGACTGAAAGCAGTCACCTCTCCCTCCCTCCCCACTGAAACAGGAGGCAAAGGAGAGGCAGGGCAAGCAGTGAGGGACTTGGACACAAGCAGCAGTTAGACAACTGCCTCTACATGAGAGATACGATTATTTTTTTTTAACTATTTTTTTCAAAAGAGCCTAAGGCATTGGGTATTTAAATCTTATTTATAGCTTGTTTTGCAGTATGGATCCACTAAGAGCGGTGTGACACTTCTAAAAGGTACAGTTCAAACACCATCAGGCAGCAGCTAATCTGGACAGAAGAGATTTTCCCCTTTGTGACAGTTACTCCTCAATCATTTCTGATCAATCATTACCAGGACAGTGAGGTTTTAGCAGAAAGACTGCGTTGAGAGAACAGCACCAGAGAGACATGTAAAGACCCCAGTTAAATTCTATTCTCTACAAGACTCAGGAGAACTCCGACATCTGCAGCCCTTTAATTTCAAAATAGTATCTGTGATAGCATCTTACTGAGAAGAAATTAGTCTTCATTTTCATACCCACTTTTCATTTTTTTGAATAAGAAGTCTACATGTAAGTTGGAGGGGGAAGCAGAGTCATCTTAATGCTTGCTGACCTTTTGTAGGTAAAGCTACATGAAGAGTTTGACAAAGCAAGATGGGAAGTGATTCATATGACGATTATCACCGTTTAATGCATGCAGAAGAGATGGCAGAAAAGGTCAGCTACTGACTCCCCTTGCATTCCTAACCATGCCCTGCTTTTCTCATATAATGATGAATTAGCAATATACAGCTTTTTGGCAACAGCTCTGCATGTTCTCCCATGATGACATTTCAGGATACAGCACAAGATAGCTTCTGCAATTTCAAGGTGGCAAAGTGCAAACTCAAGAAACTCTGTTTCTTGAATTTTCAAAAGAAAACTCCCCTTCCAGGTAAGCCACACGCAGGCCAGCAAGGACTTGGGAGCTGTACTCATGATAATCCCCGAGAGAACACACAAATTGCATTAGACAATACAGAAAATGAAGGCATGGCATCTAGGTCAGGCTGCAGTTTTAAGGGGATGCAATCAGTGAGGTCACATCTTTACACAGGGACTCTGTACCTTTTCATGCGCTCCTGCTCACTGGTGTCCAGCGCTTTCAGAGTGCGAGCGTACAAGACCACGATGTCAGAACGTTTGGCTTTTTTATTACACTGAAATAAAAGACAAATTCAGTTCACCTACAAGAATTTAACTATCCAAATTATGCATACCTACAAGTTGCTAGGCATTATTTTGAAAAATTCTTATAGTTTTTAAGGAAGGAGCTGTCTACCTGTCGATTTGAGACTAAGTCCACAAAAAAACAACCATAGCAGGGTGGTTTTGCAGGACACTGCCTCATACAGGCATCAGAGCTCCTGTCAGTGCTACAGCAACAGTTTTAGGCTGTGTATCCCATTGCACCTTTAGTAACACATCTCCTTGTGTCCCATTAAATTTGTTCTGCTAGAGCACCAGCAACACAGAACAGTCAGGTTAGTTCCAGGCAGGAACATCAGAAAACCAGACAAAGGGGTAGGGGGAAGCAGAGGAAATTATCTAAAACAAAACACCAACCCAGTTTCTATTTTGAAAACATCAAGACTGGCTGCTTTGGGAACCCCAAGTATACTCCTAACTCTTACTTACATACTTTGATCAAATCCTATAGGCCCAAATCCATAAAAGCATTCCCAAGTCAGTATGAAATGCTTACATCCCACTGATCTCAGTGATACACAGGGAGTCAGATATTTCAGTAATTGTGTGGGCCTGGCTGTGGCTATTTAATACTTTAGATACTCCTTAAAAAGAAGGGATAATACCACCCCTGGAGTTGAGACTAGGAAGAAATTATGGCATCTGCAAGGTTGCTGTTTTGCAAATATACTTTGTTGACAGGAGAAGAGGCAGTGAATACTCGGAACAAATAAAAATAAAATTGCTATGTGTGCTTGAAATGCAGATCTCTCTATTTAGTAGCACAAAGTAGCTTAGAGAATGGTTTCACATCAGACAACCCCCCCTTCCTTCATGCAGAGCAGTAGGTGGCCGGGATAGCTCTCCTGGCAGCCAGCAGCTGTCCCTGGCAGGATCAGGAATGCTGCAATTTCACAGTAGCTTGCACTCCAGCCACTTGGTATACACAGCACCACACACACCAACTCCCTGCTATTCAACTAGAGAATGCCCAGTCGCAAAGGACAGCAACTGAAAACGAAGGGAAAGCAGTTTAGCTGCAAGGTTTTCTCCAGAGCAAGAAGTTCTCCCAGGAAGTTTTCAGTAATTACATCGCTGGAAGAAGGAGCAAGCATCCCTTATGAGTTGTTAGGGTTCAAGAAAAAGCAGTCACAAAATGCCAAAGAGCAGAGATGGGTGAAGGTCTTGGAGAATTCTTCACCCACTCCAGGCCAAGACAGATAAACTCACACAAAACTGACAGGGATAAGAAAAAAATAAGGTTTGGGCCTTTGCTATGGCAACAGTGGTTCTTTAGGTTTAATCACAGTGCACATCAACAGGGAGTTTCTTGTTGAGAGGAAGAAAATCTGTAGAGTCAAGCAAGACTATGGAAGTTTTCAAAACAAAGCCAAAGACATCCTGGGCTTTCAGCCACCGACTTGGAAAGCAGCAGAACCAAATCCTATTACAAGGTACTCATTGACCTATTTATACCTTTTTTTTTTTTTGGTTAACATTCCTTTCTGGAGAAAAGGAATGAAAGGACATGACAGAAAAGTGGAGACCTAATCGAAAAATATCAATATTGCCCATGGAAACAAAGCTGAAAAATAACACCTTAAAAATCAGATCTACCACTTGCAAACTGAGAAACAAGTTCATTTGCTCTCTGCAAACTACCTGAACAACCTGGTCTGCATAAAGGCTGCGAAAGCAGGTGTAATTCAAAACATGTTAACTGACAGGGAGGAGTTCTCAAAGATTTCTTGTCTAATAAGGTATTCTTTATGCTTAGTTAATTACTTCTAGGAATCTCTCTGCCATTCCCACATTCCAGGACAACATTCTGAACCAATTTACAGGTTTAGCACTTGAACTCTCCAACTTCTGAGTCTGCTACTCACAAATGCTCTACTTCAGGGAGAAAATCCAAGTCAGAATTCTTCCTTTAAAGCAGTGTTTGTTGATCCTGGCCTAATTTCATGAAAACGTTGTTTGTGACAGCTAGCAAAGATAGATTATCCAAGCAACAAGCAGTTGTAACAGTTGCAGTGACCACACCTGCAGAAGTTACCAGTTCCAGTGCACATAAACCTCTGTTTTACCTGAGGGCACTTTCCAGCCTGTCCCTTGAGCCACTTTTCAATGCACCTGTAACCAAATAAGTGTCCACACCGCAAGGCCGAGAGACGGTGGTCCCCAGCGTTAGTCCACTGCTCAAAGCAGATGGTACAGGTATCCCCTTCCTCCTCATCCAGAGCTGCAGGAACTGATGGCTCCAGTTTCTTTTGTGGAGTTCTCTAGGATTAAATAAACAAAACCACACACCTTTTATTTTTAGACAAGTGCAGCATTTCCCATATTTAATCTGTCTCCGAAAGGACTTTGGTCACCTTACTTGCTTTTGCTGGACTTCAGCCTCTTCATTCTCACGACCTCCATCTTCTGCAGAAGCTTGAGACAAAGCTTGAGGTGGCTCTCCTTGGACCTGACTGGAAACTAAAGAAAGCAGAGCTTAAATAAACTGGTGGATAATGAGGGGGAAAAGGGAGTTTTCCTTGACTTGATCTGAAATCTTTGGGCCACAAGATAAGCAATGTGACAACAAGCACAGGCTACATCAAAGCTTCAGATCAGTGTCCTGGATACTGAAAGTGGGAGAGTCTTCTATTCACCGATGACAGTGCTGAAGGACTTTGTGCTTTCTTTTAGAGAAAGCAGCAGAAATTCAGCATATTCAGTGAAAAATGAGGTCTTCTAAAACCAGAAATTATCAGGATTTTCTGACCTGCTGGAAACAGACATACCTGCATACAAGTCTATAGTTAGGATGATTTAAAGCTACAACCCCACACCACCACCATGTCTGGAAAAACAGACACAAATACAAACAAGGTATTTTGCCAAGGGACCTAAGCATGCATATTTCATGCGCCAAGAAAGCATTTACCATATGCTATCTGTCCATTCACCCTGACTTAAGCAGTTTTCCAGCTGGTAGATATCCGAATTATTAGTTCTGTTGGGCCATATGCTTTTGTGGTGGGCCTGTTAGCCCTTCTGTTGAAGCACGGGCACAGAGAAATGCTATATTTGGGTTACCACCACTAGCATACTAAAGAGGAAGCAGAAATCACCATCTCCTGACAAAACAAAGAGTTATTAATCACATTTAGTATTCAAGGAAGATATGCTCAGTCCACTGGAGAGACACCATCTAACCCTAGCTAGCATCAATGTAGTTTTCAGCCTCTCCTGTTATGGGCTCAACAGGAACCAGTGACTTATACAGGCAAAAAAGACAAGGGAATTCCAGAAAACCCAGCAGAGAGCATATGGTCACACAGAATTACACAGCACTTAACAGCTTGAGCTCCTGTCACATGCAAGAATAGCTCAGAGCAAGCAGAATGAATCTGTTCAAAAGACACCTCATAAACATGCCCTCAGAAAAAGGTGTCAAGGTGGGCTGGCCAGTCAAAAACAAACTCAAGGGCAGAGGGTGAAACAAAGGCATTCCTTGGAGACTGAAACAAACAAAAACATCTTGTTTTCATAGTCTCTGGACATCATTAACTTTGGATAGCAAGTTAACTCTGTCACTCTTACATAAACTGCATATGTTCATCACAAACAACAACAGTGAAGTGCATGGCAGCCTGTGAACGGGAGTCTGGATAAAGGATTGCGAGTCTGAAAAAGTTGAGGAAAGAGAGACAAGCAAAAAGCCCACTGTCCTAAGCATCTCTGCCTCCTCAGCTCAGTGTCACAAGAAGTCTCAGGAATTTCAAGAAAACTTTGAACTGAAGCAGACTGAAATCACAAATAATTCAAAAAAATACTGAATCAGATCCTCCTCTGAAAACTGAGAGCACTGTTGATGTCCAGAGACTCGATTTTACATCTTCAAAAATGCTTCTTGATAAGATATAACAGCAGAAGTGTTCTAATTACTAATCTTTAATCTTGAAGTTATTCTGGACATTTTCATGATTACTTCTAAGCAAATAGCAAGATGACTGTATTAAACATTAGGGTAATGATCACCCATTGCTGCTACTGCTCTTAGGAACTGCTTGCCAGAAAGCCCTGTGGCAGCAACCTGCTCCCACCAGCTGTGGGCACGATGATCTCAGCACTGGCTGGTGTGAAGCTCAAAAGGTTTTTCCCCACCGAGTTTTGAAACAGTGAGATGAGTTTCTGAAATTGGTCTCTCTACACAGCCCAAATATAACACAAACCTCCTGAGCTGGCTGCTGGAGGTGCCTCCTGAGCTGAGGGTAATGGCACTGCTGTAGCCTCCACTGTTCCCTCCTCCTCCTCCTCAGTAGAAGAGCTGCTGTCAGAGTCGCTCACTTCTATTACTTCCTCTGGTTCCTGGTTGTCCCTTGCAACACGCGAGGGCTCCAGATGTGGGACTGGTCCTGTAGCAGGCTCTTGGGTCCTGCTGAGTTGAAAGTAACTGTCCAACACTGCCCTGAGTCCAGAAAAGCAAGAAATAAAAGCCACAGTTATTTCAGGTAAGCTAAAGACTCAGAATATTTCTTCATGCTTGTTTGCAGTAAAAATCCTAGGCTCTTAACTGCAATAGGAAGGGATCAAAGTTATCAAGAAACACCTTCTCTGGTAGAGGGGAAATCCCAGTTCATAAAGCCCACTTTATGAACAATCAGCAGTATCATACAGCAAACATTCATTTTGCTCAGCTCAAATAAAATCTCCTTCTTGTCTTTTTTGGGGAGTGAGGTGGAGAGAAGAAGAGCAAAACTGACATAAGTACTCTTCACTAATAGCCTAAGGAACTCCTGATTGCTACATCCAACTCTAACTTACACCCGGTTCCCAAAGCCACCAGCAATACTAGATGCACAAGGCTTGTAGCTGAGTCCCATTCCATTGACTACTTTGTGCCTAGCCTTTCTACTTTCCCTCTTTTCTACTGGAACTTCATCACTGGATAACAACCTCTTCCCCTCTCCTCTCATCAGTTCAGCTACCATCTCAATTACCCTTCAGATGAAAAGCAGAAATTCACCAGGTTGCCTTCCAGCCCTAAGAACTCCAGTAACCTCCACACACAACCCAAGGGCAAACAGTACAGTTATGTTTAATCATCTGGGAGGAGATAAGTTCTTGGTCTCACTGAATTTAAAGGCAATGTTCCGGTTAATTATAATTTCATCCCTGACATTTACAAAAACTACAAAGATGAGACAAAAACCAAACAAACCAAAAATAGGGATTTCTTTCTGACTGGAGAGCTTCACCCTTTAAACCCATCACAAATAGTATTAAATATAGAATTTCTACTGTCTTTGCCTGGAAGTAACAAGAAAAGCCCTATAGAAAAATATTAGTTCACACATTTGTGGAAGTTTCTGCAGCAATTGTCACCAGAGAACTTAATCAGGCAGTGCCCAAATCAAAGGTGAAATGCAAAACAGAACTCAAGCTCCACTGAGCTAAATGCTGGCTGGAACTGTGGAGAGTCAGCACTGCTGCAGGGATCACCGACAGGAATCTGGCAGAGCGGAGGGAACAGGGAGAGCAGAAGCTCTGCAAGCAACTGTGAAAGGGCTCAGGAGTCAACACCACCACTGTCAACATAAGAAACAGGAGGAATTCACTTAACAAGGGCACAGATCCTGCTGGAAGAAATCAGAGCCGTGCCATTACTGAACTTAAACAGTACATGAGCTGCCCGGAATCTGGCCACAACCACACACTTGGACTGAGCTGGGCTCTAGAAGCCAGGAAGCAGGGCGGTTTTAAACTGATGCCAGAGCTGACAGGAGTGCAGCTCAGACCTAATTTCAATTCTGCTTTACCTGGCACTGACAGTCCTCTGGGAACCACCGATTCTCCGCTGCCTGCGAGCTCTCCTCACCCGCAGATGCTGCGTGACCTGTGGCACAGGCTGTGGCCGATGGGGATCAAGTGGCCCTTGTAGCCTTTGCAGTCCATTGGGAGCTGGGGCAGAACTCAGCTGCAGGTCAGGCTCAGCAGCCTCTTCCCTTGTTGTACCAGCATTTGGTGTGACAACAGCATCATCAGCAGGAAGAACTGTAACACTGCCATCTCCTTCACTGAGCTCTGGAGCATGGGAGGACGGCCCTGCGTGACCCGAGGGCTCTGTGGGAAGTGTCCCGAGGTTCTCTACAGAGTAAGCAGCCACAGGCTGGAGATCAACTTCCATCTCTTCTTGAGCCATTTCTGCAAAGAGTTGAAGAAAACCAGGATTTATTTGCAAGTCCTGCACCCTACTTCTAGCCTGACAACAGCAAGAATCAGGTGCAGCAGTCAGCAGCTACAACAGCCTTTAGAATTTAGGACAAATTGTCCCTTAAGCCTTTCTCCTTAGACACCCAGTAGAGCTAAACCATCTCAAATCATTACAGGTACGCAAGCTGACAGCAGGTAGGACCTTCCCAGAGCCTGGGACTCAAAATATTGGCCTCAACAGCAGCTAGCATCAAAGGCACATTGCAAAAATTGATTTAAGTAAGCCCTTGGAAGAATATGGAAAGCTAGGGATTTCTTGCTGGCATCATTAACTTGCCAGTGAATTCACATGGACTTGGGAGAACAGAGTTTGGAAATATTCAGGAGACTTTCCATAGTGAGAAGCACTGCACAAACACCCACAAATAAAGCCAGAAACAAGCTCTACAGTGCAGTCCTTTATCTGTTGCATTGCTCTCTGGAGGTGGGTTTATTTTCTAGTTTTCTTCAAATGAAATCCCATTATCACTGCAACCCTTTCCCATGGACCTTTCAGGTACTTTATATTCTCACCAACACGGTACCAATGCAGAAAGAGCACCACAGAAGAACCCATGAGTGAGACATTATGGGTGACAAGTTACACCACCAGCATTTATGGATCCATATTCACCCCAAGACAAGGTTTTGCTGAAATTTCATGTTTATCTATGTATGTTATTTAGGGATATTTGCCCTGCAAATCCCTTTAGGATAAAGATTTCAGGTTACCTCCTAAATAGAAGTACAGAGCAGGCAACAGTATGTGCATTGCTAATTATTACGCAGCTATCAGCCACCTAATTAGAGCACTTTAGCCACCCTATTCTACAGTGTTACAACACAAAAATACTTCAGGATTATTTCTTTAACTGAATAACTAAGTGTGTCCCCAAAAATCATCCTTCCTTCGGAGGGTAGTGTGGATTAAATTCAACAGGCTGCTGAGTCATTCACACATTCTCAAAACTTATTTAAGCAGTCATAAACCTGAAAGGCCTTAGGAATTTTAGGCCTTTACTAAGAGCCCAAAGCACACACCAAAACTTACTGGGTTAAGTACTGTGCAAACAGAGCAAAGGCCACTTTCAGTACATCAATAACTAGAAAATCCATACAAGGAGGATGCACTAATGCCTACATATTTCTATAGGCCTTTTAAGAAGTTCTAACTTACAATAAGAATTCCAAAATATTTTGTAATTCCCAGTTTAGCCTGTTAGGCCAAAAATAGATGTTAAATACCCTGTTCCACCAGAACAGTCATACAATCAAGATATTACAACATTGAATGATCGAGTACGGCTTCTCTAAACACACATTAATGATAAAAACACCACCTAGAAGGACAACAGATCCTTTATTTTCCCCATAAATTAACTGTAAGACTTCAAAATACTGCACATTCACCACTGTTGGTTAACTAACCCTGCATAACTCCTAATAAACAAGAAAAAAAAAAGATGTTAACATTAGCGCTTCCACCACTAAAACCTGGAGCCTTCCTGAGAGGGGCAAAGGCCAGTACTTCGAGGCAGCCCACTCAGCAATCACTGGAGAAGCCCACAGATGGAAGGTCTCCAAGCTTCCCGAGCCCAGGTGAGAACCAGAGCGCTGTCACAGGGCATAAGCGGAGAAGCAGCTCCACAGCAGGCCCTGCAGTACCACCAAGCCGGCTGAAGGCTGTAGCACAAGCTCCCCGTTGTGGAGGGGCCTCCTCACCACACACACCCTGGCTGGCCAGCTCCAGGGGTTATTGCGCTGCAAGCAAAAAAAAAAAACAAAAAAACCCCAAACACCACCCAAAACTAACTGCACGCTCCACAGCCAAGGGTTTATTCCTGGCTTCTTATTTTAACTACGAAACCCAGCCACGCAGCCAGGAGAGAGGTAGACCTGTCCTCCTCCAGCCGCAGCCACACCAACCTCGCAGGGCGCCTCAGGCCGCCCGCCTTCGCCCAGGCCGCCAGGGAGGCCAGACTGGCTGCCTTCACCCAGGCCGCCCGGGGAGGCCAGGCCACGGCACGACTCCCACAGCCCTCCCCGGTAGCAGCCCACGGAGACCCAGCCGCTACCGCGGCCCTCGGGGGACACCGGGCCGGGGGACACTCCCCACCGACCCTCGCTCACCTGCCAACGGACCCGGCCGCCCAACAGAGCGCAGCCCCGCTCCCCCCCTCAGCACCCGCTTCTATTGGGCGAGCTGCGACCAGGCCCACCTTCTCATTGGCCAGCAGCTCCGTCCGTCTGTTTGAAGGAAAGGCGGGTGAAGGGGAAGAGGGAAAGCCTGCGCGGTTGGTCAGAGAGCCGAGCGGGAGCGCCCGGCTGATTGGGCAGCGAGACTCGGGGGGCGGGGAAATGGCCGCGGAGAGCGTTTCCATTGGGGGAGCCGCCTCCGCGGCGAAATGAGCGGGAGCTCGGGCGGATTCAAACAGGGATGGGGGATGGCGCCATGGCGGCCGGGCCCTGAGGGAGCCGGTTCCTGAGGGAGCTGTGGGGGAACTGTGCCAAAAGGCTAATCATAGAATGGTTAGGGTTGGAAGGGACCTTAAAGATCATCAAGTTCCAACCCCCCTGCCATGGGCAGGGACACCTCTCC
>VXBW01004071.1:730-10991 GCA_013400375.1 Thinocorus orbignyianus | reverse complement strand
AGGATGAGGGGCAATGGCTTTAAGTTGGAGAAGAGTAGATTTAGATTGGATATTAGGAACAAATTCTTTACTCTGAGGGTGGTGGAACACTGGAACAGGTTGCCCAGGGAGGTGGTCAAGGCCCCTTCCCTGGAGATATTCCAGCTGAGGCTTGATGAGGCCCTGGGCAACCTGGGCTAGTTGGGGGTGTCCCTGCGACTGCGGGGAGGTGGGACTAGATGAGCTTTGGAGGTTCCTTCTGGCCTGGATGATTCTGTGACCCCAGCACCTTGCCAGGCTGAGGAGAAGGTGGCCCCGTTGCCTTCCCCTGCTACCCCCCAGCCGCTGGGGTCCCCGCCAGTCCCCCCTTCTGTCCACCGGGGGTGGTCTCTTAGGGACAGAGCCAGTGGCAGGGCCTCCTCAGGTTGTCCCAAAGCCTTTCACCTTTTAAGAGGACATTCTGCCTTTTGAAAGATCATTGTTTGCCTACCAGCCACCCCCGAGGTGACACCAGGCCCCTTGCAGAGGTGACGTACAGACAAATGTGGCTGCATTGAACCATGGCTCTATGAAGGTGGGGAAGAGGAGTGGCCTTCGGCCTTGTGGTTTGAGGGACCCACAGCTATTTATTGCCATCTAGATAATTATTCTGTCACCCAAAGACCCCTCCCCACATGGGAAGGGGGCTGGGAAAGAACAAGGAAACCCGAGGGCTGCAATATAAACATGTTTAATAAAATAACACTAAATAATTAACATTAATAACATTAAAGAACCAGTATTGATCCCAATACCAGTATAAAAGACACGAGGACTATCCCCAGCCCATTCCATCACAGGGAGCTGTGCACTCCCCACAGGGACAGCCTGTGTGGGACCCTGAGAGCTGCAGCTTCGGGAGAAAGGGAAGGGCTCAGGGCTTCGGCACCGGGACAAGGAGTTCTCAGGGTGGTAGCCACCAAGGGAGAGAGAGAGAAAGAGAGAACTCCTCAGCAAACATTCTAATTTATACGGAATGTGGCATTTCATGGTATGAAATAACCCTGCTGGCAGCTTGGGCCAAGCATCTAGGTCTCGCTCCTCCTCATCCCCGCTCCTGGGAAGCTCAAAATCACTGAGACCTTGAAATCCACAGCTTTGAATATTTTCACCAGTTCAGACACTAGAGTCTTCTGAAAGTGTGGTTTTCCCGGAGATTAGAAGAGACCTTACTGAAAAGGGAAATTACTGAGAGAGATACTAGTCCTGTGTTGCTCAAACCAGGAGAAGCGGGCTGGAGGAAGACCACTGGTTTCCCTTGGTCTGCTCACCGAGGTGCTCGGCAGCTTGTGGTCACCCCACCCGACTTTCTGCTGTTAAACTTCCTTGGTTTCGGCTTTTCTCCAGGTCAGCCAGCAAGTCCACAATCTCTGCAGAACACAAGATGGCGTTAATCAAAACAGAATATTTGTTATAGGTTTCTATTTGTTCCCCACCACCACCAGCAGTGAGAAGATAGATCTCCCTCACTGATAACATCTGGGACATGAAGTCCCTCTCTCCTCAGGCCAGCAAGAATGGGCAACAACGTGAGTACAGCCCAAAGAGAAGCAGCCATGAATACAAAGATATGTCTGGAAACAGCCTCCCAGCGCAGCACCACACGGGCACAGCCATACATTTGGTTAGAGGAATAAAAACATGCTGTATCCTCCATGAGGATTTGACAACATCTTTGATGATTTTTTTGGCGTTTTCACTTCAGCCAGGGCAATTCCCAGCAGTGGGGCCTGTTGGGAGACAGAGGCACAAAGAGCACAGCACATGGCAGGGAGTGGGTGGTTTCTTATGCAGAGTCTCTACATCTCTTGTACAGAAACCATCCCCATAGGATAGAGTGGATGAGATTGAAGGAAGCTTTCTCCCCTTGGAGAGATGAACTGAGGGAGAGGTCCAATCTCTGTGCCTCCAAGCGCACCAGAAAGGTTCCTCTATCTGTTTCAGTTAAGTTTTCCAATGGACATCTATTGTTTGTCTGATAAGATGCGAATCAACTTCAGAGACAGTGAAATCTTCCCCACCACAGAGCAATTCCCAAGATTGCAGTTACTGCTCAAAGCCCAAGGCAGAAAATGTTTCTGCACCTCTGAGAGCTGATTGTTCCTCCAGCTGATAGGATCTGCAGGACCTGAGTTGGGATTAACCCACACACCCCTTCTCCCAGTTCTGCACTCCTCTGAGGGAAAAAGCTTGCTCTTACAGTGATGCCAAATGAACAACCTGGTGATTTATGGGGTTTTGAGCAACCTGCTCTAGGGAGAGGTGCCCCTGCCCATGGCAGGGGGGTTGGAACTTGATGATCTTTAAGGTCCCTTCCAACTCTAACCATTCTATGATTCTATGATTGTCATCAAGGCATGAAGAAAGAGAGGTCTAGTATTAGGAAACTTGTTAACATGAGAAGGTAGGACAAGGAGTGATCTCGAAACACAAACTCAGACAAATTCATGTGGAAAATAAGGGACAAACTGACCCCTGAAGCAGTTGATTGAAGGACACAAAGGCCTGTGGAGCAGATGTCTGTGATACTTACCTTCAGCAGAAGGGCGTTGGGAAGGGTCAAAAGCCCGGCACTGGTCAATGATTTTCCTCAGGTCTTCAGGACAATCTTCCCCGACAGGGTCCTCATAGTGGTGGTCACAGATTTTCTCCACGATCTCCTGGGGAGTGCAGCCTAGACAACAGACAAGCAAAGAAGAGTATCAGGACAGAGCTCCGCAGCCACAGGAGAGCACTGGGGAGGAAACTCAGTGCAAAGCCAGGCCAAGAACCTTCCTGCAGCTTAAGGCATGGAGGAGCCAGCAGAGAAGCCACCCAAACTATGTCTGCAGGGAGCCACGCTGTAACTGGCATGACGCCGTTGGGCTTCAGTGGAGCAAGGAGATGTGTTTATGCCTCAATGCACAGGAACATCAAACAGAGACAAAAATTACTTGCATGTTTGTGGTTTAAGTATGTCCTTGAAATGCTTTACTGTATTGGAGTCCCAGGAGAAGGCATGAAGCTGAAGTGCAGAGCCAGGCACGCCAGGCCCTGCCACTGGGACCCACTTGCTAGGGGATGCTCCAGGGAGGAGCAGGGAGCATCCAAGACCAGCCAGCAGCCCCTTCAGGCTCTTTGGCCTTTATGTGGGCGATGACATATGTTTGTCTCACCTTCAAATGGGATTTTGGAGGTCGCAATCTCCCACAGCACAATCCCGAAGCTGGAAGGAGACAAGCAAGAGTCTCAGCATTGATCCCACCACCTTCTTCCTAACGCAGGGGACTGTTGGGCTATGCCAAAACTTCTGCCTGCTTTCAGGCACTTCTCCAGGGAGGGACATACACACCTGTATATTTCAGAGGGCCTCTTGTAGGGGTAGTTGCTTTCTTTCAAGTTCTCAGGAGCAATGTAAGCCAACATAGAGACTTCTTTCCATTTCTTCTTGGCTTTTCTTTTGATGGATGACTCTGTTTCACACAGCTCAAATCCTGATAGCTGGTGGTGAGAATGAGAGAGAGAGAAGTGGTAGAAATGCAGCCTGCAGAAACCTGTGGTATGGCTGGGGACTGGCCCAAGCTGGAGAAAAGAGAGTGAGGTGCCCTGGCAGGAAAGAGCCCGGCACACAGCTCTTTCTGCAAGCAAAACCCTAGGTGGAAGCAAGTGAATTGCCATGGCTTCAGCTCATCCCAGTGTGGAAGGCTCAGAAACGCTCACTTTGCTGATGATAAAAGAGAGATAATGATGAACTGAGATGTCTAAGGTGACAGGGGAGATGATTCTACCCCAGGTGTTATTCTGGACCATCATAATTCCCTTTGGTGTTGGCGGGGGAAGAGATCAACAAAACCCATGAAAATTCCCAAAAGCTTCTCTGAGTGTGGTCCTTACCTTCACACAGTAATCCCCAGCCACCAGGAACTTGCTACTGCAGATGCAGCCGTGGAGTCGGGACTTCTCCTCTGTCCAGTGCAACCTGCAGCCAGACAGAACCAAGGGCTGGTGATGGACCCAGACCTACCTTGAGTCTCCCTCTTTCCATGTAGGGGAGGGACCAACATGCTCCTAGAGAAGTCAGCAGCTGTCTGCTTGTCATGGTGGACCAACCCTGCCAAGCCAACCTTTCCAGCAGTTGCTGAAGGAGCTGCTGTGGGCAAAATAACGAGTTTTGTGGATGAGCAGGGCTCATAAGAACGGGCTGTGCTGTGAGGTGCTCCTGAAGCTGCCCTATGGGTACATGGAAGGGGGTTTCTCCCCTCCAGGCCTTTTCAAGCCTCAGGCCAGATGCAGGGGCCAGTGACCAGGGGAGATGGGCGCTGCTGCATCCAAACCCACCACCTACCTCTTCACCAGCCTCCCATCCCAGAGCCCCAAGGTGGTGGAAACAATGTCTAACAGGACACCACTGCTTACTGAGAGAACCCAAGAAGCTAAGCACAGCTTGTGGACCACCAAGTGGATTTACTCACCACTTGAGGCAGGACCTCACCTGTAAAGGCCTCTGGCAGCTCCCAGGGCCATCCGAATGCGGACCTCCCAGGAGAGATGCCGTTGTTTGGTCAGCACATCCCGCAGCGTCCCGTGCTTACAGTATTCCATGACGATGGAGAAGCAGGGGCTCCCATCTGCAAGGCAAAATCTTAAGCATCCCACCTTGTGCCACCTCCTGAGAGGGGACCACAACAAAGCCATCTGCCACCAGCTAACACTGGGGTCAGGCAGGGGAGAGAAAGGGTGACACTAATGCGACACCTCCCACCTTTCTCCTCGATGCAGATCCCGTACATGCGCAGGATGTTTGGAGACTCAAACTTCTTCAGGGTCTGAATCTCCTTCTCAAAGATGTCTCTCACCTTCCTGCAGAAAGGGACAGCACAGTGAGGTCCACAGAGCAAGGCATGGCATGGCACCATGTCACCCTCCCGTCCTGGCTGCCCCGTGTCACTCCTGCCCAGAACAACTCACGCCGGGTCGGTGGTCAGTGGCCTCTTGAAGGTTTTGATGGCGACAGGATACTTGAGGTACTCGCCTTCGTAGAGGTCATAGCTCTCGGTGTCCTGCAGGTGTCTGTAGAAGGTGAGGTGGTCCCGCTTAATCTCAGTGATATCTTCTCTTTTACCAACATTGACCTTCTTCAAGGCTGCTCCCACCATGCGCAAGGAGGGAATGAGGGACACGTTAGGCAGGGCTCGGAGGGGAAGGACACGGTGCTCAGGGTGCCTGGAGATGCAACACTGACTTACACTCCATCACGCGTACGATTTGGTTCAGCTCATTCTGCATCCAGTCTACCTTGCTCTCCACACTTTGCCTGTCGATGTAGATGTCCCCAGAGACATCTTTGGGCTCTTCAGTACCTGGGGAGGGAAATGTGCAGAGGTGGAGACATTGGATGAACACACAGGAATGAAGTGGTTGGATTTTCTCACAGTTTAAATGTCTCTCTGGCTCTCCTAGACCATGGCCATCAAGCCAAAGCTGGGAAGCAGCTGGGAAGAGGTGCCAACTGCTGGCTTCAGGGAAAGGGGGTTTGCTAAATGCACACTTACTTGCAATCACCTGATCCAAGAAAGCCCTGTCGTCCATCAGGTCCTCAGCATCCTGCCTGTGACGGGTCTTTGCCTGGAAAGCCTCCAGGAACGCCTGCTGCTGCTCTGCCTGCAGCAGGAGCGAGAGCCCCTGCGCGATGTCCTCTAGGCTCTCGTTCACCCAGATAAACTCCTCGCTGGTGCTGTGGGCTCTCAGAAATTTCTGGATCCAGCTGGTCTGGGTATATTTCATCACCAGTTTCTGAGCTTCCCCCAGCACCCTGAGCAGCTTCTTCAGCAGTTCCTCTTGGTGGTAGGAGATGTGCTTCGCCGGCTGAGCTTTGAGGATCCTCACGGGCTCCAGCAGGATCTGGATGCGCTCCACGAGGCGCTGACACTGGTGCTTACAGCACTTCACCTGCTCGAATTGGGCATGGATGACCTGGGCCACAGAGAAGACCCTCTCCACGATGTCCATGCTTGGTGAGAATGACTTGGCTGCTGGGGACACAGGCTGGTGGCGTCTGGTGGAGGTGAGCCTCGGGGACCACTCGGAGATCAGCCGGATGCCCCTCTCCCGCGCCTTCCACCCTAAGGAAGGAACAGCTTTAAAGTGGCACACCACCCTCCAGGTCTCCTGTAGCCCCTCTTCTATAGCCAGAGATGTTTTGGCTTCATTTACATAAATTAATTTGGTGGTAGCCATACCCAGAGAGTTTGTACATAGAGGATCTGGGTCAGCAATCCCCAGGCAGGGGTCCCTCGGCCCCAGCCTCACACCACCCTTGGGGTCCTGCCCACAGAGCATAAAAACCCATTTTAACTTCTAGCCAATGTCTCTCTCTGTTATCACCCCTCTAATAAAAGCTTTCACAGCTTTTCACACCTTCATCTCCCTTCTTCTCCATATTTTCTCCCTGTACCTCTCTATTACCAGCTTAAGATTTTAAATTCAACCCTTTCTACGCGCTCAGCATCCCTGCAGGGACAGTCCCTGTTCCCCAGCCCGCGTCCAAGCAGCAGGGACAGAAAACTGCCCAGGCTGCAGAGAAATTAGCAGCAGCCAGCACTGAGAGGGGGTGACGGGGTCTACCAGCAGGAAACAAAACAGAAACGCACCCTGAAACGCTCTCCTTTCCTCCTTCTTCAGGCTGTCTCCAGCGGGGCCCCTATGGAAGAAGCTCCTCCGCTTGCCAAGGAATCAGCTGGGATGACCTGGCCCCGCTCTGCTCTCCTTTGCCCCGGCTGCCTCTGCAGACTGGAGGGGCAGGGCAGCCCCGGGGTGAGTTTATAGGGTGCTTCCCCCCAACTGCTGCTCTTGGGCAGCGGAAGGAGCATTGAGCAACCTGCCGTGGCTTCCCATCGGCTCCCCGTTCCCAGAAAGCCTCTCAGGGTGGTGGAGGAAGGAGCTACGTGAGCCACGTCCCACCCTGCGCTGGGTTTTTCCAGCTGGAAGAAGGAATTGCCAGCAGAAGGAAGAGGATGAAGAAGGGCTGTGCCCCCTCATGTTGACACTTGCTGCTATTTCGAGCACCTCAACCCCTTTTGCTGCACCACCAGCACCGGCAAGGCCCACCAAGGGACAGTTGCTCACTGTAACACCCTGGGCAGCAGGACCCTCCAGAACACACCTCTCCTACGTGTCCTTTGACACCTTCTGCTCCCTGTCCCAACCCCAGGACCCCCCCAGTAGCAAAGGAAGTGCTGGAAACGGCGCTTGACCTCTGCTGAGAGTGCAGGAAACTTCGTGGCCGGCTTCGTCAGGCTGATTTGGAGAAGTGTGGGGCAGCCCGGCACACAGTTGCCCAACTTTGGAGAAGTGAGCAGCGGATCCAACCAGCTTCCTCTTACCAAAAATCAGGGGTGGGAGGTCACGCAGGTTTGCCGTGGTTCCAGCCACACAAAGAGCATCCTCCTGCCCACCACCGTGGTCAACAGCAAGGATTTCATCAGCCTGAAGAGCTAAGAAAGGTGACCACAAGGTGCTGTGATACCCAGGGCCACCAGCACTGGGAGAAGGTGAGAGCAGCCCCAAGGGATACATTTGCTAGATCCTTTTAAGAAGGCTTTATTTTTTTTTCAAAATATACAGTTTATTTACAATTGTAGTGTCTACAGTTTTACATATAACTTTATTCCAAACCTTTAAATATCGGCAGTAAACATTAGGAAAAAAATAATAATCACAGGATCAACAAAAAAAAAAAGGCATCTCGTAGCAATTCCATTCATTGGAGGTTGAGTTTCAAGTAGCCAATGTTTACAAAAAAAACCCCATGAACTTGATGAATCTGGCAGAGAGATATGGGGGCACTGGTTAGAATAAGGCACAAATCCAGACCTGTGGGACCCCCATCCCAAGGGCTGCAGGTGGAGAAAACCCTGTGCTGGTTTCGGGCTGGGAGAAGGACCCGGGATACAGAAGCCCCTCGGCATGAGTTAGGAGGTGGGGTTAACTGCAGTGTGTTGGGCACCCCAAGGGGGGAACCAGGGGCTGGGGGTGGGGGGGACTCCAGCAAGGTGCCAGCGTGGAGGAGGGCATCAGGCACTTCATCTCTCAGGCAGCAGACCTGCCCGCGCATCCGTGGCCCGGAACAGGAGGATGGTGAGGAAGGGGCCCCGCAACCTCTTCCTTCCCCTTTCCCCGCATCCTCGCCCCTCCTCATCCCCCATGGAGTGCCACAGCTGGACCACGGGGATGCTTGGATGTGCGGCCACCACCGTGGCACAGCCCCTGGGAAGGGGACATGGGCCAGCTGGACTCGCCGAGGGNCATAAAAACCCATTTTAACTTCTAGCCAATGTCTCTCTCTGTTATCACCCCTCTAATAAAAGCTTTCACAGCTTTTCACACCTTCATCTCCCTTCTTCTCCATATTTTCTCCCTGTACCTCTCTATTACCAGCTTAAGATTTTAAATTCAACCCTTTCTACGCGCTCAGCATCCCTGCAGGGACAGTCCCTGTTCCCCAGCCCGCGTCCAAGCAGCAGGGACAGAAAACTGCCCAGGCTGCAGAGAAATTAGCAGCAGCCAGCACTGAGAGGGGGTGACGGGGTCTACCAGCAGGAAACAAAACAGAAACGCACCCTGAAACGCTCTCCTTTCCTCCTTCTTCAGGCTGTCTCCAGCGGGGCCCCTATGGAAGAAGCTCCTCCGCTTGCCAAGGCATCAGCTGGGTTGACCTGGCCCCGCTCTGCTCTCCTTTGTCCCCCCGGCTGCCTCTGCAGACTGGAGGGGCAGGGCAGCCCCGGGGTGAGTTTATAGGGTGCTTCCCCCCAACTGCTGCTCTTGGGCAGCGGAAGGAGCATTGAGCAACCTGCCGTGGCTTCCCATCGGCTCCCCGTTCCCAGAAAGCCTCTCAGGGTGGTGGAGGAAGGAGCTACGTGAGCCACGTCCCACCCTGCGCTGGGTTTTTCCAGCTGGAAGAAGGAATTGCCAGCAGAAGGAAGAGGATGAAGAAGGGCTGTGCCCCCTCATGTTGACACTTGCTGCTATTTCGAGCACCTCAACCCCTTTTGCTGCACCACCAGCACCGGCAAGGCCCACCAAGGGACAGTTGCTCACTGTAACACCCTGGGCAGCAGGACCCTCCAGAGCACACCTCTCCTACGTGTCCTTTGACACCTTCTGCTCCCTGTCCCAACCCCAGGACCCCCCCAGTAGCAAAGGAAGTGCTGGAAACGGCGCTTGACCTCTGCTGAGAGTGCAGGAAACTTCGTGGCCGGCTTCGTCAGGCTGATTTGGAGAAGTGTGGGGCAGCCCGGCACACAGTTGCCCAACTTTGGAGAAGTGAGCAGCGGATCCAACCAGCTTCCTCTTACCAAAAATCAGGGGTGGGAGGTCACGCAGGTTTGCCGTGGTTCCAGCCACACAAAGAGCATCCTCCTGCCCACCACCGTGGTCAACAGCAAGGATTTCATCAGCCTGAAGAGCTAAGAAAGGTGACCACAAGGTGCTGTGATACCCAGGGCCACCAGCACTGGGAGAAGGTGAGAGCAGCCCCAAGGGATACATTTGCTAGATCCTTTTAAGAAGGCTTTATTTTTTTTTCAAAATATACAGTTTATTTACAATTGTAGTGTCTACAGTTTTACATATAACTTTATTCCAAACCTTTAAATATCGGCAGTAAACATTAGGAAAAAAATAATAATCACAGGATCAACAAAAAAAAAAAGGCATCTCGTAGCAATTCCATTCATTGGAGGTTGAGTTTCAAGTAGCCAATGTTTACAAAAAAAACCCCATGAACTTGATGAATCTGGCAGAGAGATATGGGGGCACTGGTTAGAATAAGGCACAAATCCAGACCTGTGGGACCCCCATCCCAAGGGCTGCAGGTGGAGAAAACCCTGTGCTGGTTTCGGGCTGGGAGAAGGACCCGGGATACAGAAGCCCCTCGGCATGAGTTAGGAGGTGGGGTTAACTGCAGTGTGTTGGGCACCCCAAGGGGGGAACCAGGGGCTGGGGGTGGGGGGGACTCCAGCAAGGTGCCAGCGTGGAGGAGGGCATCAGGCACTTCATCTCTCAGGCAGCAGACCTGCCCGCGCATCCGTGGCCCGGAACAGGAGGATGGTGAGGAAGGGGCCCCGCAACCTCTTCCTTCCCCTTTCCCCGCATCCTCGCCCCTCCTCATCCCCCATGGAGTGCCACAGCTGGACCACGGGGATGCTTGGATGTGCGGCCACCACCGTGGCACAGCCCCTGGGAAGGGGACATGGGCCAGCTGGAC
>VXBW01004069.1:1988836-2026797 GCA_013400375.1 Thinocorus orbignyianus | reverse complement strand
GTGGGTTAAGATAAAAACTGTTTACCAGAACAACAGGTATTGCCGGGAAGCAGTGACACGGATGGAGGACATGAACACCAATACAATACTGACCACAGCCCACGCCATGCCGCCCCGACCGCCACCGATGCCGCCGTGCTGCACCCTGGCCCCACCCGCCCAGATATATGTCTATGCCATGATGTCACCATACCCACTTCCGGTTGTGGCCCCTCCCCTTCCCGGCTACCTCCCTGCTGCCCCCTGGGCCTGGCGCACATGGGATGGAATAGCTGTGCCTGCTAGAGGCAAGGGAGAATCGACCCCATCCCTGCTGGTAACCAGGACACCATGGTAGCAGGTTGGAGGAAAACAAAACCCAACCACTTACTGGGTGCGATCCTCATGTCCTAAACCATGGTCCTTTATATCGGGCAACAACCTGGATTCCAGTTCCATCTAAATGAGTACTCCCCTGTTTATGCTGCTGAGCACAGCCCTAGTGACGCCCATACAAGCCCTGGGCTGTAGGAGGTTACCAGGCACAGGCAACACAAAGAGCCCACATGGCCTTGATCCTGAAAGGCTGCCTTGGCTTGGCCAGCTCCAGGGCTGGCTGGCAACCGAGGGTGGAGGTGTTCCAGACCTGCAGGCAATGCTGGCAGCCATGCAGCGAGGCTCTCTCTGTGCTTCCACTTTTAAATACTTCCCATATAGCAATGTACATAAAACTATGTAATCGAAATCAAGGGAAAGAAAAAAATCCCACATTCAACACTAATTTTTTAAAGCTGTTTTTTTTTAATTTTTTTTTTATTGCTGTTAAGTTTCATTTGGGTTAAATTGTGTCACTCAGTCTACTTCATTTGCTATAAAACTGTAAAATGTTCAACTAACACAGAACAGCATGGCTAAAGTAAGGAACCCAAAAATAAATACTTGATATTTTGATGTTTTCATTTAAAGATTTTTGTATGTATGGTAAAGCTTCCCTAAAAATAGTATTATAAAATGTTCATAGAACTAAGTCTCAAAACTTGCTTCTCTTCTCTCTAACACCTTGCAGAGGGTCGTAAGTCTCACATTTCTTAAATACAAGAAAGTCAGACAAGAGAAAGCTTAACCCATCAACACCATCTCTGTATTGGATAAGAACTAAAATTTCCACTACACAAATAAGAAGTGAGGTAAAAATCCTGGAATTTTTTTAATAAGGCAACAAGAGATACTACATTAGGAATCACAAGGCAGGACACACAACTGGTTGACAGATTTTCTTTACTAAAGGGGAAAGAAATCTAATGTTACCTTAAGAAAATCAAGACTTGTTTTCTAGGCAGGCTTGCAGCAGTAGTATCAAAGTAGTCTGCTGAGAAGTAAGGTGCAAGGAATACAACGAGCAGCTAGTTCTTTCCTTCTTCTTGACCAAAAAAGCACTCAAAAGAGATACTGCTAGCCTACAGATTGCATAGATCTGCCTCTCAGTTACACACTACTCTTAATAGTCTTCACACGTGCATCCCATTGTTATTTAAACTATTCCTTTTTTTTTCTGTTGTTCATTAATTTGGCCCATTTTGCTTAGAAAGGGAGATACAGGTAATAACAGCTATTACTAATTTCTTATCCTGACACCCCACAATGCCTTACTACAGTAAAACTCAGGCGTCAGTCTTGTTAGCCTACTGATTCTACCCAGCTTACTGAGAATCCACTGCTAAAAAGAGCAACAGGTAATGATCTGCAATGCAAATCACAATGAATATATAAATTTCCAGCAAAAGTTTTCAAGTTCTGGTTCATACGGCAATCATAGTTGCAGACAGTTCTAGCAGCCTCCAGACACCAATGGCTTGCACTCAATAAAGCCCAGTTGTAGACCTCCCCAAACATTTTGACGAAGTGGAAACAGAACTAGATAGCAGCATGCTATTATAGTCAGCATAAAATAACTGATCAAATCTGTTGGAGGCAGGTGCCTGCAAACTTAAAAAATAATATAAAAAAAACTTAACTCCAAAGTAATTGGTGAAAAGTGACTAGAGTTGCAAGTAGAAAGCTGAAGATATGAAGATGTATGAAGCATAGCCATTGACAGAGTATGTAATCAATCATACAAGCTTGTTGTTATTGTCTCCCATATATTCTAACAGTAATACTTCAGAAAACCAATGAGTGCAATGCTGTTTCAAAGGAGAGATGTAAACCAAGGCTACGAGGAAGAAATGAAACAGCTAGGGAACTGGCAGAATTAAAAATCACTCACCTAGATCTGGCCATTAATATTCCCAGCCTCTGCTGCAGCATCAGGGCTTCTGTCATACTCAAAGTGTCATGATGTCTCGTCACAGAACTAATCATTTGACCTAGAACTAGAAGAGCACACAAAACCATATTTTTTTTCTTGTTTTTAAGATGCCAGTTAGTTTACTAACAAAAATACTTTTTAAAAAAATTTATTTTATTTTTTATTTTGGCAGTATTATGTCAAGTGTCAAGGTAGGATATGCCTTAAGTGGAGTTTTAGACAAGATATTGATCTCTTAGAGTTTCCCCATCATTGTAGCAGCCAGCTGAGTCTCAGAAGAAAATAATCTGGTGTCTCTTTCTGCCATGTAGCCTGTCACACTTGGGACTCCACTCATCCTCTCCTCACTCCTTACACAATTTAGTGTGTGGAAATAACAGATGTGAAGCTCCCACTACCCTTAGCACATCCGAAACCAAATCACAGCAGACAAGCAGAAGAACACATACAACTTACTCTGCTCAACTCCCTCCTGCTTATCCTACTGAACACATATATATACAAATGCTGACTTGTATGGCTAACACATCGCCTTTTCTCCTTCCTCCATGATTCTTGCTCCACAACATTAACTGTAAATTGCTTGTTTTCACTTCCCTCTCCCCCCGGATTACTCTCATACTATCCACTCACACTTAATACCGAAAACTCAACTGCCGCTTCCATCAGGCTAACAGTTTGCAGCCTCCATCCTTGGTTTGTAAAACTGCCAAACCAGCACTTGATATCTCCTTTAATGCTGCTTCTTAAACTTGAGAGAGGGTCTAAATTCTCAGAAAAATACTATATTATTAGCCTTTCTTATCAGCCTTTTAGAATGTCTATGCAAACTTAATTGAAACCATTCCAACATCTTGTGGGAATAGGTTCCAAAAATTTAAAGATTCAGAAAGTAACTGGACAAACGCAAGCTCCATGAAGAACTCTTAAGTTCAAGGACGTCATGTCTAGCTCTAGAAGTCTCCCAGCTGCAGGTATTTAGAACGCTCTTAGGGAATGACCATAAAATGCTCCTTTTTACTATTCCTTTCCCTATAGATCTACTATTAGCTGTCAGAATTTACTGTTTACTGTCAGAAATAGGCGACTGTACAAACCAATATTTCAAGTCAGACCCAATAAAGCTATTCTGGTTAACATAAAAGGATGACATGGACTCTGCATATATTTTTGAGTGTGCGGTCATAAGACATTAAAAAAAGGAAATAATTAACAACTTGTATTTAACTCGACACTAAAACCTAGATTTTACAAAGGTACAGAGGGATGAACTTACTGAACTGCTTGATATATACATATATTTGCATACACATACTAAACATCAAGACTCTCTGCTGTGCATAAACTGTATTTAGTATCAGGAGCTTGCAATAAGTCACACAACCTTCCTATAATTTATTTGCCCTTTAGATCAAGCTTTCTTGATCTAGGACAAAAATGTACACAGCTGTATTCAAGATCTATCTGTTTGCAGAGACCCTGGTATTGTTTAACTATGTTTTTTGGTCAGGTTAGACTTTTGTTGGCTTAGCAACAAACCAGCTCAGCAGAGAACCTAGCAAGCACCAGAATCACTGGGGACAGAATAACTGCCTGAGGCACCTTCAGAAAATTTAGCCCCTTCACTAATTACTGGATTTAGTTTATCAAATTCCCTACTAAAATCTTCAGGACAGGAAAAAGGAAAGAGGGAGCAGAAAGATTGACCCACCCACGCTGGTGGAATTTTACAGGTACTCATTAGAAAAATAATAAAATAAAAAATTTTCACAGGCAAGCTACACTAATGCAGGTGTGTTTGCATTGGTATTTACTCTGGTATTTTGCTAGCAAAGTTTTAAAGCCTTCACATGGTTTAGCTACCTAAAGCAGACTAGCCTGTTTCAGTTACCTAAGAATGATTCCTAAATCATCTAAACAGAGTTTTAAAGGATAAAAGAAAGCACATAAATTTACAGCACCTAACTTCTTTTAAATGTAAAGCAATAACAAAATTCTCCAAACAGTTGTTTCCAATTACAAGTTGGCTATTTACTCTGTTTGGGATTTTCTTAAATCTTCCCAGATTGCAAAATATTTACCCAAACTTAAACATACAGGCAGAAGTAGACATTTTCGCAGTCACAACCCTAAAAAGTTAAGCTGTTCAGTTATATCCACAATGTCAAATTTAGGAGCTGTAATTTCCCATTCACGAAGCAGTGGTGGTTGTGTGCAGTCATGCAAGGAGGGGGAAGGGGATTGAGAGTATTTTCTGCTTTTCCTTAACACTGCAAGGTAAAAATCCCAAGCAAAATAAACCAGGACCAGCCCTTATCTAAACCTTGTTAACAGGAGTGAAAGTTAGGAACTGCCACAACTTCACTAGAATTTATTACTTGGCTTTGTAAAGTAAAACATCTCTCTCCCTCACAGACGAAGCAGTGGCAACAAGTTACACTAATCTCAAAAGTCAAGGATCTGGACTATGTGTAAACACAGTACATTATTATTATTTTTTTTTTTTTAATAATAAATAATAATAGTCATAGTCAAAAGCTTACAGAAATTCCAACATTTGCAATTCTCCAATCTCCCCAGGTCGGGAATGGTCTGAACAACACATCCATTCCCCTTGTATAAGCAAGGCCACATGGACAGGCTGCAATCGTACTCCTCCTTGCACTCATGGTAACTGGTCGCCCCATTAAAGTCAGCTCACAGTTGCCAAGCCAATCTAAAAACTGGCATTAACTTAGTTCTGCATGCTCTGGTTGCAAAATCAAACATTAACTTTGGAAGATATTTTCTGTACGCACTAATTCCTAGCACATGCCTCTTAAAAATCAGGGAAGGAAAAACCCCAAAACATAGCATGCCTCAGGAGAGGTGGGGAGAAGCAAAGGTGCGTTCTCTGTAAACTGATCTTTTACATGTGTTCTTTTCAAATGAAAGTGGCCTTTCAAATCACTAGCTGCCACAGTGCTAGATCCTCTGTTATGTCTTGCACTTAGATCTACAAGAAGAGAGCAGAAAACACAACTGAGGTGCATTAACATAATTTTATACAACAAAATTTTAGGTGTGTTTTTTGTTGTTGTTGTTTGTTTTGTTTTAATAAATAAATAAAAGAAGGGTGACCAGGGCTTTTTCTCCTTTCAGAAATTTCAACATCTGGAAAGACCAACGAATACCATGGAATAACTGGAGAAAGGTGTCTGTATACAGGTTGTTAGCACTCAAGCTGACAAGCACTTGAACGTATTCATTCAAATATTATCAAGTACTTGGTAATATTTTGATCACAGCTAAATGATACAAAACCACTTATAAAACCACTTTCTGCCTATAATATTCTAAATCGTCCAATTTAGAAGACTACGTCTACTTTTAAATTTCAAGCATCAGCATCAACCATTTTCAAAAGACTGTTTCTTGTTCGGCCTATGCTTTTTTAATAGTTTTTTCAAAAAATAAAAAGGACATATTACCAACCCAACCACTAGAAGACTGAACTCCTCTGCACTTACTTCCTACTCTCACTTAAAATACTTGCTTTGAAAGGTAGAATAAAACCCTCTACATGTGACATCAGTTTCTGTGGAAATAACGCAGTTATGATAAAAACCAAGCCAACAGAAATGCTGAGTTTCAGAGGTATGTTAAAATCACAAACACATTGACATGTGGATAAACCAAAATCAAGAGTATTTCACCTTCTTCATTAATTTCTTTAAATAATTCTATTTAGCATAGTGAGTAGAATAACAGTTTTCAAATTGTTAAATATTTTTAAAACTGCCTGGCACTTCATATTTCTTTTGTCTTCAGTAACAACACAAGGACGTAACCTTCACAGTTTAAACATTTCTCTAAACGAGTTCCACAACCATCATGAAGTGCTAGCCATGGTTTACCTAAACTTGAAACATGTTATTAGCCACCGTGTTTTATAACAACATTGAAATCAAAAATTACAATTCATATAGGTGGAAAATTAAGTTCATTTTTTTCAGCTGCACCACCACTATAATACTTCACTATTTCAGAATTACAGAATTGGGTTCTTACAGCTGTTTGCTATCAAAGGACAAAAAAAAAAAAAAAAAAAAAAAGACTATATTAAATTTAAAGTTTTATTAACAATTTTTAAATGCAAGTTACATGAATGCTTGCAACACCTGCTTTTTTCTTAACTTCATAACCAAGTAAATAAACAAATAAAAACATGGAAATAACTTGTAACTGACAGCTTAAGGAGAAATTCTGAAGTTTTTTAAAGGGAATAGCCTGCTACTTGGGAGGAGTTTGGAGGAACAGACAATATAGTACTTGTCATCTGTACCAAGGCTGGGAAGATTTCAGTATCATAGTTGCCTTATATGACTTCAACTAGGATAGTCACTACCTAAGGTAGGGAGGAGACAGTCAGAACAACAAACATTTATTTATTTTTTAAAAAGTTCTCCGATATTTTCATACTTACTTTTTCAAATTGTTCTTTTAGCTGCAGAGTTTTGTTTGCTAGCTCTTTTCAATTTAATGCTACCTAATCCTAATAGCAACAAAGCAGGAGACTAACCACTTCTTTTCCATTTTCTCTTTAAAAGTCATTTAGGAACATGAGATACATGTATGAAAAGGTGACTGTCACTTAAAAAAAAAGAGCAAGTATTCTGCTGAAACTAACATTTGTGGGAGTAAGAAAATTTGAAAGTGGCTAGCATATTTTCTTCCTAAGTTCTTAAATTTTTGAAAGAAGAGACTCTACAAGCTACTGCAAACTTAAATTGTGCTATTTCAACGTACATCTATTGTGTAAAAGACACTTTACCACAAAAGGAAAGAAATTTAACTTGCACATGACTCCAGCCTAGGGACATCAATCTTGGGCACTTTTCATCATGAAGCATTCTCATCTCAAGAGCAAGTGGCAGAAACACAGACATTTACTCAAACACCTAACAAAAACAGTACCTTTCACAGAAACTATGACCTTGCAGCTATAATAACCTGTGTGAATCATGGAATCACAGAATTGTCAGAGTTGGAAGGGACCTCTAGAGATCATCCAATCCAACTCCCCTGCTACAGCACTAAAGCAGGACTGGACTGCACCCAAGTGGGTCATCCTGTCACTGGGAACCACCAATAAGAGTGCAGCTCCATCCTCCTTCAACCCACCCTTTAGATACTTATAAGCATTAATAAGGTCTCCCCTCAGCCTTCTCTTCTCCAGCCTAAAGAGTACCAGTTTCCAGTCTCCGGGCTAAGAGAGAAGTGGAGCATGTTTGGCTTAGAGACAAATTTCATCCTCCTGTTTGATGGTCTTAAGAGCAGCAGGAATCAAACCTCCTAGGAAAATCAGAAGACTTCTAGGAAACCTTCCTTGAAGCCTTTACAATTACCTTCCTGTTGACCTAAACTGTATGTCAGACTGGAGCCATGTCTACCTGCAACATAGCTGAATCTCTCCATGTAAACTGCAGCACAGGGAAGATTTGAACAGGTTTTTTGGTCCTTAAGGAGCTTGAGGGTGCCCCTCTTTAGCCTCCCCTCAGGTAGGAGGATGTAGACTCAAACTACAAAACCAAGTAGGAGACAACAAATTTACTTTTTTTTTTTTCCTGGAAACCCATGGAGTCTCCACTAAGAAACATGAAATCTACATTTGCATTTGCCGCTTTAAGGTAGAGAATTAGCTCTCCACAAAGCACTATCCCAAGCCCAGAAAGGGCTCTTTCTCATTATGCCTTGGAGTATAGGAATTACCAGAAGTGATGACAATGGTAAATTATTTGTATCTGTATAACAATATGCACAAATCACTTAGTATTAAATACAACTCCCCTTTTCCCTTCCTCCAAGTATGTTAATATTGTCAGCTTTTATAGAACTCCTTAAAAATAAACATTATTTTTCTCAAAATTATTAGTTAAGAGAGCTAACACTTAAAATACTTTGTGCAGGAACAGACCCATCACATTCTGATATTTTACCTCTCACAGACCCTTTTTTTTTTTCTAGCTCACCTTCTTATATAATGACACTGTATATAAAGTGATTTATTTCAGACTTGACATCCTTCATGTTTCATCCCTTCCACCCTGGCATATCATTTTAAATACTGCTTATTTGATTATAACTGGTATATTTACATTTGTTTAACAGTGAATTTTCAACTTGCAAAAATCTAAGCAGCAAGGATAAGACACAATTTATAAGACAGCCTATTTTTCTAGATCCTTCAATGAAGGATACTGAAGACATAATACATCAAAGGGGAAACATGCTTTAAGAGTTACTGTATGAATTGTGGATTAAATCCTCTATTTAAAAATTCACCCTAAACAA
Organism: Thinocorus orbignyianus; assembly: GCA_013400375.1. Classification (NCBI taxonomy): domain Eukaryota; kingdom Metazoa; phylum Chordata; class Aves; order Ciconiiformes; family Thinocoridae; genus Thinocorus; species Thinocorus orbignyianus. The sequence goes on along the minus strand of VXBW01004069.1, from coordinate 2,018,177 downwards.
TGGCAAAACTTGCATTACCTTTACCAGCCTGAAATTAGAGAACCTGAGACTTGCATACTTAGTTCCTTCAAATGCTAGCAATTCTACTCAACTTCTGTTTTCCGTGTTTCATTTTGCCCTATGATGAGCCACAGAGCATAGAACCTGCCCCTCCCTGAAGCTCATTCCAGTACATCTTTCTCCTCTTTTAAACTCTCACAATTGGAAATACTTGAAGAAAGCACAGCCAGATCCCTACAGATACATTATGATAAGTAATTTTCTCAGCTCAGAGTTTTTAATTGCCCTTAATGCTAATGGCTATTCTACAGCATGGAATAATTTCTCCTGGATATTGTCACCTTAGAGACCGAGTACAAACCGGGAGTATAAACCTGAGCGTTTCAGGTTATACATAGCCAGTTTCTAAGTAACTCATTACATGCTCTGCTCATTAACCAGAGTTGTCACTACAGCAAAGCAGCTTTAATTTTTCCACACAAAACAAGTTTTGGACGAAAGTGGAAGTCCTACAGGCATTTGAGAGAGTGAACAGACTAATAAACAGAGGAACCAACTTACCATGGAAGAAAAATGTTATGGAATAAATTAACCATTGTTTTATTGACATGTTATTCCTTCCAAAAGAAAGGCGAAGAAGGCTGAAATGGTATTGCTATCAGTCCTTTGCGTTTTGCTGGTAGCTGAACACTGCCTATTTCATAACTGGCTAATACAACAGATTAAACGAATAACCTACTTAACTGATGTGGCAAATCCTGCATCTTCAGAGTAATGATGTAATCCACGGTGGCAAATTCTATATGATTTAAGAATTCTGGTATCCTACTTAAGACTTAAAATAGCCCATGCTTTGACCTTCTATTTATTTTGGCTAGCATATCTTCACTACCATGAAGCCAAGTTCTTTGAATTGGAAAACAAAACTTAGGTTTCTGGAACACGGGACTCCCACGTAACAGACCTCACATGCACATAAGAGATGCAGCATCAAAATAAAACATTTTCCCCAAACTAGTAATTACTGAACGTGGTCAGTTCCAAGAGCCTCATTCCCCCAATGGTCAAAAAAAGGACCTCTTCGCTTTATAATTACTTGGGGAAAAAAATAAAAAGATTTCTGTACATCAGCAAAAACTGACTAATTCACTTTAATGTTTGGAGACAGAAAGACATAAGAGGTGCCAGAGCTGGAATGTTCTCCCATGGAAACACGGGGCTTTAAAGGGATACGAGTGTTCAGTAGGACAGGATGAAACTCTTGAGAAATATAGCAAATGAAAGGGGCACAAAACGTCTTGCCCACCCACGCACACACTCATCCTTCCAATCAACTCCTTTCAGGTGGCTGGAAGGCCTCTGCCTTGTAGAATCTGACAAACAACAACGTAACAACAATTCACTCTCCAATAGCAAATGCATTTTGGGGAGATGGCGTTTAGTAGTAAAGCAAGCTGAACTAAGGTCAGGCATAATCCTTGCCCTCCACTCACTTGGCAACAATTACTAAGAAAATTAATATTGAAGGTGCCTAAGTAATAGAAGGATGAAAAAGCAGCAGTGTTAACCAACCATAACAGAGTTAAAAACGACAATGAAGGAGAGAGGAGATCCAAGAAGAAACTAAACATGCTGAGAAAGAGTTTGGTGCCGCTGGCTGCAATTATGGAAAACAAACTATGAATGGTAGAGGTGAAGTTGCAGACTCTAGTTTCTAACTTTGCTTATGTTAACAGGTGGAGTTTTACCTCAAGATTTTTATTAAATGAGCATGTTGTCAGAGTTATGATTAAAATACAGTAATAAGCGTACACTCCTTTTCTCTCTTTAGCCATTTACAAAGGGGGAAGAAAAAAAATAACAAAAAAAACAACAAAACACACACCTACAAAACCAAAACACAAAACTGGCAAAACCCAAGCTAAACTGTAAAGCCTTCTGGCTCCTATGAAAACAACATTATTGCAACCACACACACAAGCTCCAGCACACAAGCTTGCTGTTTCAGCGCGCCGCCCTTGGAGCCTTCTTTGAACAGGCGGCTGCTGCAGGATGGCGCTGGGAACTCACCCTCTCAGCAGCATTCCTCCACAGGCACCTCCTGCCCCTGCCAACCCCCTGCTCCTCAAACTCACAGGGGGCTCTCTTTGCTTTTCTTACTCCTCCTTTTTAAAACTCAGACCCTCACGACTCGATCGGGTTTGCTGTATATGTTACACTGTATTTAGATTCAAAGCAATCTGCAACTTTTTACTTCTTTCCCTTTTTTACTTCACCCCATCTCGCCTTGGTGCTATATAAAAATATCTAGTACTGTTTAAAAAATATAAACAACAAAAAATACCACCAAAAAACCCAACCAAAAAAATTAAAGAAAACCAAATCCTTGTGTTGATTTGTTTAAAGTCAGCTCTGCCAACTGATCTTGAAGAGTCATGTAAAATTTTGAAATGGCATGTTAGTATTACATTCATTATCTACAGTTCTCCTTAAAAGTGGCCATTTTAGCAAAATGCTCAAATTTAGGTAAGTTAGACATTTATTGGAACACTGTTCATCAGTAATTCCTTAAAAAATCCCATGCTCATACTGACAGAGAAGCTTTTATATTCACCACAATTACAGTAGGACTGAAAATTAAAGACCAACCCAAACAGCTGAGTTAGATGAGCAGAGGGAACTGCAGCAGGCAGCAACATTGTGCCAACACTGAAGTACTTCATGACATTTAAGACTTATGTATGTGACACTGATCCTACACCTCTCCACTGTGCTCTAACATGACATTTTAACACCTGCATTCCCTTATCCTGAGGCGTCACCCCCTATTTTGGCCTATCCTAAAGCCTATAAAAGACAATCATGCATTTCACCCAGGTCCTAGGTTGACACAACTGTTGCATTCAATAGGTGCATAAATATATATATCTACACAGAATTAAATGGGGTTTCAAATCTGCTCAGCATTATTTTGAAACCACTAGGTCTTTAATGAACGTGCACCTCGACAGGAGCACACAAACTGTTTGCTCTACCATCCCCATTAATCTTTCTGAGGATGTGGGGCAACATTCCTTGTTCTATTCTTTAATCGCTCTCCAAAAACTGATCCTCTTACTCTAAACTTCCAGGGAAGCAAGACTTATATTTTACTTGATATCATTTTTAAAACAACTTACACACAGGCAAATATTTTTCAATTTCTTACTAAAACAATTTCTCCAGATCCACACCACCATATTGTTTTCTGTGAATGTCTGCCAGATTAACTACATCCTTTTAAAATTAACAGCCAGAACATCAAACTCCAAACCGTGACACAAGGTTAAACAAGCAAGCACTACTAAATTATTTTTATTCTTGGAAATTCTGAATCTCTTTGAAAATGTCCCCTGAGGAACAGCTTATGCAAAAAAAAAAAAAAAAAAAAGGCATCATTTTTATAATAAAATTGCAGAAACAGAACTGAAGTTTTAAGCATTGTAAGTTTTCCACGCTATGGAAAAGCTTTCTGGATACAGGATCATGGAATGGGGCTTAAGAGGAAGAGAGAATCTAGCTTAATTCTTGAAAAGGATGCCTGGCTTGAAACTGTTTAAGTAGTGAGTCAGCTCTCCAATATTTAACCACAAATGCCTCCTAAACTTGAGGCCCACAGCTCTTGCCAAGTCTTCAAAGTCAGCAAAGTGCCAGATTTTCTAATTAAGCAAATGGCATTGAGTTTATATTTTGTAATATTTTGATCTCTGAAATACTGTTTGTTCAGACATTTCAGGAAAGGTTAAATTTTGCCTTTTTTTTTTTTTTTTTTTGATGTTTTGCACCCAGTCCTCCAATACATTAATAGAAAAAACACTGAAAAGCCTGCAAGTTCTTTCTTACCAAAATGTTAAGCAGATTTGGTGAGATGTTATCAAAAGTAAGCCCATGCCGCTGCATTTTATAAAATTAAATAGATAAATACAGTTTCAGTATGCATTGTCAATATGTGCCCTTCTCCATCCAACCATTGGTTCCTCTTTTGCCCTCTGCACGTTCTTAGCACTTGAATACAAGGAACCTGGCCCTACTGAACATCTAGCTTTCAGACATTATTTTTATTTCTTGGAAAACTGAAAATCCTATCCTCCCAAGATACCATTAAATCTGGGTTCTTTTAAAAACACTTGGCCTTCTGTATTTCTCCCTTTTCTACACAGAACTCTTATCACAAAGACTTTTCTAAGTTCCATTTACATGCCTCCTCACATACTTCTTGCACATTCTTTCTTCCCACTTTAAGAAGAAATTCTAATAATCATTTAAACGTCACCTTCCTTGCGACCCCAATTCATTGTATAAAAAGGGGAACATTAACAATAGCTATTTACTCCTCTAAATCAAAACTATGTAGACTCTTCTCTGTTGGCTGATGAGAAGTAAGATCCACAATCTTAGGGTATCTTTTGTCACCACTGAATTGCATCTGCCAAAAAGTAGGGTTAGGTTAATTTTTTTCCTTTGCATTTGCAATGAAAAAGCATAAGCATATTTAGTTAATGTGGCTGATCAGTCAGACCATGGCAGACTGCGTAGATGCCTGTCTGTGCTCTGGACTACACCAACTGATTAAAATTCTGATTATTAGGATCTGCCCAGCAGATTTAAGTAAAACCCAACTATAATCATATTTGTTCATCCATTTCTTTTCTTCTTTTCACTGCTGAATCTTACAGTCCACTTCTATGCAATTAAATAACTTGTCATCCCTCCTACAACATCATCTTTAGTTTTGAGTATTCCTTTGTCAGTGATTTAACACGCTCCCCATTAGTCCAGCTGACCCATGCCCTAAAAAGTATTTTCCTATTTGAAATGAAGTTACCAAAAACTGTAGTTTGATCTACCATCTAATGATAGTCAAAAGATATTAAAGATCATGAAAAATTAGTTTGGCACTACCAGTCAAAAGGAACAACAGAGATGTTACAAGGATTTGACCTTTTTTATTTTTTTCTTGTCCTGTATCACTCACAAGGGGGCCAGGCTAAACCAATTGGGCACAACTTTTGCTGCTTGTTGAGCAAGTAGACACAAGAGCACAAGAAAATTAAATCAGAGAACAAGTATCAAGTAACTTAAGAGATCAGAGAAATAAATACCACCCTATTCCTCCATAGGGTCTTGCACTGAATTTTGTTATACCATTCTTCCTAAAATGATAAACTAATTTTATCTTTAACTAGTATTGTAAAATAATTGTCATAGAACCACTGGTTTCATTATAAAGTTAGCCTGAGTATCCATTTGCTCTCATTTATGTTTTAAAATAATGGATTGTACCGTAAGAACGCACACAGGGCTTGCAAACCTAGCCACGTTTTAAAATTCTTCAATACCATCAGTTGTGGACTTTATGATTCATTACTATTTACACAATTACTTTTTCCCTGGGATACCTTCTGCAGCTTCTAGGTATTAAGCATGAGGTCAATGTGGTATAAAATAAAATTTGCATGTGGAAAACAAGCTGATTTGGTTTATAGCTACCATGGACACGCTTGTCCTTGCCCATCCATTTTGCTAGCATCTGATGGCTATATCGAATGCCCACCTTCCCTCACAAAGGAGTAATTCTAAAGACTGCTGAAGATGCCAAGACTTTATTACCACTACTAGCCATGACTATGTCAAAGCAGCCCTTATAGCATCCTTTGAAAAAAGTACCAATTCTACAACAGGGTCTCATCTTTCAGGACTAAAGCCTCCAAACTTTACTCTCCACAGCTACACAATTTTTCTTTTTTTTTTTTCCTGATGAACTTCCACTATTGAAAACAAGTAGATTGAAGGCAGTGGGGGACACCAGGCCAACCAAGATGTGTGCTCCTACTGTACACTACATTAATTCTTCATATTTATATTATACTCTCTTTCATCAATAACACTAACCAAACAGATCTCACAATCATTCTGTGCCAGCTGCGCTATTTAATGGATATTGAAGTAGTACCACTTGGTAGAGTACATTAGCTTAAAAGGTACAAACAGCAGCTCTTCTGTTACATTTTCTACTATTAAAGTTCAAAAAGGCCTTGCAAACAAGGGACCAAAATAAATGTACTACTGATGTTCTGAAAGCCCTGCAGACCTCCACAGGAGTTGCAAATTCTGAAGTATTCTTGTCATTAACTGCTTTATTGGCTAAAGTAGACAATTTGTCTCCTTTATGAAGACTCCCTATTTGTATGCCAGCCACCGTCATCTCCAAAACCAGCATTCCACAAACTGAAGTCCACAAGCTCGAGGTTTCACTGCCCCATCCCTGTTCCCCCTCACTCTTGAGCAGCACTTTGCAGGAGGTGATGGAGAACTGCAAGCTTGCCAGGCGAGCAGAAGGGAGAGGCGACTGCCAAAACCAGGCGGGCAGGGTCATGCAACAGAAGTGTGGAGGGACAGGCAGGCAGTGCAGAGAGTAGGACAGCAAGGCTGCCTAGAAATACATGCAGCCACCTTTCAGGAGGTCACATTTTCTCTGTTCGAAGGTTACACCATAACACAAGTCAGAAGCACAGCCATGGACTCTCCTGCTGCTCCTGGCCACAGGTGAGCTCTGGCTCTCATGGGTCTTTGTGGTGAGCTGCTTCATGGAGTAAGGCCAGAAGAAAATATATTTTTGGAAGGTTACGTTTCAGTCAGTTTAGCTTTCTGAGCTGCCTCCCTGCTGGCCTGGTGACAAAGCTGGCACAACCAAGAGAAAGCAGGAATGTGCAGGGAGGAGGACAGGACTACAACCAGCTGCCTGCTTAGCTCAGATGGGACTTCTTCAAACCATACCCAGATCACAGCTTCATTCCCACAACTTGACCAGAGATAAACTGACATACATTCCTCCTCCAGCTAATGTGTGCATCTCCACCTAAATGTATGCAAAATATTACTTATTACTACTGAGAAATAAATACAAACTAAAAACTATTAAGAAAATCCCACACCCACCTGAACTTGCTATCTCAGGTTTTGCTTTCTAGAAATGTTTCTTCAGTTATAGGTGTTTGGAAGTGATGGGTATGTCACTCCTAGATCTTCTGGGTTAAGAGTAATAATTATTTTCCTTGCTCAGTTATTTCTCAACCTGGACCAGTTTCCTGATCAGGTTCACAGTATGAACACCCAAACACAAATAAGGGGGTGGCACTGTTTATACCAATGGCACCACAAAGAGAAATCCTTTCAAACTACACCCACGGGTACACTTCTGTAGTTACTGTATTCCATGCTGCAGTTAAGTAACTGATCACACCTTACTGTCAATGAAAAGTCACAGAAAACCTGGAAGGACAGAACACATAAGAATTCAGATTTAGCTAGGTCGTTTTTTTTTAAAACATTAAACCCATTCATGGGACTTGCAGCCTTAATTTTAAAGCAGGTGCAACAACCAAAATGGGTACTGCCCCAATCCAACAATTGTCTAGAAAATGACAGATCACTTCAGTCACACGGTTTAAACAGCAAGTTTGCTGCTTCAAGGTATGAGAGGTCTGCGGAAACATGAAGCAAAAAATAACCATTCACAGATTCTACAACCATAGCATTTTGTAGGTGAAAACTCGGTGGTCTCCAGGAAAACAGCACAATTTGTTTAAAAGCATGGGATGTAAAATGTTTTGGCATAAAACCCATTTAAATAACAAGCCCATAAAGCTTCCTGGCACTTACTTAGACAGGAATGAAAACAGAGTTCTCTCCTAATTTGCTCAATTCTAAGAACTAGATCTATATTTTAAATTTAGTATTAATTCATATGATTCAACATCTTAAACTAGAATTCAAGTACAGACAAATGCAAGTTAAAAAAACAATTCTAACAGATATTTTAAGTTGATTTACTAAGTCCCTTCTAGATTTACTCTCTAGGTGAAAACTCAAAGGAGAAAAATATCTGTATAATGTGCTGGTTTTCCTTGTTACGTTTCTTTACTCCAGTTTATTAGCATTTCTGCACTGAACTACCCATTTTAACAAATATTTGTCAAGTAAGGGAAACCGCTTGTTACCATTGTTAGTATTCGAACTCCTGTAAAGTAGTTAAAGGATCTTCTCGCTTTCTACAGCACAATTCAGTTGCTCAAGAAAAGTCAGGGAATGACATTAAAAAAAAAATTTAAACCAGCTAAACTGAACCACCACTGTCCACAGAGAGGATTTGTTTTTACTAGTTATAACAAAAAAAGAAAAAAAAACCCAGCAATTTAAAAGTAATTTCTGAGGAGCTATTTTATACATCTTGTATTAGCTGAACACTGTCACCCAACATCCCTGTATGGCGTTTTATCCTGTGAAGAAATGCAATAGTGATTTTTGAGGTGCTCTCTTGTGTTTGAGAGATTTGGGATACTGCCAGATAGCTGAGCTGTTCTATCCTAAGCAAGTAAGTTCATTATAAATGGATTAAGAATGGGCTTCTAGGTTTAGAAGTTAGTTTAATAAATATTTACACCCAAAAATCATTGGTCAAATGGGAAAATAAAAGTCTATACTTCAAGATGAGATAACTTGATAGAACCTTTGAGAATTAAAAAAAAAAAAAAAAGAAGTTCTTAAAAACCATTAAGTAACCACCAAATAATTAAACACATAATAAATACACGGCAATTAATGTCTGTAATAAGCTGACAAGAAAACTAGTGGAGCTTTGATGTCTTAAGTAGATCTGAAATCAAGGTCAAAAAACTTTCTGGAATACATTATTTAGGTAGAAAGTTAACTGCTTTCAGTTCAAGAGTAAATAGGTGAGACACAGCATCTTATCAGAACAGAAAGGAGTCAGAAGGTTCCTCCATTCTGGCCTTAAACAACTTATGACTAAGAATAAACGTTAGCATTAAAAAAGCTAAACAAACAAAAAAAAAACCAACCCTGTTCTCCACTGTTCAAAGATTTTCCAAAGCAGGTTTAAAATAAAAACTACATTTGAACTTGGTGTTGAAATACATTTCTGCCAAGGAACTACATTTTAGAGTATTACTGTGTTACATACAAAACTGACATAAATCACAGCAGTAATTACTGTGTATCTTAAAACACAGAACAGTGGAAATAATCAATGAACACACACTGAGTTAGGAAGTATGGGCATCCTTAGATAGAAAAATCAAAATGTTTGCTATGTAATAAAGCTACAAAATCTGAACTGAGAACTGTAAGGTTTCATTAACATAACTGGTACTTTTGATCTAGTATATTTCATAATGGGTTTCACCTACTGAATAAAGTAAAAAAAAAAAAAACCTTACTGTACTGCCTAAGAGGAGGTTTTCCAGAAGCACACAATTCAGGTAACAATTTTATATGACATCTGATTCATAAAGTATGATTACCAAAAATGGTGTTCCTTCCTTTTCTGCCCACCTCAATTTTATTTTTTCTCCTGCCTTTGCTATAGTATTCCATCTCCTGCCACAGAGACTGTCCCTGGAAAATATCCTGAAAAGAACGATTAGCCCTTTTGAACCAACTTTGGGGTTTAGTGAATCGCTACAGTGATGAGTGGCAATCACCACCCTGCCAATTATTTTGTTCAGTGGAGATGGCCAGTCAGATGAAGCTGGTCAAGTACCCCAAGTGACAGGACCAGAGGCAACTCAGGCCAGGACCTTTGGAAGATTCTCTGTACATTGTACAATCACTGATTGTCTTTCCTACATCAGTTTGACCTTTTCTTTTTGTTAATCCTCATTGCACTTCCTTGCTCCTTCTCCTCTCACCACCCCTCATCTCTGCTACCTGCCTCTCATTTTCCTTGTTCAGCTCAACCCTAGTCCGTATCCAGGACCTTGCTATCACCATTGCTGTCAATCTACAATTACTCATGCAATACATGTACTTTTTCTTACTTTGCATGCCTATCTTAGCCATTTAGACTATAAACTCCGAAAAAGAGTTGATAATCCCTGCCCTAGCATTTATACTGCAGCTACCACAAGAGACATGTAATTTCAGCTGAACACTACAGGCAGTGTAACAGACAGGAGAACTCTTAAGTCCAGCCACAGTTCCTCAGCAGGAACACTCCTCTGCCAGTCTAAACTGGCATCCCTGGTTTGTGGCATGGCTATCTCGTTGCTTTTGTCTGTTCCCATGCAGTGAATCATACAATTTCCATCCAAGAAGTGGCAATGAGCAGACTATGTTAAAACAGTATTATTGTCATAGTACAATCTAAGTGCCTTGCACTTCTCCCTTAATTTGAGTACAAAGTTAGGAGATCTTATGTGCAATTCCACACTTACAGAGCTATTATTTGATATTGTACTGCCTATAACTCTTCAAATTCCCAACTGTAAAGATATCAAACATACAGCTGATGAGTACAGGCTTGGAAAGGGCAAGTGTACAACTTGTCAGTAAACTTGACATACACAAAACTTCCTAAGGAACTCTAGTTATACTTTACTTGCAGTCAGCACACAGCACTGACAAATCCACTTTTTTATTTTTATGTTTAAAGCCTGTGTCTGCAGTCGTCAAAGAGAAAAGGAAAGAAATATTAATGGTGGAAACACTTGAAATGAAGGCATTCTTAAGGTATGCTGTGCCAAAGTAGTTTAGTTTACCTACAAGGAACTGTATTCTCAGAGATAATACAACCAGTGAATCCAAAGATCCACATATAGGAGAATCAATCACGTGGGATTAAAATCTTTTCAATAACCATTTTTAAAGCTTTGCTCATAGATACCAAGGCTAAAAAGGGCACCTTATTGAAAAGTCTCCCACCATTGCCTTACAATCTGAAGGCTATGCAAGGGAAAGTCCTTGTAGCAAGGAGAAAAGATGGGTCAGGAGAACACATACCCATCAAACATTCAAAAATATTGTTCCTGCATGGTAAATGAAGGATATATTTAGTATGGATAAACAACCAGTGAGAATGTCAATGAATTAATAGTTATTAGGATGGTGCAATGTACTTCTACCAAATGTACAAAAATTATCAGTCTGCTCAAGTGGTCCACCAAGCTTGTAATTTTGGATATTGGCATGTTTTGGGAACACACTGGCAAGTGTTCTTGACTGGTTCGAAGAACTTCAGTCATTAGCTGCGACTGAAAGATCCATTAATTACTGAGTACCAAAACACACAGAATTACCCAACTTAAGTCTCTGATGCAAAAAGCTACACAAATAAAGAGGCAGAACACCACAATCATTTGTACCCACTGGCATGGTAATATAGGCGCAGCTAGATCCTGAGCACTCTGTTCCTCCTTTCCAAAGCTTTACTACACATCAGAACACCCCCAGTTACCCAGTATGACTGATTCTAAGCAGGACAGGTTTTACATGCGGTTTCACAACACAAAATACAGCATTTGCTCCACTAATTCTGGAATAGGTTGCCAGTCTTCATTTAATAAAAGGAATAGTCTCCTTGAGCTTTCTAGAAACTTTAAGGCACCAACTGCCTGTCTGAGCCTCTATCTCTTCGCTGCTATTGCTGCCTGTGCTAGATAAATCATGCTACTTGTAAAAACAAACACAGGTTTTCATGAATTGTAACAGACCTGTGAAGACTAACAAAAAGATTATCATTTCATGTCGAGTTAACAGACCAACACCTCTCAAAGCACCAAAAACGGTGAAATTAATGATAGCACAGGCATGTGTATGATACTCTGTGTACCTTTTCTCACAGCAATTTACCTATATACACAATCATATTTTAAATGATATCAAGATAAACATAAATCATTAAAGGCAGCCATTAAGATTCCTTTATTTTCCAAGTAATTTCTTAAAAGCTACATCTTCAGTTAGCAGAAACCAATGCTTTCAAATTCAAAATATTTAAGTGTTCTTCATTTGTTTAGTCTATCCAGAAAAAGACAGCCATATGAATAGCAAAACCAGATGTTATTAGTAATACATAATTAAGGTCACAAGCTTGCTACTGATTCAGTGAAATCCCAGAAACCTGGGGTTTCTGCTGTCTTCGAGCAACAGGGACAGGTAGAACATTTCTGGAGAAAACAGGCTGGAAAAAAAAAAAAAAATCCTGAACAGCTGTTATCTAAGACTACTCTTCACAATCATTAAAGCTACAAGTTAACATTAAGAACTTCAGCATCATCTAACAATCTTTCCATCATTCTGAACTTAACAGTGAGAATTCTCAAATAATTTTGCCTCTTAATTTATTCTGCACACCAAAGGAACAGCACTAATCTAGGCAGAACATAGCCAAAAGCCCAATTATATTATAGGTAGCAACAAGTATTTATACCGAAAAGGAAACAAAGGTTAAAGAAAACGAGTGGTTTTTTCACTCTTATAAGCAGATGCTCATAAGGGTCACATTCTATGTCAAAGATTTTAACATTACAGGCAGACAGCTTTCAAAACCATGGGAATTTTGAAAGCTCTTTTAACTATATATTCAAGATTAAAGCTAAACTTTTAAAAGTTTCGAGTTTCTCCTAAATATTCTCTTTCACAATTTAAAAAAAAACCACACTACATTAATTGTGTCCCAGGAGCCATATTTAAGTGTGTGTGGTACAGGAATGACTGGGAGGTAGGGAGAAGGATGCAAAAAATCTTAAGAAATTCAGTTGTATTACATAGGTACTATTCATAATAGGAATAATATATGAATGCACTTCAACCAGAGTATTTGATATTAGTTACACTAGGGGAATGACTAGGATGACTGTACATCTTTAAAAAAAAAAAAGCCAAAACAGTGAATATTGGTAATCAAAACAGCTGTGTAACACTCACTAAAAACAACTTTAAATACTACAAATTAAATATTTGGCTACTCCATACATTTTACACTGTCAACCCCTGCTTTCTTCCCTGAAAAGAAAAAAGTAGAAAACCACAAACACTTTCTTATTACTGTTGTGAAATCAGGTAAGTCCAAATGAATCAATACTAGTATTTATGTACCTACGACCCCCTCAAATTGTTCTTCTTTATATATTGACGCTGAAGCCCAGAAAAATGCCCAAATCAAATAATCATTTTTAAAATTTATAATTCTCTACTGTAATTGTGCCTACTAGAATTGATAGAAGGTAAGAGATAACAAAACCACCTCTTTCAAAATCAAGCCTATGTTTCATAGATAATACAAACTCAATTTATAATCAGGACACGCTTCCTCTCATGTTTACAGAGTACGCGCATGGCTATCGAGTACTTGAAGTTTTCCTTTTGTGAATTAAACAGTCATTGTGAGATGGGATATTTTAAACTAATTTTTGTGCTCTTCTTTCTCAGACTGTTATTTAGTATTACCTTCAGCTGATCTAAAGGTAACTGCAGTTGAAAGACGTGGTCTTTCCTGCTCTGTCTCTAATTAGCCAGACAAGCCTCCATACAAACCATTGCACTGAAACGGGGAATGAACCATGAAGCCTAAGGAGAAACTGCACTCTTCTTTTTTGGCAACAGATCATACTTCAACTGTTTTGAAGAGGTCATGAAAACACAGCTTCACTATAATGTAAAGAGATATCACAGGGATCTGCTAAAATACATCAAGTTGTATATCACTTCTACAGAAACCTATAGAACACCCAGAGGAAAAGAGAACAGGCTGTAGCCTCTGAAAATTATTCCTTTCAAGGTATCCTCTGGAAAGGTTGATATTAAGCTACAGTTGTGCAAAGTACAATTGCAAGCAAATGATGAAATCTGTTTAAAAGTTGGGAAAAGTAGGATTTTTATAAAAGGCATAGTATTTCAGTTGCAACATCAAGAACAGTACTGATTAGCCTTATTAAATCTAAACATACACAGGCAGTACGTTGGCATTCTACAACTTCCAACAGTGCTATTTCTAACTGCCATTTACACTGCAGTAAAAGTGTAAAAAACTCTGCATAAACACAGCTTCAAAAGTTCCTGAAAGTTTGGGACTATTTAGCCAGTACAGATATTGTTTAAAGGAAAAAAAAAAAAAAAAACACACCACCACAGTCCACTTTTGCATTTTCTTTTAAATAAGAACATAAAACTTCACTTAAGTATACAAGTGAAGATTTAAGCTCATGACATTCAAGCTGTTTCCCTTGACTATGAAGTTATTCCCACCATTTTTCAAAAAGTCAGCTACAGATATCAAACATCCTTGCAAACTCTAGCTCAATCATTACACAACTCAATATTAAATTACACTTTACATAAATTATATTTCACATAAACATAGAGCATGAAACCTTTGGAAGTTTGTGATTTGATAAATACGATTATTAAAATATTTAGCAATAATAGCTACAAACAGTAAGATATTTGCCTCCTCCCTTCACGAAAGATCAAAAGCAAAAAGATTAATTTAGACCAAGAACATAAGCTGTAGGCCTTCATATGAAGTAGCACATTTCACATCTGATTTCTAATGGCAGTGCAAGATAAATGGCTTGCTTTCACCTTAAAATTAATATTCAGTAAACTGGAAGGACAGTAGTATGTTTTAAAAACTTATTACACTATTTAGTATTTCAAGTTAAAAGGATATCTTTGAAAATACAACTACGTATTGTTTGAAAATATTTTGGCGCTGGCACAGAATCTGCAAAGAATAGCCCAAGCTTTAACTTAATTATCCTTTTACAAGAATTGTGGTTTAAGAAAATACAACAACTTCATAAACATAATAATCACTAAGCGTAATAGCCTTTGGCAATAATGTTCCAAAGCAAGTTTGGATAATCCAAGATAAACCATGACTCCTATTCTTTCTCTCTGTACTTTTGCAGTTAATACAAAAAATTTAAAAGCAAATGAAAATGGTGTGTCTCAGACTGTACGAGCAAACAAAACACAGGCTTCTGTCAAAGCAACACATTATATCCAGCAATAACTGAATTAGTCAACAAGAGTATGTTACAGAAACTGCATCCATCAAAATAATCTGCAAACGCTGCATTATTTTCTAGAACAGAAATAGAAAGGAACTGGAGAAAATTTATACACAGTTACAGAAGCAGTGTGAAATAATCGTTATGCTGCTTATGGTGCACTTTAATGGATAGATATTCTATCCATCTATTGCTGGAGGGAAGACATCCCAAAACAAAAAGCGCAGAAGCCATTTATCCATGGCCTAACAATACTGCAAATATTTTGAAAGTATTTTAGAACTAAGAAAGATGATAATTATCTACAGCTAAGACAGTAAAACACAAATTCTATATGTAATAGGTGGTATTAGAATAAATTAAGTCAAGCATTCAAAATAGTCCAAAAATCAAGTTTCTTCTAACTGATTTCTAGGGCCCTTTCCTCATCATTCCCCATGCAATACCCTATGCTCAGCCACCACATTACTGTATCTTGTCGAGCTCCTACAACTTCTGTTTAACCCCACCAAACTTTAGGTTGCTCACCTACATGAAACACTTCAGGTTTCCACAAGTCCAGTTCTACACCAGAATTGGATGGATTCTCTATAATAGCTGCTCATTACAACACACTAATAATGTGCTTATTCTAAACATGCCATGTACTTTGATACTATTGTACAACTTTAAGGTATTTGACCATGAATATTTCAAAGATTATTTATCTAACTTTCCTATGCTCTTTCATAAATTCCAACCCATTTATGTAGACTACCTGATATGCAAATCAATTTCTGTACATTACCCCCTAAAAATTACAGTAGGAGAAAATTGTTGGTTTTCACTTAGAAGACAATACTCCTTAACTAGTGTTCTGGAAAATAGCTGAGAACATTATGCAAAGCACATATACCGACGTTACTTTCCTTGGAAAAGAGAGAGGGCCTTTTAAATTACATTATTTCAGTCACCCTATATACGTCTATAACATCACAAATGAGGAGGCAGCAAACTGTAGTGCAGCAGGGAAAACAAATGGTTGGGAAAGTTTTAAATAATCCACAATGGAACCACAGCCAGATGATATCCATCCCTCGCTTCTGCTGTGCCAGCAACCAAGAGTCTGTGGTGTGCTGCAAGAAGGGCTGCTGTCAAATTCTGAAACTGCCTAGTGCTGCAGACTGATGCAAATTCTTCTGTTGCAGCAGAGACAGCGAGTTTTGCAGGCAGTCCTACGGCACTAGCCTACTTCGAACAGGATCACAAGCATGTTAATTTTCCCTATTCTGACAGCCCTGCACAGCAGAGTCCACCCGTTAGCCCCAGTCGTGTTATTTATACATTATTCAATCTAAAATGCATTAATTCTTGGCTGCTGAGGTGATACATTTAGTCTATTATGTTCACTGAATAAGGGCCAAACTGGATAGAACAAATTCGTATGGGTATGTTAATTTTAGCCATTTTTCTGACTCACTATGTACTGAAGCGATAGCCGAGTTCTTTAATCTCTAGCACATCGAGGCTTCCGTGTTGGCCATCAGATAGCCTAGGGAACAAGAAGTAATGACAAGATCCTCAGAACTAAGTTTACTACTTGTGTGGTACCGTACATGACTCGTGAGCATTTCTCTAGAGAATCACCTCTAGCTGACACTTTTGAGAAGTTTAATTACATTTGCCAGTTTTTTCAATCTCTGCCCAAACTATAGACTTATGCCTTCAATAGTGAAATATAACCTTGGATGAAGCGCATCTAGAGGTTTAGTAAAAACAGCACTAAAATAGATGCATAAATAGTGCATAAAATCTTTATGAAGAAATGGCAGGGCACCACTTAACTCATTGGTAAATTCATTACATCAGGTGCAGGCCTAATGTGTCCGTATGAATGCATGCACTTCATAGGGAAGAGTTTACAGTTTTCTTGGAAATAAAAATAAGTTCTGGGGAGTAGCAACCACCGTCACCAAAAGCCAGTGGATAAATTCACTATCCTCACAAGGTGCCAGCCCCCCAGCAAAATCCCTGCCTCATTCAGGAGGCAAACACTGAGCCACTCACAAATCAGCTGCTAAATTGCAGCAATTCACATCACGGTCACTTAAAGTCACCAAACATGATACTGTCCGGCATACGGTAAACTGATTTATAAGTAACTTAATAAAGCATGTACAAGATACCTGTGCAAAGCAAACTAGAAAACAGTGCACTGCCTACCTCAAGCTATGCTCTCACTATTCAGTTTGGAAAGAAAGTGGGATGGGATTGTAGCACAGAGCAAAAGAAACTCAGCTTCTAGGTTTCCGAGATTTTTATGAAATTCCCATTCAACAATGGTTTTACTCTCACTAGTAGCATAAAAGCAATATATTCACAAATACAAATTTGAAACCCAAAGAAAGTTTAAATAAAATTTATTAGGGTAAGTCTATGAGTAACTCAACAAATAGCTTTTAACACATAAACTTTAACATCAATATTTTGGTGGCAATTTCAGTTATATTTTATTCATAACTCTAAACTTACATCTCAAAAACAACATCCCCGTATTCTTTCTAGTTTTATGTTCTTTTCACATGTCCCTATGTAGTTACAAAATTTTCTGTAACTATCCACCTCAAAACAGTCCATTCATAATGAAAGGTGATCAATGACTTGACTTTACTAAGTTGTGTTTGGTACTGGAATTAATTCATACAAAGCCTTTACAATGAACTCAAACCAAGATTTCTCTCAAATAACTAGCAGCCAGCCCACAATATTTACTATTCGCAGTAATACGTAAAATACATCTACTGTTCACCACACACTGCTAGGCTTTATTATTCCATCATCTCAAGAATTTTTCTGTGATATTTTCTTGTTAGTTCTGAAGTCTAGAATACAGAAGGCTTTCTGAAGCTACATTTCCTTGGTATAGCACACTTGAGAAATAACATTTCACACAGAACAAACCTAAAATCTAACTACTTTAAAACCTCATTAATACAGTATTTCACTTACTCCTCCTTAGCTGACAAGGAGGTATTTTATATTTCATTATACAAGAGTTTACATTCTTTTCAGTTCCTGGGTTATGTCCAATTTTTGACAATTTGAATGCTAGCATTTCTACAGCCTAATGATGGAGCAGAACATAAAACTGAAAGCACACAAGTGATGGAAGAGAGCTGAAGATTGTCGTCCTATAAAAGAATGAACACTAGCCATCCCTTCCCCATCCTGCCCCCCACCAATAATTTTAGCTATTATTCAACAATAAAAGCTATGTTAACTTGCATATCTCCATTAAAGTCAAAACCAAAACCCATACACACTGAGGTCACACACTTTTACATGGGGCACTGGAAGGCAACATGCAGAAATATGATGTGCCTACTCTAGACATTCCGACATCTGACAGCAGGGTTAGAAAACAGGTTTTATTTTCTGTTTATTGTACATAACTAAGCACTACTGCAGCTGATTAAAACCCGCGTCAGAAAATTTCAAAATAATTAGCTACCAGATGTATACCACATTGAAACAAATATTTAACCTTTTTAGTGCAAAAGCCTAAACCTACCTATTTCCTGTACATTATAAAAACCTATGCTTATGATAAAATGTTTCATTAGAATTCAATGCACCATCCTTAATGCACTGCTCACTTCATAAGTCAGCATTAGAGCCAATCAACATCAGAGTACCACTGCAACCGGTCACCTTACAATCAATGCAAGAACAGTATGACCTATCACATAACAACTGGTTAATATCACTCTACGTAGCAGCATAAAGTATCTCATGGTAGCCAACATTTAATCATTTTATTAAGAGCTTTCCCCAGAGTACACTATTTAATAAGTACTTCTATCTTCAGAGCCTCAGCTGAACAGGTTTCCTCCTCTTCAGACATCTTCATTCTCCAAACTACAATGAAATCATCCTTCCTAAGGAGAGCTTATAACCAGTAAACTCCAAAATGACCAGCATACATTTAAATGGAACCTTATTCTTCCAACATATCTCATTAAGTTTTGTTCAATGAGAAGTCAAAATACTAAGAAAAATCTTAAATTAATCACAATTTAAATAAATAAAGAGTTGATCAAAATAGTGCTCCAATTAACTTATCAACAGATAAGAGTATAGGAAGCTATCAGAGATGAAATGTGAACATAAAACTTAATTTAACTGCTTGCCAATTACATATATATTTATTTATTCTTACCCTATGGTAAACTGGAGGTGCATATGCCTTTAAGAGTGCAGTGACAGGGATTGTGACAGCCTTTAGTATAAATGCTATTGATTCACTTTAACATCAGCAGTGAAGAATTCACAGAAAAATCCTAAACTGATATGGTGTTGGCACAATAAAATCTTCAGAAAAGTAGGTTGTTGTTTGTTTGTTTTTTAATTTCACACTACAGACATGTTAAACTACTTTTTACTTTGGCATGAAACTATTTTAAAAAATATACAACTTAAAATTAGTACATTATATCCATTTAACAAATAGAATTCTATATTACAATTGACATAAGAAATACAAGCTCTTCAAGAGAAGTAAATTTAAATTTAGCAGACAAACATGAAGTTGTGCTCTATAGTACCAGTTTAGAGGGACTTAACAGAATAAGGAACCCTTAAGCAGGAAGAAATAAATATTATTGAGCAAACGTACTGACACTTACGGACTAAAGTCATAGTAAAAGAAAACACATCTGTGAAGATCACATGACCCACGTTCATCGTAGCTCAGAAAATCAAAGCCAAATAACTTGAACTTTAGATTTTGAAGGGTACTTTTTTGCCCCTTACTAGTAAAAATATTTCAAGACCACGCAAGCAGCCATATGTATCTTAAAATAACCATCATAATATACTCTTAAACCCCAAGAGTCTTACAGAAACCAGCAGCTTATCTAAGTTTCTGGTATATGTTGTACCTCTGAGACAAAAACCACATTGCTCTAGAACTAAAAACCCAAAGGACAAGCTGGAAATGCTCTCCCCACCTCTGTTACCAGAAAAACTTCTGGAACTTTGGGGAGGAAGGATAAGAAAGGATAAGAAAGGCTTACCTGTCCACCTGTGTACCAAAAAAGAGAGGAGGAGGGAAGAAAAATTTAAAAAAGAAAATAGGTTGTCTGAAGCCCATGTAGCACAATCCCTTTCTCCCTTCCTGTATACATTCTTTTCTAGTCCAGCAATTTTTAGGAATGGAGCACTCTCTGGAGTTGCAGCACTGACTGATTGGCATGTATTACTCAGAATATAGACACAACAAAGTTATTATAATAATACTAAATAAATACCACAAAGTTCAAGCTTAGAGAACAATTTATTGGATAACATTATATTTAATATTAGCTTGTTCATAACTTTGTAAGATCTAAAATGTCTTAACCAAATGCCTTTTAATAATAAAGATTAACATAGTGGCATCCTTCCTAACAAAACTGCAAGTGCAGAGGAAGCTCTCTCAGGAACTGAATACTATTACTTGAAACTTACACAGTAAATGAAGAAAGAGACAGCTATCAGAAAGATAAAGTAGGCATTCACACTCATACAAAGCATCCAAACATTTGCCAATTAAATGTGTTAAATTAGGGGTCAATTATTTAAGAATACCTCCAGTCTAGCTGCACAAATACTATATAGACCTATACAAAACATCCAGCCTATTTTTGCATTTAACACTTGTACACCTGTGAGAATTAACAGTAAAACCACCACAGCCCTAATCCTTTTACATTTAGGGCAATACAAATTGATGAGTAACACACTGCACTATCACTTTTAAAGTATGAAATTCCACCCAATAGATTTTAAGAGTATGAAACACAAGGCAGCTGCCATGACCCAGAAGAGATTCACAATTTAACTCCACTATCCTAAAATATTTTTAGACAGGTATAGCAAGCTCTGCGTTAAAACTTACTATTTTAGCTATTATAATTATTTTTACTTTTTCATTGCATTACCAACCAAAACCATTCAAATAATGAGGTGCTCCAAAAGTTTAACTTTCTCAAAAAAGACCAACCCACATACCAAAATATCACAAACAAAAACCAAAACACAGGCCAACAAAATCTTGTGACCCAAAGTTCCATGAGACATGAAAAAAATATTTAAGTCACTTGGCTTTCCTTATTTAAAAAAAAAAAAAAAATTACCTCTGTTAATATTAGCTTTAGTTCTGCAATAAGTCAAGTGTAGGACACGGCACTTAATACTAGTTTTATTGCCAGTTTAATTCAATTTGCGTATCATTTAAATAAAAGCTGCAGATTACATCTGATTTGCCACACCAAAGAAACCTGTCAAGTGTAGAAAAAAAAATTTACTATCTGAAAACACATATGGTAATAAAAGTCCACAAAATCTGACACTACACTCCCACAACAAGAGTTTAAAGCATGCCAGTAGTGCTCTCTGCTTACTCCAAGGTAAAAAGAATAGTCACCATACAAGTGAACCAGATTTGGAAGATATGCAGCAGCATACCTTTCAAGGGTCTTTCTAAAAAGAGATCCACAAAGTAACATGTATCTCTGCCAGCTTTGGTAGATTGAAAATATAGTTCATCTGTACCAGCAGAGACAAAAAGGATACTGACAGGCTAAGTCAGAGATGCAATCATTTCCTCCTTGAGTAGCATTAACATATACAACTGTACTCACATTAACATGTAACATACAATTATACTCAAAAGTTTCCTAAATAAAAGTGAAGAATACAACATGGAACATAAGTAAAGATGTAGGGGGGGTAAAAGAAAAGAAAAAATTAAATATATATAAAAAAATTTGAGCACCAAGAGCAGCAGGGAAAAGAAGGCTACAATAAGGCTACAATACAGAAACACAAGACGCAGGTTTTCAAATTCAAAGACAACAAGCTTTAGCTTGATGAGGAAAACTAGCAATTAAACGACTTAAAAATTGTACCAGCTGTATTTTAAACCGATTGCAGAGATAGGAACATCAGGAGAAGAGCAAGAAGACACTTGAAGTACTCCAGATGACAGATACAGGCCTAACTTCATTTGTAAAGACAGAAAAAGAAAACGTTGAAAATGTTGTTTGGACAAGGAAGAAGGAGAATATGAATAAAGCATGACCATGGATTCAAGGAGAAGAGGAAGAAAAGGCGGCTGCTCCCAAACAACTGCCCTGGGCGAGAGAGGATTATACCGCTGTCAGCAGCATCGCAACTGGGAAGCAAACAAGTTTGAGAGAGATGAAAATGAGCTCTGAGACATTCAAAGCGTTTATGATAATAAGAAACCTTGCAAAGAAGTGCAAGACTGAATAAAGGCACATAGAGCCACGGAACTCTACAAAGAAACGCAGTAATCTAAATAAAGGCAATAGCACACAAGACTTCTATTAATGCTGTACACCTTGGGATTAGTGGGAAGCAGGTACCAAAGAAGGAAGATGCCTGCAGCAAGCTGTACCACAGATGCCAAAGAGAGACAAGGCTGTGACAGCCAGGCAAGTTTCCTTATGTCATATCTCCTCTTATATCTCTGCTAAAGCAGCTTAGCTATACATTTCATAAAAGCACAACTACACTTTGAGAATGTAAATAATTTTATCAATTGTATTATTGTACCACTTGGCAGATGCATAGTATCAATTACTTTCAGTTACAATTGTTGCAGTGATTTAAAAGCAAGAGTATATTTTATTTAAAATAAAACATGTAGTCTAATTACATGCTTCAATCAGTGTATGAGTTAGTCTGAAAAATATGGATAGCTACAAAGAAATGAGTATTACACCCTCTAATTCTAATGGTTGCTGAAAAGGCTAAACTTCTTGAGTGACATCAGTGGGGAAAAAAAGTCCCCTTGTGTTCCAGTAAGATACTTTTTTAAAGAAAAAATAACAACTGTACTTTAAGCAAGTATTTAAAGTAGTATTAAAGGAGAGATTTTTTTTTTGTCTTAAAACATAAATACAACAAATTGTAAGATGTCGGAAGAATCTTAACATACTTTCCTGAAGAAGTAGCCCTCCCTGTGTTTGCCTGGTATCTTAATTTGCCTTTGGTTTCAAAACTCTAGGCTTGCCAAGAGCTATTCCTTTCAAAACCTCAGGAATTCCATTACTAGTTTTAAGCTAAATTAAAGGAAAATAGAAGCATTCAACGCATGGCAAAAGTATGCACAAAGTGTTTGTTGATACTCATAAATAGACTGAAAAATTTAGACATGTCTGAAGGATAACTGCTGCACAGTCAGCTCTGTTTTGCTCTGCTGTGCAGCTAACAAAAAGCTACTGCTGTCATCTCAGAAATGTTCAGCATAAGATACATTGCTACCAAGATCGAACACAGCACGTGTTCATTTTTCACTTTAAGTTTATATATAAACCTATATTTGCATTTCTGCATGGGAAAAAAAATCGTGGGAGTTTCCCCTTTAAAGCTACTGCTTCAACATCTGCACTTGGGAAAAAGATGCCGCGCTGTCCTAAGGCATGGCAAAACCAGTCAACTCTTCACCTTGTCAAACATCTTGCAAGTAATGAAATAAAGACATTTTGTCTCTGAAATACATTTAGTACTGTGCTGATGAGTATCCTTCCAATGTTCACATAATGGGTCACTTCCAGCTAGCGATGCTCCAGTTCCATAATTCTAAACAAGCAGTATTACTACAATCAGTTTTATGGACTAAATTATGGTTAAGAATGAGATGTCCCCACCTGCATATTGTGCCAGGTGCCATACTAATGCACAAGAAGACAATATCCTCATGCAAAGCATTTAAGAAAATTTGCTTGAAAGACAAATGTTTCATGTCAAGGTGAGTAATCCCAGCAGGTTAGAACTACTACGCAGTTTAACTTCTTTGGCAGCAGCTACAGGAAAACAGTGGAAATATCAACACACCAGTTTAAACTGCAGCTCCAGTGAGAGATAAATCAAAGTTCTCCATCTTCCATCAGGAACCCAGGTACCGGCATACAGGATAGAGAGCTTATTTTACCCTTGAAAAGGCGGGAAATTAAAGCAACTTTTCACCATTGAGTCAGCACACAGTAACGGATCAGTGGTTTACAGTAACCATCACCACTGTACGAACGACAGCAGTAGCATCTCAACTCTGCCAGGACCAAAATCACTATGAAGAAAAGCCAAGGGAAAGAAGTCAGTTCTTCAGACTAAAAACACAGTGCCCCAGTCTCTCCTGAGTTTGGACTGCAGTCCAGGAAAACTACCACTATCACTCTCTCAGTTATACTAACTGCCCTATAGTTCTCAGCTTTTATTACAAGCAGAGACAATTCATACCGTATTTCTGAATCACATTTTCTTCAGCAGAAAAGTAACAGACGTGTACAAGAAAAATCTGAATAGCAAGAAATACTTGAGCACCTTTGTCATAACACATGCAAGCATCATAAATAAGGGAAAAGGAAAGAGGATAGGCTAAACCCTACCTTTGGAGTCTTTCTTAAAAAATCCAGTTCAAAAATATGCCAACAGAGAGGTGGTTCTATCAACAGCCAGCTGAACCTTTACTTTTAAAAAAATCATTCTGTGAGAAGAAGTGGCAGGTCTAGTAACTGTGGCTGATTCTGGAAGCTGAAGCAAATAAAGCTGGCCATCCAGCATGGGCAGCTATGATAGCAATGACAAACAACAGAATGATTTTACATTTGACGAATTCAGAGAAACACCTTGCCTAACAGATATTAGTACTACTTCATTGACTAAGATTCAGGCAAAAAATGTAGGGATCATCCAGGACTACTGGAGAAGTCAATGACAGATTAAGTATAGCTCATATGACAAGAAGCTTCTTATCTCACTACCCCACATATGGATGTGAAAGCATTTTAGGAAAAGAACAAATAAGACATGAAGTTAATGTACTCAACAAAAAGAGGAAGAAATAGTCAGTAATCACAATGCCATTTCCACTAATTAGAAAAGAATGCATATAGTTGGTCCCAAACATGCAATAATCAGAAAATTTTACTGTATAAACATCAGAAATAAGTTATTAGTTCTTTTTATTAAAGCCAAGGGATAATAATTTCTGATGTCATTTCAAGCTTGAGGGAAAGACTAAAATTCTGGAGAATCACATGGCTCCAAAAAAAATGGGTCTTGATAAGGAGTGAGCTAAATTGGTTGTCATGATTGTTGCCACCCCATCAGAAGCAGTGAAGAGGAAACTTTGAAGACTACACTATACTTGGAGAATACGTAACATATACACACATTTATATGCATACAAGAAAACATGACACACCAGTTTATCACCAGTTCACATTCAAAAAGAAGTTCACATCTATCACTGATTACACAGAAGACCCAACAAGACAAGATGATGCTTGAGAGGAAAGTTCAAAGTCTGTTATATTTGGAGTGCTGTTCTACAACTTACATGCAACTAAAACATCATCTGCATACACTGCGTGAAATTACATATCTCTGGAGAGCAGTTTTCAGCCAACAGCTCCTCAAATAGCTTTGATAAAAAATGATGTTATTCAGCAGCAGACAAAAATAAAACCCATTACATTTGTTTCAGAAAACATCAGTGAAAAGCTGCAGATAGGTCATCTCTTCCACCAGTAGCTACTGCCCAGTTACTTAACGCCACCCAGAGAAAAAGGTTACCACCCATACAGATTTGAACAAGTGAATCGTATGAGAGCACACTAATCCACTTCAGGAATAATTAATCAAGGTAACTGACCCGCAAAGGCAGATTGAGTCCATCTATCTGTTGATTATACCTAAAGCATGAAATGCTGCACACAGCCTCTTTGGTGGAAAGGACCATTAAGCATGGTAATCTATGGCACAGCAATACAGACAAATGTCTGGGGGACACAGTATCTACAATTTTCACAGATGTTTGGGGGGAAAAAATATTTTTAAAAAATCGATATGTATCCATAAGCTGAAACATTAAAGTACAACTTGTGTAATAATCTGAAAGCCTTGAGACAGATTTTGAAAACCACTAATCATTAAATAGTAATTTAAGAGAAGTCACACACTGCCTCCTAGGAAACTGTCTGAGTTATAATACATGTCTTAGGCCAGCCTCACAACTTGCATAGGTTTAGGTCACTTGGTTGTTCTTTTTTTTAATCTACTTATTACTGCAAAATACCCTGCAGTTTTCTTAGTGGACACTGCGATTGCTATCTTTTCTGATTTTAGTCTTTTAAATTTAAAACTGATATACACACCACACAAATTCATTGTTGCGGGAATTTGATGGATGAACAGCAGTTACAAACAGGAGCATATTTTTCCCATTAAGTACTGCTAAATGAAACAGTAGGTAACAAATAAAAATACTAAAAAAAAAATTAGTTACTATACAAAAGGCCAGATTCTTCCTTCAAAATCCCTTCAAAGTATGTAATGAAATCAGAGACACACTGCCATGGATTAAGAGGTCTTAGATGTAAAATATGCCTACGAACCATAACTGAACAATGTCTTCAAACGCTCAACGCTGTATGAGCTTAACCTCACTGGATTAGGCTACTACTGAGCATACTTTAAACTGGCATAATATGTCACTGTCACCAAAAGAAACAGACACACCCTGCTCCCCTTACTGCTTGCTTCCACCCCCATCTTTGCGCCAGCACAAATGTTTGTGCAGCAAACTGATCCAGCTTCAACCTAACGCTCCCCTCCCTGCCCCTCCCCCAAGTTAGTTCAAACCTCAACCCAGTTCACCACAGAACCATACAAGTATTTGCCTGCACAAAGGAGGAAGCAGCAGAGGCTGGAAACAGACAGGACCATGTTTTTCCATGGTGGAGCTGGTCCATGCCAGCTGGACTCCTATGGAAAGCGGTGGGTTGCAGGAATCCCCTAATATGAGTCTCAGCCCTTCAGGTCACTCTTCCCCTCTGTCTTCTCACATCCCACCTCTTCGCTCACGAAGCCACTAGCAGGTACACAACTGTGGACTAAGTCAGTTCAAGGCACCGAGCCTTTAATAAAAACTAATTATACCAAAAAAAAAAAAATGTTGATAGTTTCCAGCTAATTCAGCTTCCTGAACCAGCTCCTGGGGCAATCCTTACCAGTACAAGGAAGAAAGAGGAGGAAGGCTAAGAAGGTGGAAGGTCCAATTTTGATCAGCTTGTGATGCTGTGGAAACACATTCATACGTGGCGACATTTTAAATTTAAACTTGGCAGAGCAGTTGAACATGATTATTTTAATTAATTTGTTCCTAAGATTAAGTTCTTCCCAATTTTTTTCCAGAAACCTAAGCAGCCGTAGTCTGCTTGAGCACAAGCAATAGGAAGTGAGGCCAGTTGTCACTATGTGAACCAATTTCACTCTTTGTTTTTAATAAAAATAAGATAGAGCGTTAGTTACTCTACCTTAATGATACTTTCACCAGATAAATTCTTTTAACTATCACTGATCAAATCACCTCAGATATTTGCATAGGAAAGAACATACATGTAATAAAAGCAATGCAGTCACGCTAAGTATTATCTTAACTGTAATTCGGTATTTACAAGGAATTTAAACAATGGCTCAGGTGATTAAAGCGGTCCTGCAAACCTCCCCACTCAGGAGTTCATCTCATCCACTATTCAAAAAGTTGCTTTTCTTAAAGCTACAACACCCAATCGTCACAGAAGCAAACAAAATGCATTGCAATGAGTTCAGAATGTGACCCCCAATAAGCATGGATGGAGCTACTTTCAAGCTCATTTTGAACAGTAAAGTGACAAAAGGAGTACAGACAGACCGTTAGCAATAATCTTGCTAACTTCCAAACAGAATTACTGGATCATTAGATTTAGCAGGGAATTATTTCCATGGCAAGTAAAAATATTTGTTATATTCACCCAGTGAACAAAGAAACTGCATCAGTTCAAAAGACAAAGCACGACAACGTTACACTTCAAGAACTGCGTAATTTAAGTGCAGAATCAGATTCATGTATCTGCAAAGAAGCCTTCCAAAGCACCACATTTTTCCAGTTCATTAAACTTTTCTGATAAGGACAGATTCTTCCACAAACTGCCATCTGCCCATTTCAACAATTCCAGACAACCTTCCTTTCTATGACAGAAATTTCTTGCATGATGAAACTACTCTGCCTGTAAGAATTACACAGAAATGACAACTCACCACCAACATTTAAGACAAGACACTGAACTGGGAAGTGAGCAAAACCCTGGCAAGCCATTTGACCAGATATACGCACAACTGTGCGTTAACAAGCATTTTCAAAGCATTCTCAATACAGAGGAAAAATACTTCACAAACCCCAGTCAAGGAACAGTGTTCTTAATCACTTTCCACTTAGAATGCAGTTCACAGGCTTCGGACTTGAACTGGCCATTTATACTGATACAGGTTTCTTTTTAAGTCTGCACAGACCAGTGTTTTTTTCAAATGCACCTGCTAACTGAGGAAAACCGACAACAAACTTCCCTGGCAGTTCTGCTGACTTTCGTAGGAAAACAGGATGCTTACAGTATTAAGACACACAGGTTCAAATGCAGTATCACTTTTAACACAGCAATAAATCTTGAAAATGTATTTCTGCATTCTCCTAAATACAAATATGTTGTAGAGCTAGCAGAACAGATGTAATGACAGATTCATAGTAAAGAATTACTGCTAACATTAACACCATTAAAGGAAGATAAAAAATACTCATGCAGAACACTTTTTTTCACTACACTGAATGCCACTTTGTCGCTAGCACTAAGTAAAAACAAAAGCTAAAAAAAAAAATCAAGGACTGTTCAAAAAAAGTCACAAGTTAAAAAGTTGCTAAAATTATTAAAATCAAACCACATTTGGCAACTTTTTCAATACTTACTAAAACCAATCCTGATTTCTTCAGTATGTTTTCATTGTAATAACAACATTATTTTCAACTCACAGTCCAACAACATTCCCAGTAATTTCTAACCATGATTATCACTTCTTATGCATTAGTACGCGTATTATGCAAGATGCAGCGAGCAGGAAGATGAGAAAACATGCTTTTCTTTTCCAAAAAATCAAGTTTAGATGAAGAACCAAGTCAAACGAGTAGCAAGACACTTTTTTGACCTCTGCGATTCTTCAGATCTATCTTTGCTACGCTCACATCTAGGGATGTTTCTGAGGAAGGGGAGTTTAGAACGAGCAGCACGTAAGCTAGCTCTGGTTTTCATTCATACACATAGCACCACTCTGAAAAGCCCTCCTTCTCCTTGGGAGGCTTTGCCTGCTGACCCCGACCCACTGATCCCACAGACCTCCCTCCCAGTTAGCCCCAGGGCTCGCACCCCGAAAGCCCCTGGACTCGGTGGGACAGCAAAGGCACTTCAGGTGAGCGGCGTGTGACAGCAGCTGCTGGCGCAGAAGAAGGTGCGGATGCTTGACAGGTAACACCGGACCGGGAGACCCCAGCACTCAAGGGGCGGCCGAAACCCAGACCCGCCTCCCCAAAACCCACCGTCGGGACAACTCTGGGGGCTCCCCTTTTGTTTTGA
>VXBW01004069.1:1960680-1988800 GCA_013400375.1 Thinocorus orbignyianus | reverse complement strand
CAGGGCCTCGCTCTGGGCCGGGCCCCGCGCGCCACAGCTTCCGGAGCACGGGCCGAACGGCTTCCGGGAGCTCGGCGGCTGAGGGGGCGCGCGCCGCTCAACGGCCAGGCGGGCGGTGGCGGCCCTGAAGCCCTGGCCCTGAAGCCCTGGACCTGAAGCCCTGGCCCTAAAGCCTTGGCCCTGCTCTGTCGCCCGGGCCTGCACTGTCACACCCGGCCCTGCTCTGTCACCCGGCCTGGGCAGGCAGCGGAGAGCAGCGCGGCTGGGAGCGGTGCGGGGACCAGCTCTTGAGTGGAGGCGTCCGCGAAGCGGGTCTTACTGGTTTCTCAGGTAAAAAAGAAAAAAAAACCACACACATACAACCAAAAAAACCCAAACAAAAATAAATTTTTAAATATAAAGAACTAATTGCACGCACAGCTTGGCTCAGTCGGTTCAGCGTGGTTTGTTTTAAACTTATTGTGAGGTGGCTGCCGTGGGTTGTGTGGTGCGTGGTATCATAGAATTGTCAGAGTTGGAAGGGACCTTAAAGATCATCGAATTCCAGCCCCCCTGCCATGGGCAGGGACACCTCCCATTAGAGCAGGTTGCTCAAAGCCCCATCCAGGGTTATTTGTCCCAGGGTTATTTCACACACTGCTGTGGTAACTTGTCTACAGGCGCTGTGCAGGTGCTCAGTTTTCATAAAGTATGCTGTCTGCAACTGAGAGTAAAGGTGGACAATGTAGGTATTTAAAAAAGATATCCCAAAAAGAAATGTGAGAAACAAGAATAATGAGAGAAGGTGCCACATCTGTATGTTGTGCAGGTTTGTGGAAACAACACTCCTGTTAGCCAGTGCAAATAACCATCACACGTTTGTTCTCGCTGTTGCTACCCATATGTCGTCTTGTCTGCAGCCTGTTTACAGACCAATATGTGTGACCAGTCTTGGGCCAGAAGACCTTGTAATCTGCAATTAATCTTGAGTGTGTAATTACTGTCCCAACACACACACACACACATCAAATGCATTGGTTAGAGAAGCCAGCAACTTGCACAAAACTCTCAGCTTTGTCTCAGATCAGATCAGGTATGTTTCCCTCTTGTCTAGCTTCTTTGGCCTTGCTCTAACTTCTGACCTTTACACCAAACAACACCTAACACCGAGTTACTTCACAGAGCTGATCTGTCTCTCTATCTTACTTTCTCAAGGGTTGAGCAACTCATGTTTTGACTGTGTTTCAGTTTATCTAAAGTCTCTGGCAGGGAGAATGAAGAATTTTCCTCTGGCAGTTGCTCACCTTTCTTCGCTTCCCTTGACAGTTACTGCTTTGTAGCAGAACTGGCAGAAGCAAATGGATGACAGTACTCCACTACCACAACATTCATTTAATTTGTGGGTTGCATGAGAGCTGGAGAAGCTGAACTCCATGCAGAGATTTTCTTCAGATGTAAATCCTAGAAAGGTGATAATATCTGGAAGGAAAGGGAGCACGACTGTGGTTTAACGTTTGTACCGTTGCAGCTGTTGGCTTCTGTGCATGTGAGTCAGCGCTCAGAGAGCTGGACGGATAAATCAGAGGGAGAGGGATTTTCCTGTAGCTGAGTCACATAATATGTGAAGTCACACAGCAGACTCTCATCTAACAGACTGTGTATGTTCATATGCCTTAAATGTAATATATCAATGGGCTACAAAGCAATGAGTTGCTCTTAAGATAAACAGCTGCAGGATTCTTTGTGACCTTCAGGTCCTCTATGATGCAGGCTTGCCTTAAAGTCCACTTGGCTTCAATTGTTGATCTTGACCTGTGAATTCACATCCAACAACGTATTTGCACATGGCAATTTTTTCCATGGCCTTCTCGACAGCATCTGGAAGAGCAAGGAACAACATTTGTTCTTCTGGGTCATTTATTTCCTTTCCTGCTCCCTCTAGCTCTCAGCATGCCTTTACCAACTCATGTGAATGGCTGCGTTTGAACTAATGTCAGGATTTCTATTAAATTGGGATAATACAGTGTCTGTTCAACAGTCCAAGTTTAATGTCTTCATCAAAGGTGAAGTGCTGGTTTTGTTCACCTGTCAAATTGGTTATCTTCACCCTGGTGTTATTTTACCCAGCTCACCCAGATTTACTGACAGAGCAAGTCTGCATTTAGATCCTGGAGCTTTGCTGAGCTCTGTGGCTCTTACCTGTATTTCTCCAGGTGGTTTTCTGGCTTCTTAAGACCTTGCTGTGTCTCATTCCTGCTGAGAATTTCTATCTGGTCACATTGTTATTCCATCTCTTTTTCACTTCATAGGTGTTTTGGATCCGTAACATTTTGGATCCATGCCTGGTCATACCTACAATCATTATTGCAACTCTGTCCAGATGCTGTATCCATTACTAGTCTTTCAAAGATTGTATAGCAGCTTGCAGACTTCTACAAATAATGAACTTAACTTGCTTTAAGTTCTTTGATGGCAACGTCAGTTCTGTTTCAGATCTTCCTAAACTTTCTTTAGCTCAACTTTGAAGTCAGAGACTTTCTTTGTTGTTTCACTAGAGCTTTCTTATAAAGAGATTCTCTCCTTTTAAAAATTAGATGCTGTTGCCACCTTTAAAGCTCTTCCAGAAGTGGATAGCCCATAGCTAATATACTGCTATTATTTCAGTAGCTAAACATTTCAGTTTGTTTGCTTGGGCATTTCTTACGTGGTGTTATAGAGTGGCTACTGTGTGTGCTAAATGCATGGCTTTTCAGAGGCAACAAACATAATCATACATTTCATCATTCTCTGATACATAACTTGTTTATCCAATTAAATATTCACTTTAAAGGTGTTAAATTTTAGTTCTGTTTAGAACCGACTCCTTTACTAATAAAGAAACTTGCACCCCAAATGAAAATTTTCAGATTAACACTTCCTTTTTATTGAAAAACTAGAAGGTCATATAAATATTTTAGAAAAATTGTTAGTCTTTGAACAGGAAATAAATTTGAACTACATCAGGTATACTGTAACTTGTATTTCTAAAAGTTCTCATTTCACTGTCTTAATGTATTTCTGTGTTGGTTCATAGACCCCTCTTGTTCCAGTTCCTGGATTTTTACAAGACGATACCAACATTTTGTGGTGGGTTTTGTTATGGAATTTGGACTCTGCAGGTCAAGTACCTTGACTGACATTGATTTAGGCAGTGTTCAGTTCTGTAAGCAAGAGAGCAGTGCAGTCACATACAAAGTTTTAACAGCAGATTTATCTGATTAAGAGAGTGATCCCTTATTTATCTGGTATTCTTTCTTAATGCCTGAGCCTGAAACAGGGGGACCTCTCTGGGAATAGAATGCAAAATTCTGCATTGTGTTTCGGCAGTTTTCTTTCGTACATTGTTCAGAGATTCATGGCAACAAAATTCTCAAGGGTTTGAAGTGAAGGAGTTACATTTCTTCTTCCCAAGAACTTTGGAATCTATTCAATTTCATGTATAGATTGTTTTCTCAACCAGGAAGATGTTTCTGATCAGTATGAGATGTGTATACCCCAGCATGAAGCCTGGATGTATTTTTTGAGATGGATACTGGTTCACATCTTTAATGTTTCAACTCTAAATTCTACTCTTGAAGTAAGCATAGGAGAGTAAACAGTTTTTCTTAAAAATAAAGCAGCATACTCATTACAAATCACATAACTTTGCAGACACTTTGTTTTGTAATAAGGGCGGCCTTTGATATTGCTATAGGCACCACCTAACCTAGCTATAGGTGAGGGCTCTATTATAAACACAGTCTTTTGGGGTTTATGACTCAGCAGTGAAAGCATGTGTCTGATTCAAATGTGGTATTATAGAAGCTCACTTTCTGCTGTAAGAGGCTACCTAGAGTGTAATTTTATTCTAACACACCCCCCCTTTCTAAATTCCATTTCACACTATCAAAAACTTCTTGCTTAAAAAAAAAAGCCACATGTTCAACCTGTAACATCTCAGGAGCTGGAAAACAGATTTACGAAGAAAGAGAGTTGGACTTGGTGTGCTAGGATAACAGAGTAACGCCAGTCACGTTACATTCTGCCTCCCCTCACCTGGGGCATGCTAAGTAGAATGACCTTTTGTGTATCAAATCAAGGAGTTTTTGTTTTCACAATCAAACAAATCCCTTGCATACAGTATGGGCTATGTAGCAGCCACTTGTGGCCTGATCCTGCACTTCTTAAGAAAGAACACCTCCCTTGTCTTTTTTTCAGAAGGAAGTACAAGATTGAGCCAATAATTTAAACCAGTAGTTCCATACTTCATTAAGTATAGTCATCATTAGTTAAGTTGCCATCATTTCAATTAAAAGAGAAAAAAAACAAACATTCAAATCCAACAGTAAATAAAGGCATCTCACAGTGGGATGTTTTAACCCACTTAGTGAAACTTTTCCTGAAATTGCTGGAATATGACAAACATTCTGCTCTTATTCCTGTGGTATCTAGGGAAAAGTAGAGCAGATCTGGTCATTCAGGAATTCCTCAGGTCTGTATTGTAGTTTGTGTAAATTGTCTTGTTCTTGTACAGATACATGGTTAAAGGATCCATGAGCTCTAAGTAATGTACTGTGAAGGAGGGGATTCTTGTTGCTGTGACAGTTAGTCAGTATACTTTTAAAAATAATACAATGAGCTGCAAAAACATAATTTTAAACTTCAGTGTTTTCTCTGACCTCATTTTAGGCTGAGCTTGCTATCTGAGATGCTATGGGTTTTACTTCTTGAGATATTAGCTATTTGGTCCCTCACCACTTGAATATTGAAAGCCTGAAAAACAACATTGCCAATGAAGCTGCCTTTTGGGCCTCCCAAGTTTATATACAAATTCAGTTCTCATCACAAATTAATGTTCTGCTTAACCAAATTGAACTGTTTTCGTTACCCTGACAGAGGCTGCCACAAGCAGTTCCTGTAACTTCTTGCTGGCTGTTTCCCAGGAGGAGCATCAGTGTGTTGACTGCAGAATGTACACACGTCTGTTTCCAGCTAGCCTGTGATAACCAAGTGGGATTAAATGCAAAAAATCTACAGTGTGTCGCAATAATGTTGAAGACCTGACTTCAGCTGACAAAAGCAAGGAAATTCCAAGTGAAGACTGCTGTTATGTCCTTACTTCACCCCTTTGTATTTCAGTTTCAGGACCTCAGCACTGTGCTCACTTGACTATGTACTACATACAAAACAGTGTTCAAAGAGCATTGTCGCAATGTCAGACTTAAAAATCAGGCAACTTATGCGACTATAATTTAGACTCCCTTTTGGGTACAAAGTAGGATGGAATTAAGTGGCCTGTCATACACCATTTTTCTATTTTGCCCCTTCCTCATTCAGGACACAGAATGGATGTCACTCACAGGAGAAAACAGCTGGTTATTTTAAATTTCTGCATGCAACAAGTGTCCTTTGCCTTATTTATTTATTCTTTTAGTGAATAACTACCTTGGTATTCTTCGAACATTTGTCATTGTATTAGTTGATACTTTCTTAGCATTAGTGGAATTATTTCTGTGTTTCCTTTACAAGAGAAGAAAGACAGTTTGATTTTACTTACAAGGGAGCGTGGATTAGGTCCACAAAGGGTCTTGGTACTGCATTGCTCAGATCTGTGGCAGTTAACATTGAAGAGCCTTGCTGCTGGGTAGAATCAGTCACAGTTCGTTCTCTGTCCAGGTTTCATATATGATACAGGGTGGAAGGAAGTGGAGGAACGGGATCACATGGAATCCACTCTGAACAAGAAGCTGGCTAAACTTTTCACTGTGAAAGGCCAATGATATTTATGGGACTGAAGTCCTAGTGCTAAAGAATCTTGTAAAATGATGGACTTGGGTGTATTGTGTCCTATGAGCAGATACAACAGAGGGCTGCAAAGATGATTAGGGGCCTGGAGCATCTCTCTTACAATGAAAAGCTGAGGGACTTGGGTCTTTTTAGTCTGGAGAAGAAAAGACTGAGGGGGGATCTGATCAATGCCTAGAAATACTTAAAGGGTGGGTCCAGTCTTTTTTCAGTGACAGGATAAGAGGTATTTCAATGCAGGCAAGAACAGCTGCAAAACTTACAAATGTCTATTTCTCAACATCCCCAAAACTATCAGAGTTGGAAGAAACTGCTTGCTCTGCTTCGAGCTCACTTCAGTAAACTCTTTCATGTTAGATGCCTAAGGGGGCCCCTTTATACAGAACATTAACATTTAAGGGGTAGGAGAAACCATCCTGTCCTTTTCCTATAGTTCAGTGATTAGAAACCCCAAAATTCTGTGGGGAGCCTGGGTTTGATTTCATCCTCCATCTGTGAACATATAAATTAGCATTTTCCTTCACTCGGGGTGTGCTATAACCATCATATGGTTATAGCCACTGGAATAGTCTAGTTGTGGCTGTCTGGGCTGGACCTTTAGGAGTAGAATTAGCTTGCTGGGAAGTTAAAAAAGTGGTCAGAGATGTTTTGGGAACCTCACTGAAAGAGGAATTTATGGAATGTAAGCACCTCCATAGCTGGAAAGCAGCTGAATGAGAATTTTGAAGACAGTCCTTTTGATTTTAAGGATCGTAAGTGTTCATTTTCAGCATCTGAGTCCTCTTACCAGTGTAGTCATGAGGACTTGTCTCAGGTCACGCAAACAAATCAGTGACAGAGAGCTGGGGTGAGGCTTCAGCATACAGACAAATACGTCAGACTATGGAAAAATCAACATGGGTTTTTGTAGATAGAGAAGCTTTGTTGTAATTATGAAGTTCTGTGACGAACAAGAAACTGATAAACCAGGGTGATACATTCATTGTAGTGATTTCAAAAGAGCTTTTGACACAGTCCCTCACCGATGCTGCTAAA
Source organism: Thinocorus orbignyianus (assembly GCA_013400375.1). Classification (NCBI taxonomy): domain Eukaryota; kingdom Metazoa; phylum Chordata; class Aves; order Ciconiiformes; family Thinocoridae; genus Thinocorus; species Thinocorus orbignyianus. The sequence goes on along the minus strand of VXBW01004069.1, from coordinate 1,981,963 downwards.
ACATTAGCTGTGATAGGCTAGGAAGGAAGGCTGTCTTGTAAATTAGTAACTAGCTGAAAGAGAAGAGTTAAGGGGGTAGCAATGAACAGTCATTTTTTACACTGCGGGAGAGTTACGATTGGACTCCCACAGGGATTCATGCTGGGACCTGCATTCATTAGCATATTCAGAAATGGGCTTGGAAAGAGAGCGTGTAAGGAAGCAGCATGGTTTGCTGCTGGTACAAAATCCTTTGCAGTAGTGGAGTGTGAAGCTGACAGCAAGGAGTTGCGAAAGGATCTCAGTCTGCAACGTGAGTGTTAAACTAGGAATTGAAATTCTGTCTCAATAAATGTAAGCTAATGCATACAGGCAAACCCAATCTTAATTATATGTGCCTAGTGGTAGGTTCTACATGTGCTGTTACTATTGTAGAAGGAGTACTTATAACCTCTATCAGTAATTCCTTGGAAACTTAATTTCTAGCTCCAGGTCAAAAATACCAGGAATTATTAGAAAAGGAAGACAGAATGAAGCAGAAAATGTTGTAACTTCTCTGTAGATGAGTAGTGTGGCCACATCTAGAGAACAGCGTGAAGCTCTAGTTTCTCAAGTCAGAAAGAAGGCAGAGGTAGAAAATAACAGTAAAACAGAGAATGGTTTCTATTTAAAATACCACTACCAACACCTGCACTTTTCAGTTTGAAAAAGACAAAAGTGACAGTGACAAAAAGACTTCAGTGCCTGGGTGACTGAAGGAAGATAATTACATTATATAAAATCGTGACTTGTGGAGAGAAGGTAGGGAGTTCACATTCACTTTTTCTAGTAAGTGGGCACACGGGGGAAATCACGGACAGCAAGTTTAAAACAACTAAAAGGAACTGAAGTATGGAGCTCACTGCTTCCAAAATTGTGGAAGCTAAAACTATCATTATTTTCGAAAAGGGATTAAACTTGAGAGGGAAGCAATGCATTGGCAGCGAGTAAATGGAATGCAATACAGTGGCCTTTCGTCCAGGTTTTCCCTAACGTGTGATTTACTGAAAACTCTGATTCTCTATGAAGAAGGATTGTGCTATAGCTGACCTGTTCTTTATACTCTTTTCTGGACTGTTCAGTCCTGGCCAATAAGACCAGAAGTGAGTCAGGCATAACTGTAGTCTGATGCAGTGTGGCCATTTTGCAGCTAATACAGGAGAGAGACCACCAGATGGTCAGGGGACTGGGAAATGGTGTATTGTAGAAGACTGAAGGAACCAAGATTGCTCAGTCTTAAGAAGATGGTCTAAGGGAAGAGCTTACTGATGTTTGCATGGAAGACCAAGCCAGATGCTTCTCAGGCAAAGAGGGATATATTGAAAGGGAATGGACAAAAGTTGCAATGTGGGAAATTCTGCTTAGATACAGAGATCAATTGATTGATTGATCGATTGATTGACTGACTGACTGACTTATTTTTTACCATGAAGGTGGTCAGATACTGGAAAAAGTTTCCCAGAGAGCTTGTGCTATCTCCTTCCTGGGAGATTCTCAAAGCTTGACTAGACATGGTCCTGAGCAATCTGCTCTAGCTGGCCCTGCTTTGAGCAATAGGTGGTCTTCGGTGGCCTCAAGGCCCACTGCAACCTGCATGGTTCTGTCTTCTTAAGATAGGTTCTTACCATGTACTTGTGCTCTGACTATATGTTATTCCATATGGCATGTGAATTGACAAGAGTGGAATATATTTGGTGTGGGTTAACTAATATACATTAAAACTCAGTGCAAGGACGTAGTGGGGACAAGACACTTTGGATTTGCCATAAAGCAAGAGTCAGCTGTGGTACTTTCTGTCTAGTGGCTTGACAGTGGTTATTAAAATACTTTGTAAAAATACGTCAAGAAGAGGAGGTATTTTCCAGGGTGCAGCCATAGCAGCAGTCAGTAAGCAGTACTGTTGAGCATGCTTACAGTTTTTGCTTTTTACTTCCAATGTCTTATTTAAACAAATTATATATAATTAATTTGTCAGATGCTGAATGATGAGGGAGAGTACACCTAGCGTAGCGTGTGCTGCCACTTCCATGATGTGATCATGCGAGTGCATATTCTCTGCATCTGGATCAAACCTGTATCCAACAAGAAGGCCGGTGAAAAGATGTTCTCCTTTGTCTTGGTTTCTCTAACTAGGGTCAGTGCTTCTTGGTATTTGCGTTAAGATTTTGGAAAGATAAGATAGTGCTGTTTGTGACTTTCTGTTCAACAGCTGGCAGGGTATGGGTGTGAACAAACAATTCAGACTACAAAAATACCCCAAACTGCCCATCACTGTTTTCTCCTGTAATAAGAACTTTTATTTGTAAGACACAGGCTCTGCTACAGCTCAGCAGCTGAACGACAGCATATTCACTGACAATACTTATGGAATAAGCTGAGTCCTATAGTTTTAAAGAACAGATGCACTTCAACTTAATTGCAGTCAGGCCTGAATAAAAATTAAAGGGTTTGCATGTCTGCTAGTCTATATGTGGGTAGAAAGGCAGTGAGGTTAAGATAATAGGCTCAAAATGTATTCTCAGAAAACATTTAAAACCACAGCAGGGTGTGATTGTATGCAAATAAGTATTTTTGCAATAGCAGATTAAACACCTGATGGAATTTGTATGGAAAACTGCATGCTTGTACATGATGCAAAGTATGATTAAGCACCAGTGTGTGGAGTTTTTGCCTTTGGTAAAAAATTAAGGCAGATTTAAATCAATCAATGGTTTTCTCAGTTTTTTCACAGTATGTGTTCTAAGTTATGAATGGTGACTTCCAGACAGAAAATGTTAAAAATAACACCACTTTTTCCTTGAGCCTGCATCCTTACAAGAGTATGTCCTGCCACAGTTTCCAGTCAGGAAAAGCATTGCAGTAACACAAAGTCTGGCCATAGCATGGAAACGTGTATGATCTGAGACAGTGAAAAAAGAAAACTGGCAAACTGATGTAAACTTCTACTAGAACAGCTGTTACTCATATGTGTTTTGCCACCAGCTTACAGAATGACTTAAAGAATGTTTTTATAAAACCTTCAAAGTATCTTTTTGATGCTTTTCATGAATGGATGGATTAATCATTCCAAGTTCCAGAACTACATTGAAATAAACTTTTTTTTCATGCTCAGAGATTGCTAAAAGGACTCTGAGGGGAGCCGGTGCCCATAGGGGCAGCAGGTACTTTCAAAAAAACCAGCAGTGGTGGGAAGACCTGCATTGGCATAGGCAGATAATCGCTGCTCTGCTTGGCCATTTGCATAACTAAGGGACATTGTGGTTGGCAGAAAGACTGAATTGTCTTTGGGAAATGGTCTTTAATGTAAAAGTCTAATCTACTTTACATACCAGAGTTATGTACCTGCCTTAATGAAACTCCTTTCTCTTAACACAAGTTGTTGTGTGCTGTGCAATGAGAGAGACTCCAGTTTTTTCAAGAAAGTTGCCTTTTGGTGTTCCCAGGAAAAACATTTAAAACAACATTTAAAGTTGCAACCTGGACGTTTTCCCCTAACAGTGATAGATCTGACTTAGCAGAATCAGGTATTACTGTGTTTATTTTCATCCAGTGTTTTTCCTATCTGAAGTAGAGAAGAAAAAATACATTACTTCAAATTAACTTTGATGTAAATAGTGAAGTAAATTGGACCGACGGTGACCTTGAGTGACAGTTTCTCTGGGGTGGATATATTCCTTTATGCAGGAAATAACAGCTTCTCTGAAGAAGTCAGATTGTCAGGTTGAAAAACAGTGAAACACATTCTCTTTCTGCCTTCTGAAACAACTCTGCCTGCTCAGCAGGAAATCTTCAGAGGGAACCCAAGCTCGCACTGGCAGGATTACTCTTCTTTCCTGCCTCTTAATTGTAATTTGTTAGTGAAAGCAGTGGTCGGAGAAAGTGCAAGATCAACGGTTCTGAACACTGGTACAGCAGGCTTCACTGTCCTTCATTCATGTGCCTTTGTCCCATCTACTCCAAAATCAAAGCCTGAAGTGAATGGATAGACCATGATTTATACAGACGGATGAAAACTGGAGGACTCTGAAAGATGACACCTACCCTTCTCTTAGGGTCTTGCCCCTGCTTGGGGGAAGGCTCATCTTATGAAGCTGCTGCTGAACTACTGATCACTGCCCGGCATTTTAAGATGATAAAACCAGAAATGCCAGGGTTTCTTTAATTTCTCCCCAGTATGTTAGGAGTGGGCTTCTTCAGGAAAGTGAGAGCCTTCTTACTACATGGGTAGAAACCACTAAGTGATGGCAACAGGCCATCCAAGGTAAGGAACCACTCCAGCCCTTGAAAAAAATTACTTTTAAAATTAGAGCCGAGACAGCCAACATTAAAGTCTATGAGATAACTCAGGGCATGTTCCCTCAGAAGAGGCACAGCTGAAGAGAAGCTGAAGTATGGCAAAGCAGAATTATTGATACTGGAATATAAAGCTGCTTTTGCAGTGCCTCATTCTGCAGCTAGTCTGTAATTTCTCACTTTTAGGACTTCCTAAAGTCATGCATAAAGCTGGTAGAAGCAAACTACATAATTGCTTGAAACAAGGGAAATAAAAGCAGACCTGTTAATTTAATGGTATTTTAAGCAGAAATAATTAGATTTCCCTTCAATTACATATAATAGCATATATTTTAAGCCAAATCAGGGACAGGATGAAAATACATACCAACATCATTCTCTCATGCAGAAACAAGTCTAGCAAAGAGTCTGAAGGATGGAGACCAAGGATGTCCTGTTCATGGAATTTTGCCAAAGCAGCTGGATTCAGGTGGGACTAGCTGCTGTGGAGAGGTATTTGTCCCAGTTGTGGTTGTTGTTGCATAGTGCCTCTTAACAGGAGGAGAGAAAGAGGACAGAACAGCTTTTGCTTTCATGAGGCATTTAGAAAAATATCGCTTGTGCTTTATTAAAGAACTCCAAAGAAATAGAACTTTAAGATGACATCAGAAAAGTTGATGAATCTTGAGGAAATTCATTCCACTGCTAAGAAAGCTTCAGCCCTCTCGTGGAAGGGAGCTTCATTGTGACAGAAGAAGCAAATTGGTAATTGTGAACCATAGATGATCTTTGATTTTTTTTTTTTCTTCTCTCTCTGTCACACCTTGGCCTTTCCTGAGCTGTGCAAACAGTTGCTCTCTGTGTTAGGGCTCAGGGCAGGCTGCGTCTGGGCTTATTGAAGACCCACCTGTCAGTGCAAAGCTCTGTGAAGCAACCTGAAGTATCTGGGATTTTTTGTTCTGCATTCACAACTGGCAGATACAGGCTTATTTTGTCAAAGTGATGAAGCAAGATGCTTAGAGGTTTTGTTCCTAAGTTTTCTTCCCAAAGCTACTTGGTTCTGTACCAGACAACTGTATTCCCACTCCAACCCTCAAATCAAAGCCATTTTGATACAAACAGGAGATTTTCAGAGCCAGATTTTGGCTCAGGGCTTATTCCTATCTCTTCTTTTCTAAAACTGTATTAAGAGTTTTCATATGTGACTTGCAGGAATGCTGATTTTTTTTTAAAGCAGCCCATTTTGTTAAAAGCTGATGAAACCCATAGGCAGGAGTCGCTTCACTTACCCACTATAATCAGGCTGAGTTGTGTTGCCATGGGATGAGAACTGAATGCTTCTTCAGTTCAAAGTGGATGAAGGGTATAATTTCAGAGCTGAAAGACATTGCTTACAGTTCAAGTAGAGAACTGCAATTTATTATCCCACCCATCCTATATTGCCCATTTAGATTGAAGGCCTTCAGGCCTGGAACTCTGCCTGCCTATTTTGCATGTTCAGTATTCTCAGGATATGATATAAATAATAATATATCAGCAGTGGAGGGAATAGCCCAGTGGAGCAATCCACAACTGAGTGAACCTCTCAGATGTTATGGAACATGGCCAGCATGACTTCAAAAACATTTTCCTTTTAGACAAAGTCAGTCAAATGCCTAAATTAAAATCCCACTCAATTGCTTTGATCTTATCAGATGCAGTATCTGTATGTTCATTTAATAAGCCTCTCATGCATTTTATCTTTATGCTTAATTTAAATATGAGAAGCAAACACATTTTATACAGTTGTTATTCTCCAATTACTACAAAAGCTTCTTAGAATCTTTGATCATGAGAATGTTATTTCAAATCCAGTTCTGCTTCGCAATTACAAACTGGCTTCACTGAAGTTAGTTTGGATGCAATTTTAGTCCAAGTGGGGTAAACCTCAGTCAGTCCTCACAAAACAGATAGAACTGCGGAGAAGTGAAGAGATCAGAAGGCACCCAAGAAACTGAGTTGATTTATTTAGTGGTGGGAGTTTTCTTAAGCAGAAATTCCAACCAAAACTGTAATGGTAACAGGTAGGTGTCTGACACAATGCATCAGTGATTTAGCTTTAGATGCAGTTTACAAACTGTTACTATTATTAAACTACTGTATATCAGCAAATTAATTTGTTTTTGTTTTTGTTTTTGTTTTTTTGTTTTGTTTTGGTATCAGGGACACTATGACAGAGGTTCAGCCACAGGGTTTCAGTTTTTTGGGGTATTTGTACACAAGAGCACAGAGAAGTGACACAGACATAATGGCCCCTAACCAAGTTCAACACGCTTGTGTGTGGACTGCTGTGAGATGGTTACAAAATGTATTCAGTATTGTCCAAGTTATGCTTTGTTTTTTCTCTTAAAGATCATTTGTTTTTAGTGCTCCTTGTTGAGTTGTGAAAGAGCTGTAGCATAGAACTGAGGAGAGAGATGGAACTTATAAAGGGCAAATCTGTGGGAAAATGTACAAAATACGCAGCAAGAAAATAATTTTACTGCAAAGTCTGCAAGAGGGCATATGGTAGCAATTGCTAGGTGAGAAAGTGAAAGAATGAGGAGGAACTTCTTTACTTTGAGGGTGGCAGAGCACTGGAAGAGGGTGCCCAGAATGGTGGTGGACTCTCAACTCTAGAGACATTCAAAACCCGCCTGGACACGCTCCTGTGCAGCCTGCTCTAGGGGGACCTGCTTTGGCAGGGGAGATGGACTGGATGATCTTCTGAGGTCCCTTCCAAGCCCATATCATTCTATGACTCTGTAGTGGTTTGTTTAAATTTATGTGTAGGCATCTATCAGACTTCCAAAAACTTTAGCTTAATACTTGTAAAGGAACGCTGTGAAGTCTCACTGTCGTGGTATGTAAAACGTTACTGAAGCGGCCTTTTTCTCAAGTGGCCCTTCTGCTATGAAAATGTGGTTTCTTCACTTACTGACTTATTACCTTCATTCACCAGAGGTCTGATTGGAACAGACCAAGAAAGTTACAAGAAAGTAACACTGAATCTCATACAAATTACCATCTTTACAGTAATGACTTTATTTCTGCCTTTTATCCTTGAGCAGGGAAAAGCCAAACACTAGAAAGAATTCACAGCCTTAGAAATCTACCATCGTCTCTGTCCTGAGGAAATGCGTAAGGACTAAGGTTCACTGCTTCTTCCTTAATAAAAAGCAAGCAAGACTCAAAACAGCTTGTTTTAAATTCAGCTAGACCGTGTTACCTGTTTCAAATTGCAGACCCATGACTGTAGAACGAATCTAGCAGGAAAGAGGACGAGGAGACTGATGGGTGATGAGATGCTCAAAGAGTACAAACTCCTACCCCAGAGCAGCAGCCAGACGCTGACTTTCAGGCCTGGCAGGTGAGTCCAGACCAAATCAGTTTTGCGCTCTGCCATTGCCCCTGACGCTCTGTCAGTGACCCGGGGCAAAGCCCGTGTTCATCTCTGCAGTTCCTGGCTGTTGCTGATAAGGACCTAAAAAGGAGGACTCAGGGCAAGCACAAGGCTTTGCAAAGCAGGAGATGCTTTGATCTTTCCCGACCACTGCGTGGGAGGGTGGTGGAGTCCAGTCTGTCTAGTTTAAGTGCCTGTCCTGTGTCTTGCCTCACCCTGCAAATGTGCCTAACCTCTAGCAAGTAGGGGGGAAAAAAATCAGTTCCAGTTTGTCCAATATGTACACTTCTTCAACCACTAAAAAGGTGTGTCACTTCTGAAGGTATTGGGAAATTAATTCTGTCTGATTTAAATATATTCATTTACTAACGATCTAACCATTTTCTGAGTTGGTGGCTTTATTCAGCTTGAAAAAAAGCACTCAATTTGTCTTCTTCCGTACCTTAATTACCAAGTGAGGTTATGGGTTTTCTTCACCTGTTCCCTGTCCAATCCTAGAGAAGTCTTGCAGAGCTGAGCTCGCTGAGAATAGCAGCGATGGAGAGCACTCTCATGACCTTGTGGTTAAGAACTTCTGAAGCTGTGAGATGCAGATTCAGTCTTCCTTGGAAATATTTAGTTTACGGAGTAAATGCTTTAAATACTACACAGATTTCCATACAGAAACCAGGAAATAACAGCCAGAAGTGAACAGCAAGGTCCTCACACCAAACTTTTCAAGGTTCTCTGTATTCCCTATGAACCAGAGTCCAGGTGGCTCAGAACCTGAATGGAGCTTTAGGGGTGACAGAGTTATCACTCTAATCAGGACTATGATTAAAACAAAAATGACCTGGATTAATTCTTGCTGTAATAAACATCTGCAGGAAAAAGGAGCCACATGCTGGGCCCTGCTACATTCAACAGACTCAGCAGAGGGTTGCAGCACAATTTATTCTCCAAACTTTAAGTGCAAAAGCTGTTGCCTGTGTTACATGCAGAGACATAAACCTTGTTGGTTTGCCAGTTCTTACTACCTGTATTTACCCAGCGTGGTTGTGCTTAAAGATGCAACTTTAGAAACTGTGATTTAACTGTGAAACGATTTTGAGTCTTTTGTATGGAGTCATTAAACACGTGGGTTTGTCTGATCAGTTCAAGTAGGTGAAGAAGACCTTTCTTAGCCATGTATCCTGTTTCTTGATCCTATGAATACTAGAACGTTTCAGTGAGAAACTTAGATGTCCCGCCATGTATTTTAATAGCATTCTAGATCAGACGTTAAGTGAAATATGCTACTGGAGATAAAGCTGAATTGTAGAGTGGGAAAAAAACGTGAGATTTCCCAGAACTAGACATGGAAGAAAAAGTTATTGATCTCTTCAGGTGAAAGTATTCTCAAAAAGAAGCCAGTGGGTCAGATGAAATTTATTTCTATCCTAAAGTACAGAATTCTCCACAACTGTGGGAATAAGAAGTGCCAGCCACTTGCTTAACAATTGAACACCTTAAAAAAGTAGAGTAATTATTAGGGAGGGAGGAGGACAAATACTGCATATTCCAATGCTAATGAGTTCTTTTTGTGGCCTAATCACCAACCATTCAAGAGGTTTTTCCCATGAAAACTGAAATGTAAATTTTAATTTTGGATGTGTATTAGCTATTTGCATAGGCAAGACTTTCACTAGAAATTTACAGACTTTCATGTTCTAGTTTAAAACATTAAAAAAAGGAAATAGTATAAATGCATCATAAATTAACATTAAAATAAAGCCTGACTAATTATATCATGATGCATATGTAACTAGAATTTCTCACTGTTGCTATTCTTTTTTACCATCCTAATTCTCCCCTCTTCCCCTTAAGTTAAGCTTCCCTGCTGTATTCAGGAAAATTAAAAGTTCAGACATACTCGGAAGCCAAAGGTTCATTCATAGTACTCACTAAGCAGTAAGTAGTGAAAGAAGCTTATTAACTCTATTAAGTTTAAAAAAGTAATCACTTTTACTGGGGGAAAATCCTATCATTTTGCACCAGCAACTGAGCACAAGCAATTGCAGTCCAGTGGAGTGCCTCAGTTATACTCCGGAGAGCTGAAGAGGGACTGTTTGTCAGGAAGTGCAGTGACAGGACAAGGGGTAATGGTTTTAAATAGGAAGAGGGGAGATTTAGATGAGATATTAGGAAGAAATTCTTTCCTGTGAGGGTGGTGAGGCACTGGAACAGGTTGCCCAGAGAAGTTGTGGATGCCCCATCCCTGGAAGTGTTCAAGGCCAGGCTGGATGGAGCTTTGAGGAACCTGCTCTGGGGAGAGGTGTCCCTGCCCATGGCAGGGGGGTTGGAACTTGATGATCTTTAAGGTCCCTTCCAACCTAGACCGTTTTATGAATCTATGATTCTATGTTTTGTTTATTCACATAGTCACACAATCTCGGCCTGAAAAAGAAAAAACAAAACAAAACAAAAAAAACCCCACGACCTAAAAACTACCTCAGAGATTAGTATTTAGGATGCTGCTTCCTTTGCTGAATGAACAAAACCTGAAAACAAACTTTCACACCTTTTTTATTTTGCTTCCTGGCACAGCACATGGGAGTTGCTCATGAGGCTCCTGAAGAGTTTCATAATACGATAATTTGGCCGCCTTCTACAGAAACAAGTACAAATTGTCTAATCAGATGATCGAGTCTGAGAGCAAATGAGATCAACCAAGGAGCTCGCAGATCTGCCAAAATCCCAGTAATTAAAATGCAGCTGAGACCGGAGACTATTTTATACACACCTGCCACCTAGTGTTTGGAAAACAACCTGGTGTCTGAAAACAGGCTGAAATGCTCTTAGATCTGTATTCTCATTAAGAAGCTGACAAACACTGATCTATTTAATGTGGATTAAATGCATAAACAGCAAAAGCGTGTTTAGTCTGGAAAGAAAAGGAACAGGCTGAATTAATGTCCCATCTAGTCCCATCTCTACTAACCACAAAAATTCTCAGGCAAATCTTTGAATTAAGGGTATTTAACACATCTCCTGTCGGATAATGGCACCTGTGAGGAGACACCTCCTGGGCACAGCCTTGCACAACTTCACAGTCTCACTGCAGACTACCACGTGCCAAACCCAAAGGCAAAGGAAAGAATTAAGTTAGAGAAGGTGGAGCTAGATAAAAAAATAAAAAGGACTCATGCTGGGTAGTAAGCCAGGAAGCCGTCAGTGTCTGAAGCTACTGTAGTGACTATAAAGTGTCTTAGCTAAACAGTGGGTTGAAGGAAGATGGATTCGGACTCTTTCCAGTGGTTCCCAGTGACAGGACAAGAGGCAGTGGGCACAAGCTGGGACGTAGGAAGCTCCTTTTGAATGCAAGGAAAACCTTCTTTACGGTGACGGTGTCAGAGCCCTGGAACAGGCTGCCCAGGGAGGGTGTGGAGTCCCCTTCTCCGGAGACCTTCAAGCCCTGCCTGGATGCAGCCCTGAGTGCTGTGTTCTGGGCAATCCTGCTTTAGCAGGGGACTTGGGCTAGATGATCTCTTGAGGTCCCTTCCAACTCTGACAACTCCATGATTCTGTAAAATACTTTACAAAACCCAAGTTGTTATACTGGAAGCAGTGATGATGGCAACTACCAGTTTTGCATGTTTGGTGCCTGAAGTAAACATTCCTTACTGGTGAAACTGGTAACAGTAAGCATATAAACCGAGATAAACCATGTTTTATCTTTACCTAACAAAGGGCTACTTGAAGTGGAGCCTAACGCTTCAATGTAGGCAACTGGACAAATTACTGTGCAATTCAGTGATACCAAACTGTGCCTGTACCACAGAGGATACAGAGAAGACACTTACTGAGTGCTGCCTTTGCTTCAGTCTTTACTGCTAAGGCTGACCCTCAAGAATCGCAGTTCCTGGAGGTAAGAGAGGAAGAGTCTGGAGAAAAGAAAAACTTTCCTTTGGTTAAAGAGGATTGGGTTAGAAATCATTTTGGGGGAACTTGACACCCACAAATCCATGGGCCATGATGGGCTGCACCCAGGAGTGCTGTGGGAGCTGGCCGATGTTATTGCTAAGCCATTCTCCATCATCTTTGAAAGGTCATGGAGAACAGGAGAGGTGCCTGAGGACTGGAGGAAATCCAATGTCACTTCAGTCTTCAAAAAGGGCAAGAAGGGAGGACCCAGGAAACTACAGGCCAGTCAGCCTCACCTCCTTTCCTGGAAAGGTGAGGGAACAGCTCATTCTGGATGTCATCGCTAAGCACGTGGAGGAAAATAAATTTATCAGGAGTGGTCAATGTGGATTCAAACAAGGGGAAATCATGCTTGACCAATATGATGGCATACCTGGCTGGAAGACAGGGAACTTCTTTCTCTACCTGCTCCCGGTAGTGTAAAGGAGAAGCTTAAAGAGGAATATCTTTTTTTTATCCCCTTCCTCTGCAAAGCAAGTTTAAATTAATCTGAGTTTCAGAGTTATAACTCAGGATGAAACCACAGTCTGAAGTCAGTCAGCAATACAAATAGCTGGCATTTCAGTTAGCACCCCTGGCAAGCACAAACTGTAACTTCTTGGCTGGAATCACACCTTCATAGGGCTGCCAAAATGAAGTGGAGTGTAGCCTTTGGGTTTTTTTCTTTTTTCTTCAAGGCAGTGGAGGTCAGCTGCAGCTGCGTCCCTACATGCCACATCACCACCTCCCCATCCCATCCTGCCCCCCTTATTTCAGTTCTAATAACTTTGGAAAGGATACAGGCTAGAAAGTGAACACTGTATGGTTCGTTTCCTGGGGACACGTGCTAGCTCAGGGGCTCCCATCACCAGCTCCTAAGGGCCACACACGTAGGTGGAAGCACCACCTATGGATGCACTGAGAGCCACGCAGGTGCCTGTAGAGAAGGCAGCAACAGGTTTANTGCTTCAGTCTTTACTGCTAAGGCTGACCCTCAAGAATCGCAGTTCCTGGAGGTAAGAGAGGAAGAGTCTGGAGAAAAGAAAAACTTTCCTTTGGTTAAAGAGGATTGGGTTAGAAATCATTTTGGGGGAACTTGACACCCACAAATCCATGGGCCATGATGGGCTGCACCCAGGAGTGCTGTGGGAGCTGGCCGATGTTATTGCTAAGCCATTCTCCATCATCTTTGAAAGGTCATGGAGAACAGGAGAGGTGCCTGAGGACTGGAGGAAATCCAATGTCACTTCAGTCTTCAAAAAGGGCAAGAAGGGAGGACCCAGGAAACTACAGGCCAGTCAGCCTCACCTCCTTTCCTGGAAAGGTGAGGGAACAGCTCATTCTGGATGTCATCGCTAAGCACGTGGAGGAAAATAAATTTATCAGGAGTGGTCAATGTGGATTCAAACAAGGGGAAATCATGCTTGACCAATATGATGGCATACCTGGCTGGAAGACAGGGAACTTCTTTCTCTACCTGCTCCCGGTAGTGTAAAGGAGAAGCTTAAAGAGGAATATCTTTTTTTTATCCCCTTCCTCTGCAAAGCAAGTTTAAATTAATCTGAGTTTCAGAGTTATAACTCAGGATGAAACCACAGTCTGAAGTCAGTCAGCAATACAAATAGCTGGCATTTCAGTTAGCACCCCTGGCAAGCACAAACTGTAACTATTTGGCTGGAATCACACCTTCATAGGGCTGCCAAAATGAAGTGGAGTGTAGCCTTTGGGTTTTTTTCTTTTTTCTTCAAGGCAGTGGAGGTCAGCTGCAGCTGCGTCCCTACATGCCACATCACCACCTCCCCATCCCATCCTGCCCCCCTTATTTCAGTTCTAATAACTTTGGAAAGGATACAGGCTAGAAAGTGAACACTGTATGGTTCGTTTCCTGGGGACACGTGCTAGCTCAGGGGCTCCCATCACCAGCTCCTAAGGGCCACACACGTAGGTGGAAGCACCACCTATGGATGCACTGAGAGCCACGCAGGTGCCTGTAGAGAAGGCAGCAACAGGTTTACTTCTCAAATGCAGGAAAGTTGGAGTTTTTCACGTTCATTTTCAAGCCAAAATCCTAAAGCAGTTAATTCTCATGAATGTTTTCCAAAATTTTAATTACTGCCCAATACAGGGCTCAATTGCTTTCTCAACATCTGAAGGAAGTACTTTCTAATGAAAACACAGAACTTAGCAAGGACCTTCCCAAAGCAGAAGATACTTTTCCTGGTGTCTATCAGCAGATGTTAGAGATGTTAGGACTATTTTCTTGCTTTAGTATTAACAGGGGAACCTAACAACTCTTGGATGATCTTTACAGAGACCACAAAGGAGTGGGAAAAAGATACAAAAAGTTGAAAGAAAAATTGGGGGAAACCACTAACCACGAAACAAAAATTACATCATTGGTCTAGCATGCTGATGGCTACTGACAGTGGAGCCAGGATCATTGCTTCTGTAAAGTTGAATACTCAGCTGGTTATTGGATGTTATTAAATATGTAAGCACAAAAGGATACTTTAGGCTCCTACAAAAAGCATTGGATTCAGAAGGTACCACTCTGTTCTTTTTTGGTCTGTTCAAGCCGGTTGCAGCTGCTCTCTTCTTCTTTGGCACAGCTCTGGCAAAGCTAACTTAATATCCTATCTGAGTTATTCCACATGAGTATTATGTTACCTGACAAATCTGAACATAATAATGCCGCATGCAACCTAGTATCAACAAAACTGTGCTTTCAATTCCTATTTTTGTTTCAGCATGCACAAATGGAACTTAGAAACCTCCTCTGGAAATGGAATAAATATACGAGAAGCTAAGAGAATATACACTTTCTGCTCACCCTATTATATTTTTCCTTAAAAATCTGCTACTGGTCATCAAAAACATAAGCACTTTGAATAATAAGGCATCATAAAAGAAAAAAAATATATTTAACTTTTCACTGAAAGGTGTTTTTTCAGCCTTAGAATCTGTAATAGAGTGATCCATGTGAGTCTTATTTTCAACACACAGCTCTGAAGATGGCAGGTTTTGCTGTACTCAAATCACCTAGCACATCTCATGCTTAAAAGGTAATTAGCTACTGAATCAATAAACCAAACCAATCAGGGAAGCCAGAAAAATTTGGATGGGCTGCAGTGCTGGGAAGGATCTGGTAAGAAGCTGTTCCTCAACCTATGTGTAGGCATAATACCATATGCCAAGTTTTAACAGTTATTTTTCTTAATGAAAACTTATATCTACATATTGAGTGTTGAAACTGTTCTGAGTTCCAGGTCTAAATCTTTACCAAGCCATGGTAAAAGCCAATGGTAGATTGTTTCATAGAATCATAGAATGGTTAGAGTTGGAAGGGACCTTAAAGATCATCAAGTTCCAACCCCCCTGCCATGGGCAGCGACACCTCCCACTAGAGCAGGTTGCTCAAAGCCCCATCCAGCCTGGCCTTGAACACTTCCAGGGATGGGGCATCAACAACTTCCCTGGGCAACCTGTTCCAGTGCCTCACCACCCTCACAGTAAGTACTTTGTTCTCAAAGCACTGGTAACACCGTTTCCTATGAGAGAGATGTTGAATGTTTCTCTAGTGTCTTGGAGAGGTGGAAAAGATACCCAAGCCTTTTCAAAATCTGAGGTAGCACCACCTCTATCAGGCTTTTACCTCTACAAAAGAAAAAAAAAACCCAAACAAGCAGGAAATGTTACAGTCAAAAGATCACATACTGATTTTTGATGGGGAACAGTTGCTAGTTACTTAAGAACATGTCCTGAGTTTGCATGGCAAGGTTTTGGTAACGGGGGCCACAGGATTGGCATCTGTAAGAAGCTGCTTGAAGCCTCCCCTGTGTCTGACAAAGCCAACGCCAGCCGGCTCCAAAGATGGACCAGCTGCTTCTGGCCAAGGCTGAGCCCACCAGCAACAGCAGTGGCCCCTCAGTGATAACGTACGTGAGAAGGAGGGAAAAAACCCTGTGCAACATCAGTTGCAGCTGGAGAGGAGTGAGAATATATGAGATAAACAACCCCGCAGACACCAAGGTCAATGAAGAAGGAGGAGCAGGACGTGCTCCAGGCGCTGGAGCAGAGATTCCCCTGCAGCCTGTGGTGAAGACCACGGTGAGACAGGTTGTCCTCCCGCAGCCCATGGAGGTTAATGATGCAGCAGATACCCACCTGCAGCCCACGGGAAGGACTCACATTGGAGTTCGTGGAAGACTGTCTCCTGTGGGAGAGATCCCACACTGGACCGGGGGAACAGAGCCAGGAGGAAAAATGACAGTGTCTGGTGAACCGACCTCAGTACAGTACAAACATTAAACAAACTTCTACAAAACAGAGCAGAATAATTTCCTGCTTCTGAGCAGAACTCGTATAATTGATGCATTTAGAAGTGTTGCAGCAGGGAAGCTGGAAACTCTTATCTGTAGGTATAAGAGTTATTTAAAATCCTGTTTTCAGAAAGTTTTTTCACTGTGCTGATGGCAGGGAGGCAGAAAACACCATAACCAGATTTGAGCAACTTGGATACCAGTGTATTTCAACCTCTGCCTTAAACCAGGGCGTGCTACTTACAGTTGTTCTTGAAGCCCACAACTGGACAGAGAAAAAAAATAATATTAAAATATTAAAACTGCATTATTTTATTTTCAGCTTTAAAGATGCATCTCTAAACAGCCAGTAGAAAAAGCCAGTAAAAAAAGTAAACACCGTCATTTTGTAAAATCACACTGAACTAATACAAGACTTAATACAAAGTTTTCATATACCACTCAAATGTAGCTTTTTAATTTAAATTAAAAAAAAAAAAAAGTACTCTGGTCTCTTAAGACTCCTTCTACTTGAAATAAGTCGTTAAGTACCCACAGATTTTAACTATAAACCAAGGATACATTCTTTCTTTTCTCATCAATTGATGAAGTCAATTGCCAGGTACTTCAATCATCTGCAAATGAAATTCACAGAGTCTGTTAAAGAACTGAGGAGAACACCCACAATTCCATGATTGAAGTCCTTCCGTTTTCAGTACGGGCTCTTTATCAAGTCAACATTGGTCACATATCTTTAGACTGATCATCTTCTTCAAGCTTTCTGATTTCGTTCTTTAAACAGTTGATGGTTTCACGACTTGCTTTTAGTCTTTCTTTAAGCTCAGCAATTTCAAAACTAGTTTTCTTTTTGGCAGCTTCCAGTTTTTCCCTGGTTTTTACTTCAAGATCTGCAACTGTGGCGGTGAGAAAGAAAAATAAGTATTCTAAGTACATGAAAAGTTGTCCTTTTTTTTTTATTTTTAATAATTGCAACAGTAATTTGGATGGTGTGTGTCCTGGAAAAAATAAATAAATCTATTACTGTGAGCCTTTAGAGATTCAATGACTGTAGTCAAAATCATGTCCAAATGAAAACCAAAGAAGGGAAAGGGCAGGAAGCTTGTTTTGTGGCCTCATTCAGGCCATCAGTTTTGTGGGTGGAGTTACATAATTCACTAAATCATTTCCTCTAGTTTTTAAATGGGAGAAAAACCCCAAAAAACACTGACATGGCAACAACAAACAAACCAGAGGTTACAGAGAATTACAGATAATTTATATGTGGTGCCCAGTGACAGCACGTGAGACCGTGGACACAAACTCACAGACAGGAGGTTCCCTCTGAACATCAGGAAACTTTTTTGTACCGTGAGGTTGACCAAGCAGTGGCACCAGTTGCCCAGGGAAGTTGTGGAGTCTCCATCCACAGAAACATTCAGAAGCCACCTGGATGTGGACCTGAGCAACCAGCTCTAGGTGGTCCGTGCCTGATCAGGGGTTGGGACAAGGTGAGCTCCAGAGATGCCTTCACACTTCAGCTGTTCTGTGGTTCCTTTTCTATGGACTGTAACCACTTTCTACTCTCTGTCTCACCAGAGGTTAATTATATGAATCTAAAAGATTTAGTGGTGCTGCCTTTGCTCTTAAGAATACCTGACCTTGGGACAGCTCGATCTGGTCTATTGAGATGTCCTAATTTATTTATTTTTATTTGTTCACAAGTTTTTGGACAAAGTTGGTAAAACCAACAAATCTGTGGAGGCCATGGATATCCCTTCATATCCCCATCTATTACATAATTGTGGCCAGGGGCAAAAAAAGCCTTCATTTTTATCTGTTTCAGTAGCACATTTTAAAGAAATATACATTAAAAGAAAACCACCAAAACCCCCCTATCTACACCCAAGAGAAACATCCAGGAATTTCAAGAAAAGTTTAGATTTGGACAAGGGTTTTTTTATGATTCAAATTATTATAAACATTTTCTACACAGAAAATGTAACAACATGCAGCATAACAAACATCTACCTCAAGACTGGCTAAAATGAGGCAGAAAACAGAAGCGGCTCCCGTGTCCACAAACTGGATTAGACAGAAGGGAAACGGGAAGCCGAACTTTGAACAGCTTCAAACTCTCAGAGCCCACTCCTACATTACACCTGCCTTCTGAGAGCAGAAGAGACAGAATTCAGAAGATCAAAAGAGGAACCATCACTGAATGTATTATATTTTATGAATCAATATCTTTCCCTTTCTTTAATTCTCTTAATACTCTGGTTTATATTTGAAGACAGATTAGATCAGGACGCAGAGAACATCAAGCTACACTGAAGAAGTAAGTTATGAAATGACCTACAGTTAAAGAATGAGACAGAAGGGAAAAAGCCAGGAAGAGCTTTCAGACACTGCTCTGTCCCAAAAAGGTTGCTGCTGCTTTGACTGAAACTGTACCAACTGCTCCGTATTTCAGTGCTTAAAATGTGATCTTTGCTTGCAATTAACACCCCAATGAGCTAAACAAACCTTTATCGCAAATACAGCAGCCTTAATTCATTTTCCGTTTTAGCTCATTTCAAAGATGCTAAACTGGGCATAGATTGTGACATCACTCTCATACCAAGTAATTCTTAACCTCTTTTTTCCCAGCAGGCATACAGATCAAAAAATATTAACATTTTTCAGATGGGCATTAGTACCTTTGCAAAAGCTGGAGCTAATTTACTACGAAAATACCACTTTTTAGCAGCATCCAGATCCACTGCACTGTTAAATCCCAGAAATTAAAACCACAAAACACCGAACGCCAAACCAACTGTTGCTTATTTCTAAAATGAAAATATTTTCATTTTCAACTTACATTCTGTTTCATGCTTATAGGCACCCAGTGTTAGCTGACGAGACGTTGTTAGGAGCTGCTGCATCATTGCAGTAGGATCTTGAAATATCTGACAAAGGAGAAAAATGCATGGGATTACTAATACTCTTCAAAATAATACCAGGATTACATTAAAAATTTTCATACCATTTCATCATAGAATTCGGAAACCACCGTTTTCTTTCCCAGGATGGCATTTGTATCAGACTGGAAAAGCTTCAGCAAGTGATACAGGGTTACCTGTACAAAGACAGAATTTTGTTAGCTTGACAACTGTAGGGAAATACAAGTCTTCTAGAGATCAACAAGCACTGTTTGTTCTTACTAAACAACTGTATGGGATTTAAAAATCCTTCAGGAATGCAAAAATAATGTCATATAACTTCAGGAGAGTCACTTAAATTTAATACTCGGCATTAAACACACCAACTATGCAACGGCTTCCTGATACTTTAATAATGTCTAGGCACATGGTTTAGGACTGGTGTATAAAAACTACTACGACCTTCTCATGAACATTTAAATGATTTAGTTCAGTCTGACTTTGCCAGTGAATCAGTTAGAAAGTGTTTTCTGTGACCTTACTATCCCTCCTTGTGAAGGAAGAACACTAGGGAAGCCTGGGAATAGCTTTCCACTGAAATTTCTCTCTGTGGAGCTCCCTTTCCATAACTGCACCACAAACGGCAGGAGCTGGAGAGGAAGGGAAGCCCTCTGCAAAGCCCTGAGGAACTGCTGACCACCTGGACCATGACCAAGGAAAGGCACACAGTCCACAGTTATTTCTTCCAAACAGGCCTGTGGAAGAGAGCGATGCCTCGCTCCAGTTGGTTCTTCCTGGAAAGGAAGAAAGTGACAAGCACCAAAACAGCCTTCCAAGAACAGCCACAAAGCAAAGACAACACCCAACGAACTTCAGGACAACTTGGTCCAGCCATGAATGGAATTAATAGGACAAACCAGAATGCCACTGAGCACAAAGCACAGGACGCTCCTTCTAGGCGAGTATCAATTTTCACATATTCAAGAAAACCACAAAATTCAGTTTCCAACTCATTTGGCAAAAAAAAGAGGCTAAAGCAAAAGGATTGCTGTAGCCATCCTTCTGTTCTGTTCTCAGGACAGAAGGAACCTGATATTTCCAGAAATAAACATCCCCTGCCCCTAAAATACGTCAGTCAAGTTTCCTACCTAAACCTGGACAAACAAACCTGCAAGATATGTCTGAAACACAGGATGGGAAGGAAGAAATTCATTCCAGTGCTTTATTCAACTAGAAAAGGGTCTTAAGGAAATTATCCTAGGAAAGAGATTGATGCTACCATAATACCTTTGCTCTTTTTGACCAACACTGATAGAAAAAGAAAGTTAAAATATTGTAATATTCTATAACTAGGAAGCCACATAGAAGAGAAATTCTCAGTACGTGCTCAGTTAAGATGCAGTGCGTGATCACATATTAGTAAACATCAGAGAATCCAACACAGGGAAAGCCATCATAACTAACTAAGTGTTGTTACAAGGAGGTCAATGTACTTACAGGTCTTTCATTTGGATCGATGAAAAATATCTTAATGATTATTTCAAATTCACCCCAGCCTGTTTCGGTGATTTCATACGGCGGTTTGGTAACAACTGCAGTAGGAAACAGAAGAGTTAATGCGCAGGGTAAGGCTTCAGCCGAACTAAACAAAACTCTGCTTTCAGGAATAAATGCCCAAGTGCAAAACCCACCTCTTAGAGGATTCCCGTAGCTTTCGTGCAGCTTGAATTGAATTTTTTTCACATAAGCAGACATATCCTGAAACAGAAACGTTGTTATTTAGAATCACAGAATGGTCAGAGTTGGAAGGGACCTTAAAGATCATCCAGTTCCAACTCCCCTGCCATGCGCTGGGACAGCTCCCACTAGAGCAGGTTGCTCACAGCCCCATCCAGCCTGATCAACTTCTGACTGTGTACACAGCACACCAACAGCTGCATTCATCCATCCCACAGGACTGATGTTTCTTCTGACATAACTGCCCCTACAAACAGTGCGGCAGCAAGACAGTAAATCTATGAATTAGCACTGCCGCACGTTTGTCTGCATTCTGTCCCCAGGACCGCTCTCTGCTTTGCCCCTGGCTTGGAAAGATCATTCCAAAAACACTAGAGAAAAAGTATTCCCTCTCTTTTTCCTTCCCGGAGACCCACCAGCCCGTTCCTCAAATCCTGGCTTTTTTACGCCCCCACTCCCCTTCACAGGTGCTGCGGAGGGATCCTCACCCCGTGACAGCAGCGCCCCCGACCAGCCCGGGCCCGCCGCCCACCCCCCTCTCCCCGCAGACCTCGTTCCTGTAGGGCTTGACATAGACCGTCCACTGGTGCGTGTGCCCGTCCTCCTCCCTCTTCTTCCCGAAATACCGCGCCACGTTCCCGTACACGATGGGCTTCACAATGGTCACCCCCTGCAGCCGAGAAACAAACGGATAAACA
>VXBW01004069.1:1920740-1960667 GCA_013400375.1 Thinocorus orbignyianus | reverse complement strand
TCAAGGCGGCGGCTGAGGGACGGGCCGGGTGGGGAGAAGGCCGGGGACGGTGAGATGGGTCTGAAGCGCTTGGGAAAGGAAGCGGGGAATTATGTCCTTGTTTTGTACCTCCCTCCTCTTCGTGTTTTCACTTTTACGGACTTCGCAGCGCCCGCCCTGCCCCGGCAGAGGAGGGGTCTGCAGCTCCGGGGAGACCTTACAGCAGCCTTCCAGTACCTGGAGGGATCTACAGGAGAGCTGGAGAGGGACTCTGTCAGGGAGTGTAGTGATAGGACAAGGCGTAATGGTTTTAAATTGGAAGAGGGCAGATTTAGATTGGATATTAGGAAGAAGTTCTTTGCTGTGAGGGTGGTGAGGCACTGGAACAGGTTGCCCAGGGAAGTTGTTGATGCCCCATCCCTGGAAGTGTTCAAGGCCAGGCTGGATGGGGCTTTGAGCAACCTGTTCTAGTGGGAGGTGTCCCTGCCCATGGCAGGGGGGTTGGAACTTGATGATCTTGAAGGTCCCTTCCAACTCTAACCATTCTATGATTCTGTGAAGTGAAAGCAGTGCCATGAGGAGCTGGGGAGGTAGGGCAAGAGGGGCTCCTTCCAGGAAAGGCTTCCAGGAGGCCACAGCTCAGCTCGACTGCACAGGGGGGTAAAGGGAAAAGCTGTAGAAAATACCCACAGCCTGTACCAGCAGAGACGGGCTGACCCCGCGGGGTCCTGACATGTAACTGCTCACCGAAACAGCTTCAGAAACAGCAAGATGCACTGGTGAGGCCACAACTGGAATATTGCATCCAGTGCTGGGCTCCCCAGTTCAGGAGAGACAGGGAACTACTGGAGAGAGTCCAGCGAAGGGCAACAAAGATAACTGAGGGATTGGAGCATCTTCCTTATGAGGAAAGGCTGAGAGAGCTGGGACTCTTTAGCCTGGAGAAGAGAAGGCTGAGGGGAGACCTTGTTAATGTTCTTCTGCTCCAACCCCCACATGCAAGCTGGGACAGCTAGGGGCAGTTGTCCAGGCCTGTGTCCAGATAAGCCTTTGTACATCTCCAAGGATGGAAACTCCATAATCTCTCTGGGAAACCTGTGCTATCCATCGGTCACTCTCACGGAAAAAAAAGTGTTTTCTGATGTTCGGAAGGAACCTTCTGAGTTTCAGTTTGTACCCGTGGCCCCGTGTCCTGTCAACCTGCAAAGCTGGGTAATCGGGGATTGCTTCGCTCCTCACCAGCTCTGGCCACGTACAGGAACTAACGCCGTTAAATCACAGCCCACAGCACGACCAGAGGAAACACCTTCCCCGTGACAAGGTGAATACACCCAGCCCCAGAAGGAATTTGACTCCTGTTTCAACCGATACTGCAAATTCCTGAGCAGTCTGCCAAAACAGCCCTGTCACAGGAATTTTTGCAAGGTGTTGGTGAAGCATGTCCTTGTTCAGCCTCTTAAGGGTGATGCCCTCCAATCACCCTGCCCACACCTGCTTAAATTTAAAGGAAAACCCAAATCTCCTTTTATCTCCCTCTCTCCAGGCCAGCCTGTTACCATCAGCACCTTCTCCCTGGCCTGTGGCCCTGAGCCCTTTTACCTCCACTGTGCAAACAAGCTCGTACCCTGCCTTGCACTGCAGCAAGAAAGAAGTTACTACTGTGTTGGGTGTTTTAAACCTCCTACAAAGATTTTCACAAAGAAAATATGTAACAGATTAATTGCCTGAACATTGACATGCTTAAATATCATTAGAGGGAAAAGGGGAAAGTGGCAGAACTGGAGAAACGCGCTGGATGCACACTCTGTGCCTACTGAAATAAAAGAAATCACCTTAAATCAGGCAGTCTGCAAAGCAGGCACTTTCAGAGTCATGAGCAGGTTGTGGCCTAGCGCCAGCTATGAGGGAAAACCTTTGCTGGAATAAATGGAATGAAAAAAAATCTGCGTCCCAAGATGAGGTGGGAAGGACTGGAAACGGATGGGATTGTTTGAACTAGGCTGTTACTCGGGTACCAGTCGATAGCAGAGGGCTGGGAGGAGCGCCCTGAAGACCCACAGGTGCTGAACCTGCTCTGGGGCTGTGTCATCTGCCACCAGGAGGTGATGCTGAACCCAGCTCCCCCCAAGCGAGCAGTTCAGGTGAAGCTTAATCATACACCTCTGCCGAGAAAGAAATGAGCCATGTACAGGCAGCTGCTGCTCCTCGGAGAGCCATGTCCTTCAGCTGCCTTTACATCTCACAGCTCCCTCATGTGGTGCACGGATGCTGGCATATCCTATAAATCAAGAAAAACTTCCAGCTTCAGAGTCTCAGCAAAATTACCATGGGCCTCAGGTCAACCCAAGATTAAATTACAGAGTTTGGGTTTTAAATTTGCCAATATTTTCAAGTTAAAAAGAAATGGGAACATTTTTATTCTTGTTAAGGGCATTACATACAACCTTACAGGAGTTGACCTTGAACACAGAATCATGGAATGGTCAGAGTTGGAAGGGACCTTAAAGATCCTGGAGTTCCAACCCCCCTGCCATGGGCAGGGACACCTCCCACCAGAGCAGGTTGCTCAAAGCCCCATCCAGCCTGGCCTTGAACATTCCCAGGGATGGGGCACAAACCTGGCTCCAGCAATGAACACTCTCCTACTGTCCATCTTGCTACCCACAATGGTTTTAACAGGCTATTAATTTAATTTGGTGCTAGCGGCTTCTTTGGGTTTGGCAACTTGCCTTTATTTAAAAAACAAACAAACAACAAAAAACCCCACCACAATCTTGAATTTTTAAAAATTTCTTCTCCAGTAATGCACTGGAGTCCCTTAGAGTTAAAAATCCAAGCGAGTTATTGCTGTAATAACCAAAAAAACATGGAAGGAGATGATAATGTAGAAGTTAAGAGTTCTTTTTCTAAATTAATTTCAAGTAAAAGGCATAAAATTACCCTTTTTTAATATATATATTATAAATAACTGAATGGAACAGTCAGGGGATAACTTAGAATTAGGAGGGCACAGCAAGGATCCTATTTGACAAGAAAACCCTGTTGTTTTTCTGAAGTATCACACTGTTACCCCTGTGAAAGAAACACCAAGATAATTTTCCTGGGCTCCAGCCGAGCGGGAAGGCAGCCAGCAGAGAGCTGTAATCACTGTGGAGAATTTACACTTACGCTGAGAAGCTTAAAACACAGCTTTTTTTTTGTCAAGAAAAAGACTAATCACTCTCATCTGTTTTATAGCTGCTAATAAAACATTGGCCTTCCCTGACCCTTGTCATTCAAAGTGCTCTGTATTAAAAAAAAAGAAGCCACTGCACAATTTAGGTGTCATTTCCAACGGTCTCTTCTGCAGGGTCCTGTTGGCCATCCCACACCGCTCACTGCTCTCCTGACACTACAGGTCTTTGAGCAAACGGGGGCTGCCGACCCACATCTTGCAAAGATTCCAGGCTAAAAGATTTAGGAAAGCAAGAACTGCAGTTTTAATTACATATAGGCTCCAATTAATTTTTCTGAAGTGGGAGCCCGAGTGCCTCACAGCTTGGCCCGTGAATAAGGATTCTGTTTGGGATGAATGGTCCCTGTTTCCATCTCCGCCCATCAGCGGGAGCTGCAGCACGTCCAGGCAGAGCCACAGGGTTTTTCAGCGAAGCACAGGCTGCGGATTGTAAAGGGCAGTGAGAGTAGCTGCCCAGCAGGGAAAGGGGATACTGGGGAGCTTCAGAAACCAGCTTTAAGCATCGGTTTCCCCCTCTACTCTGCGCTTGTGANCTTTGAGCAACCTGCTGTAGGGAGAGGTGTCCCTGCCCATGGCAGGGGGGTTGGAACTTGATGATCTCTAAGGTCCCTTCCAACTCTAACCATTCTGTGATTCTGAAATCCAGTAACTCTACAGCACTCCCTGATCTTTGGAGGCAAACGCTGCCCATTCCACATGGGAACCCACCCATCTTCTGCCAGGTTTTTGACATGTGTTCAACTACAGCCAGGATTTTTTCTGCCTGTGAGGACAGTATCTTCCGCTGTTTTCAGTGTCAATGAAAGGCTTCTGAGCATTAAAGTATTCCTTTCACTCCAGGTGTATTATGTAGGAAAACATGCACAGGAATTTGGCAGCAGCACGCTCAAAGGGCATCCAAAATAATATGCAGAAAATAAGGCAAGAAACAAGAAGTTTTTCACGAGGTGTCAAGGCAAGAACGAAAAAAAAAAAATACAGCTTGCTTGTTTTGTGGAAAAAAGGAGAAGCAACTGCCATCTTACCTTCTTAAATTAGGACAGCTAAGGATTATGAAATCTAGTGCTGCTGACAAAGCTCATAACTCCAAATGGACATGTGGGATATGACCAAGGTGTGGACATCACAGTAATTAGAAGACGAAGGGCTGCCGGCAACGATTTGAGGTTACGAGTGAGGCAGAGGAGTGGGGAGGGTCTGTCATGCCGCTAGATGGCAGGAGGAGACCCTCGGCACCACCTGCGCACACCTGCACCCCTCCGAACGCTCCTCCCTCCTGTGACAGAATACCTGGGGCCTACCTTCACAACTAACATACAAGGTAAAAAGAGAACATCTTCTCACCGAGTACCAGTGCTAACTTGCCTCAAGCATAACCGAAAGAGTATCCAGCAACACATATATATATGTATTTAAACACTTGTTTATGCTGGGTCATAGAATCATAGAATGGTCAGAGTTGGAAGGGACCTTAGAGATCATCAAGTTCCAACCCCCCTGCCATGGGCAGGGACACCTCTCCCTAGAGCAGGTTGCTCAAAGCCCCATCCAGCCTGGCCTTGAACACTTCCAGGGATGGGGCATCAACAACTTCCCTGGGCAACCTGTTCCAGTGCCTCACCACCCTCACAGTAAAGAACTTCTTCCTAATATCTAATCCAAATCTCCCCTCTTCCAATTTTAAACCATTACCCCTTGTCTTGTCACTAGACTTCCTGACAAAGAGTCCCTCCCCAGCTCTTCTGTAGGCTCCCTTCAGATACTGGAAGGCTGCTATAAATGTCTATAAAATTGGGAAACCCTGTTTGAGAAGAAATCCTATTCCCATTTCCCACTGATACATGTAAACCTCGTGCCCCAAGACTTACAGCTACCATTGTCTAAAGGGAAGCAGGGTCTTAATAAAATTTTCTGCAGATTGACCAGAAGAGATGGATGAACAGATTCAGAGGATTAAAAGGGGTAACAATCTTCTGTCTGCAGCACAAAGACCTGTAATAAAACCAGTCTGCAATTGCTTTCCACACTGCCTCTCCAGGAGCAGTAGAAAAGCAAAGTGAGAAAGGCAGAAAATTTGTGATTACTTTTGAACAGCAGATATTCTGTGGTTTAGCATTAAAAGTGTGGACTGACCAGCATCTCACCGATTTCTATATTACACAGCCAAAAGGCAAAGGAGTTTCTTCTCTGACTCACTTCCAGGTCAAACTTAATCATGGGAAGCTTCACCTGTCTCGTTGGCCAGCCCTTCTCCCTGCCCTGGCCACACACAGCATCACACCTCAGCCTGCAACAGCCTTGGGATGAAACGTGCTGCCTTCCCCCTGCTGCCGCAGCACTGACCCCTCCTGCCATCTCCCGTCTCCACAAGGAATTATGTCGCCACCTCACTTCGGCCTCTTCCTGTTGCCTCTCTAAATGATCTCTTGTACAGCTCCCAGCAAGTTTCCTTTCTTCAACGTGGAACAGGCTCATCATCCATTTCCAGCCATTTACTGACGTTTTTCAGCAGTTATCACTTGCTTTTTTGGATCTTTCAAGAGGGGAAATTGATAAAAATTCAATGCAACTGATACTTTCCTCCTCTTGTGCTCCCAGTGAACTCCCAGCAAACTCTCCCAAGCAGGAGCAGCCTCACCTGCTCTCATAGAGAATTAATGAGCATTAACTCCTTAAAATTAAATTCACTAATCTGTTTAGCCAAGATGTCAGGTAGATGTGTTGTCCTTTAGCTACTTTAGGATATGCCAAACACACGGGCAGAGGTGCAGGTGCAGAGTGTGCAGACCATGTTCCTGTAACACGTGCCATGCTACCAGCTGCTTATCTTTGGAAAAATGGGTGTTAATTTGGGAAATGTCTCTCAGTGGGACTATCCAAGAGCGTGATGCCAAGGGCCTTCAAGGACTCGGACAATTCCCAATGCAAAACAGTTTCTGCCCCCCAAAACAATTCAACCAGCTTCCTTGCCTCATGTGTCATGGTTTGTTAGAGTCCAGCATTTTAGGGTAAGTTGGGAATACTTTCAGGCGCATCTGATTTTCCTGTAATACTATCTGTAAAAAGCTACAGAGCTGCTACAACCTCTGTCTCCTTTTACTCAGCCCACACAAACAAACTTACCTTTCACAGCTTCACACAGGCTTCGCTTTACTGATTCTGGAGTCCGATTTGCTTTTTGCTGGTTTTCTCTTTTGCAACCTGTCACCTCCCCTGCACCAGCTGCAATATTATCAAACGGTTTGAAGGACAAACCAGGGGAGAACAACAAGGTAAAGACCAGCCCTGATACTCTGGAACCCGCGCATCTCTCCCCTCCCCAGATCTAACAGGGGACAAAAAGGACAGTTCCAACTACTTCTATTCTATTCTACTTACTCAATGTCTGCTTCTCTGCAGGTGCTTGGGTGCCCTTCCTCTCCACAAATTTCAAAAACTCAAGCCTCTCCCCCATCAGTGACGCTCCTCTACTGGTGGAAACAAAGCAAGATGCCGGCTTTGCAAAAAAAGGAAGTTCAGGAGTGCCTCCAAGTGAGCCCGGGCCAGAATATGTGCAGCAGAAGGGAATACTTTATCTGGGAATGAAGAAATCCTGGGGACTCCACTGTTCTGCTGCCTGGTCTGCAAAACCCACAGCAGAACATCAACAACTCCAGAGCTGTTCCTCACAGGAACAGCTCCTGCAGCCCAGAAACCTCCCTTCAACTGGAAGAACTCACGAGCTCACAGAAGTGACTACCTTGGGCACCCCAACAAACGTCACCAATGCCGTCCACCTCCCTTTCCTCCCAAAAACCTGCCAGTCAATATTAAGGAGCACACAGTAATGTCACTCGGCCAACTACAACTGTGCTCAGGAACAGTTTTATCCTGCTTTTGTGTTTTCTTTGTATTTTTTCTTAAGGAAAACCCACCTCTAGCCCTCAGAGAACAGGGTAGCTGGGAAAGGTTAGCTCTTTTCTGAGGCTGCTCATCCTGCATGACGCAGTGGCAGAGGAGGGTTCTGCACCAGCTGCCACACTGCCGGCTGCTGGAGGAAGGGAACAAGCATGGACAGCATGTCTTCTCCTGAAGCCTGGATTCCAGCAGGATCACTCTCCTCCAGCTCACCTCAGGCTCTGTGCCTTTTAATCTGCAACAGCTATGGAGAAGACACTGAAAAAGGCTGGACCCAAGGTTCTTGTAAGTAGAACTGAACAAGAAACAGCTTTCCTAAAAAGTGCCATCAATTTCCATGTCTCCGAGGGATGGTATTTCCCCAGAGAGATTATGTGGAAGAAAAAGCAATTCATATTGAGAGCACTTACCATCCTCTTTCTTCTGATACCTTTTCAAATCAGACCTTTATGATCCGGCATCCTGGTTAGTTAACCTGTATCTGGACGCTTCCACAATCAATTCATCCATGTACTACTGAATCCTCACTGTTTAAGTTAAGAGTATAAATCCTACGGTTTAGGGGACAAGTTGATTTACAGTTCTCTTCCATCCAGCAACAGGAACTGCTGAACACCCTAACCTAGAGGAAAATTGCAACAAGGAATTTTAAAATAAGTTTAGTTGTTATTTTGCCCTGTGCTCTCCACCCAGAAGGAAGCCTGGAGTCCCCTGAACCCCACCAGCCACACCCCAACACTCCTTCCACATCTGTCCAAACCTTCACTCAGACAATGAAGCCAAGCTACAACCCACACATCTAGGTAAAAACCCAACTTCACTGTGAAATTCTGACATGAAGCACTCAGTGGCCAAGTTAGAGTTTTCCTGTCCCACTGCTTGCTGTTTTGAACAATTATAATTTGAGTTCTTTAAAGTAAGTGAGTGTTATTTTTGTTATTGCAAGCTTAGAGCACTAGCCAAAGAAATTCACATTCATTTTCTAATGCCTGTTTTTTCTATACAGACCTACACAACAGCCCACTTTCTTTCATTCAAAAATCACATTTAAATAAAATCACAAATGTTGTGATTTTCCAAGTCAATGAGATTGCACTGCAGATTTCTCTTTGAATCTATAAAGATTAGAAAAAAATATACTTTTTTTTCCAAGTGAAAATCAGCATCCTCACAACCTCACCACTGCCAAACACTGGAGGATCATCACAGACAAAAATTGGATCATACAACACTGCAAAATGGTACCAGTAGTCTCAGATGGTTCAACAGATCTGGCTCGTTTTGTGCTACAGTAAATGAACTTCAGCAAGTATTACAAATTATGAAAACCTCACCATTAGTGTGGCGTAGTGTGGCAATGCTCATGACCTCTTGCATATCACGTATGGATGTGTGTTTTACACAGACAACAGCATGATTCAGCAGCAGAGTAAAACATTTCATAGAATCACAGAATCATAGAATGGTGAGAGTTGGAAGGGACCTTCAAAATCATCAAGTTCCAACCCCNAGGTCTCCCTGGCCAAAAGCAGCTTTAAATCAGTGCAGGATGGATCCCATCACTGGTACCAGACCAACCACCTGCATAAGGTGACCTGGCAGCAGCTCAGCCTGCCCATGCAGCTGTTACACCACCGTGTTTAACACACACCTTCTACGTAACAATTAACATCTGCCAGATTTAGTCAACTCAAGAAGCCAGATTAAAATAAAAGAGTTTATCATCACGGGTTTAATGACTCCTATACAGCCAGCCCACAGCTCCAAACACTGGTACATGTTTTGATTCTGAAAATCTAATCTTAAGAGACCAAAAGTACTTACACAGCCGGCTTTTGGGTTTTTCTTCAGCTGACACATTACACACAGGTCACTGCATTTTACAGAAAAATGCAGGGAAAAAAAAGGTTGGAAAAACAAAAAAAGAAAGAAAGAAAGAAAGTCTGCAGAGTTTATAATTGGTGAGAAGTGCAAAATCTTTAAAGAGACCAGACAAGAAGGACAGGAGTTACTATGAACAGAACTATTTCTAGATTCAGAAATAATCGTAGCATCAAATCTAGCTATAACTAGTTAGAATGCCCATGCTTTTATGTTTTAACCTGAATATTTGAAAATACTCAAGACAAGCTGAAATGAAGACAGACAAAAGTATTTATTTTTTTATAAAAATGGTCTTTATTTCTTCAATACAAGGTAAACTACTATTGCAGTTTAAGACCAACACAAAAGTTGGACAGCAAATTGCTTAACAGTCTCCTAAAGGCTGAAAAAAAAAAGAACCCCATGAAAGCTAAAGGTTAGGCGGTATTTCAAGTATAACATCTAAAAATGGTGAAATGATTGCTGAACTTAACTCAGTACCTCTGCTGAAAAGGTTTTAAAATCTGTATTTGCTAGGATACCATCTTACCTTGTTGAGAAATATAGGTCTCCAGAAACTCAAGTATTCAACAGACTCTTTGGCCTGCCGGTATCAGGAAACTGTTTTTATATAAATATCTATCTCTATAAAATCCTTTGGAGTCAGGCATTCTGAGAGACATCCACTTCTTTACATTTCACATTGCAGCTCTGCATTCCAGCTGAGACAAGCCCTCCCCTCCTGTATTTCAAAACCATTTCTTGAATAGCTTACTCGTACATCCTTGTGCAAAAAGGGGGATCAGGAAATGGAACGGTACAGGAAGACAATACAGCCTTTTGTTTAGAAAGTCAGCAGTGCTGGTAATAAGTCATAAAAATGTTGTGGTTTACCAAACAGGAATGTATTTCACCTTTAAAACACTTGGGGTTGGGTTTTTTTTTCTTGTTTTTTTTTTCTTGTTTTCTTTTTTTTTAAAAAAAGGATATGCACAGTAGCAAGGAAACTGAATTTGCAATCACTTGTATTTATAAAAGCACACACATTCCTCATTTTCTTACATTTGAAGATGAAGGGAATGTCTGATTCATCATGTAGTAATAATATGCACAGATTGAAATATTTCCTATTACAAAATACAGTATACAAGAGGGTGAGGCCAAAGTCTGTTACTTGGATATACTCCAAAGTGCTAGCACTGAATCATGTAAAATCACATTACACCGTATGAAGAGATGGGAATTTTTACAGCTTAAAAGCTCCATTTCACTGGGATCAAAGGTATACTCTTTACCCTTTTCAAAACACTTCAATAAGTAGTGTATTTCCAAAGATGCTTTAAAAGATTTAAGTGCAGACATAGGTCATACCATAACCTAAACCCCACAGCAGTAACTGAGGCTATAGAAAGGATTCAAGAACTAACAAGTGCATAACAAACAGAATTAGATGCTTTATCATATTTTGTCTGACATGGGGAAAAAAAAAAATATATATCCTATGAGATCATCAAATTGAAGAACTTCTAAGCTCCAGACTGCTGCTTAGTAATTCATCCTGTAAAGCTAAAATGAATCTAAAAGTACACAGCATCTCAGATCTTAATTTGGGGGGGGTGGGGCAAAGGAGACACCAACAAAACCCAAAAGCCACCTCAAACACCCCAACCCACCCCAACCCTGTCTGCAACATTAACTGCGAGGCATCACAGTGAACAGCTGCACGAGCCAGTATTTCTGCATAAACATCAGGACTAATTAGCATGTTGCAACCATTATGTTTAAGACCTATGCAGTCAATCACCAAAATACTTTAAACCCTGAACAAATCCTCATTGCTTCTAAGTCAAAGTAGTAATTTTGGGAAGAATTCAATCTTCTGGAAGTGTACGTATCCTGACCTGCACTTTCCTCCTCTAACATCTCGAAGGGTTTATATTTCAATGCAGGAGCAATTGAGTGTCTTGGACCTCTGAGGAGTACCAGGCTTAAACATGTGTGTTTCATATGTGAATCTACATGACCAACAGTATCTTAACGAGCATCGTGTTTGTTAGGAAATTTAAGGCTGTATTTGAGTTCACACAACAACCAATTATAACTTTAAGATTCTATAAAATTCTATAAATAAAAATAGGAGCAAAGTCTGTTCAACCTGTACAGGGAGAGCAAGTGGATAAGAAAAGGAAATCAGGAATTAAGTATTTCTATAAAGAATGCCATGTATTTTTACTAGAAACACAGGTGACAAGTATATACAACATTTAAAACTCCAATTATCCACATACAACTAGGAAAACATTTACAAGGGTTTGTGTATGCAACTAAACAGTCAGGTAAAAAAATACAGTTAGAAAAACTAAGCCTCACCAATTTCAAAGGAACGAAAGTAGAAAACACTCACTCCTTAACCAAAAAACCACCCAACCAAACAAAAAAAAAAATCTACCAAAAAAAATATTCAAGCTAATGCCTAAATTTAATACAATACCTTGCTCAACACAAAACCAGCTATCCAAGCTTATAGACCACACTGTAAATAAAAATTTGCAAAAGTTCTGACAAATGCTTTTCAAAACACAATCAGAACTAAAATTATTGGCACAAAAAGCAAAAAGGGAATGAGGAAAAAGAGACTGTACAGTTTCCAAAATGCTACGTTCTTCTAAGAAGTATTTTTGACCTGTCAAAACGTATAGTCCAGTAGAAATTTTACTTTAAAAAAACCCCTCTACTTCTAAAAAAAAACCCAAACCTCCAGTAAAGCAACTTCTGCTGCTAAATCACTGCCACCCCTAAGCCACTGCTTGCTGGTTTTGTCTTTCCAGACAAAGGACACAGCCATAAGATGTTACTTTCAATGTCACTTATAAAAATCAATACTTGAAAGAAATAAAGTATTTCCTCACAGACTATTTTGTCCTTTCATCAGCAAGAGGAGATGAGACACAACGGGATGAATATCAAAGAGCAGAGCAGCAGCCGTCACGGCATCACCAGTCAGGAAAGATACCGAACCGCTATTCCCCAGGCGTGCACAGGAAATTGCCAGTAATATTTCATAAACCAAAACTTGGTAAAAGTTCTGTTACAGATCCAGTTATACATGATGTGCATTAGACATGTTCCTTTTTGGTGTCTATCGGATCTTTGGATTTTTTCTGTACATTTTTTTTTGTTTTAAATGAAACAAAATCTAACAAATTAAACTCACAATAATGAGAATTATCTAAATTGCAACACATCACATCTATCAGTTAAAAGTATTGGGAGAAAGGGCAGCAATAAGGGGCTTCACACAGGGACCTCATCTCTCAAAAACATGTTTGCTCAGTTTAACTTCAGTTTAACTTCTGCTCTTTCCCCCCTGCTACTCCCTCCCTGCTACTTCCATCGCCAGCAATGGAAATCCGTATGTGAGTGAGAAATTACACTTTGTGTTAAAAGAGCATCCTTAAATCTATTTCAGTGTGGAGTAAAATATCAGTTCCTACATAAAATGCTTGTAAATTTACTTTTTTATTTTAAGATTGAATAGATCTACGCAAGGGAACATTACTTACCTGCTGCCTCTCCAGTATTAGCTATTCCCAACGTAACAGCTACAGGCAGGTTATTTCTTCCTTAAACTTATTACAAACAGCAGTAAACAAAGTTTTTAAGTAAAGAAAAAAAAAATTACAACAGTGCTGTTCTGTTTGTAACCGACACCTATTCACAAAAAGCAGGAAATGAGTCACGACTTGTTTGATACAACTTTCAGTTTTACAAAATTGTAAAAGGCAGTTTTCATTTGCAAACAGGATTAAACAAACATGTGAAATACCTTCTCAGTAGCAAATAGTTCAATAAACACCAGTGATCCCGTGGCATGAGGAACTGAGGTACACAATTTAAGGGGGGAAAAAAAAAGAGGGGAGAGAGTCTGAAGCTGTAGCCAAGTCCAACAGCATCAACCTGGCTGCAGGAAACCTGGCTGAGTGGCAGGTGACAAAAATATTAGAACATTTCAGGCTTATGCAAACCTTCTGCAGTTGCACAGGCTGCTGGTCCCGACTCAGTAAAGCATAAAAGTCACTCACGTGTGCAAAAAATGGTACTTAAAGCATATGTTTGCATTCCTTGAAATCTATGGAGCGTAAGCACATGCTTTAAATGTTCTGGAAAACCAAATGGATTTAAGTGCTTTCCTGAACAAGGTAACATTTTCGGTTGCCTGTAAAATCTTCAAGATTGGTAAAAAAATAAGAAATCAAGAGTTGTCTAAGAGTTGCTTCATAAAGCCATCCGAGGTCTTGAAGCTTAATGTAAAACATGAAGCACAGCTACTTGAATAAGTGAGAACTCCAAGAATAAACCTGTTACATAATGATTTCAAGAGACTAAAACCCAGCCTTTGTGCAAGGCTGCCAGAAACTAAAGTTTTGCAACTGATATGAACTTTCTATTGACTTGCATTTCACACTTAATAAAATTTAAACAAATCCTTATGATCTGAAGTCAACTTTCGACGTGAGCTCCAATAATTTGTTTTCAGGTAAATTTACAAAACCTCATTTACCAGGTTTAATGAGCGTCATTTATATTGCCCATCACTGAGCAAGGACATACAAGTGTACGTTCTCTTTTATATGCACCTCTGGATAAACTCTGAAGGATTAAGAAAATACCAAACCCATAAAGTCTGAAAAATGGGAACATCTGGTTTCTTCTGGCACATTTCTAATATACAACTATGTACAGACTGCTACGGCTTGGGGGAGGGGGAACACACACAAGCACTATTACTATAAAACTGTAAAGAACTGCAGAGTTTTGTTCTGGTTTTTGTTTGGTTTTAAAGCTAACCTTGCCACCCCTTATCATGGACAGTTTAAGTTCACAAGAACTGTTTCAGTTTATGTTAACTGTAGTGTCAATCAGGATTCAAGACTGTCTGAGGGAGAAAATTTTCAGCGTGCTAAAAATCACAGCCCTGGGACCGCCTCTCCTTGAAACAACAGAAGCCAAAGAACTGCAGTTTTTACAGTTTTATGAAGTCAATCAGCAAATTCACAAGCCACCTAGGTAAACACTGCTAGAAAGCAAAATAGCATTAAAGGTTTTGTGTAACCACCTATTTTCATATCAAAACTGAACGTGTGAGAGCAACATTAGTATGTTTAACTCACTGAATGCAGGATTAGGTTGAGGCATATGCAAGAACTATTGCGATGGTTTTAAAGACAGCATCAATGTTCTCATTGTAACGTTATCTTTAAATATTGCTGAACACAAGACTTTCCCTGAGGTGTAAACATCAAATAACTTGAACAGCTTTACACATCAGCCCCATTAAACAGTTTATTACAACACTACATCTACTGTAATCAAAGTGGTGCTGTGTACAGACATTATCATATGAACAGTTTAACATGAACAAACTACTATAAAAACAAGCATTTACTTGACTTTTTTTTTTCTCCAATTGCTTGCACATTATAATTGCCAAACGTATATAACCAGTAATAAAGTTGCAAAAGCTATAAGGTTTAAATCACACAGGTTTCCCTCAAATAAAACAGTTAAGCAACATAAAAAAGTAAAAGAGCTACTGGTTACCATGTATGCAGATTTGCTTTATTCAGATCTATTCCTGTTTTATCCATGAATCCTTACAGGCTCAGTTCAATCACACGAAGCAAACTGCTGGACAAGCATCTTTCCTTGAAGAGTGTATCTTGTCTTGCACGCTGATCCTCTTCCTTCAGCTGTAATGTGTCAAAATTTGTGATGTAGATTTTGCTAGTCCCCATAATGCACAGAAAATTGTTGGCTTATCTATACATACACGAGTCGTGCATCTACTTCACCATAATGTAAACTAACACAAAACGCCCAGAAGCAGTAGCTACTTTTATTAGAAAAGGATTTCGTGCAGAAACAATAGTTAAAAATATAAAATGAAGGTTGTTGTACAGCAAAGTTGAAAGAATCTAAATTTCACAGTTGGAAGTATCAAATGATGAAGGAAGAAGTAGCTACTGTTCCTGTGACTGATGGAAACATTTATGTAGAACAATTCCTAAAGTAAGTGTTCTGCAAGAGTAAATGAACAAGCACGAGAGGTAATTTTGAGCTAAGTTTTACATTTTTACCTGCCCACTTACAGAAATTTTAAGCTGGGTTGACATTTAAGTAATGCACTGATTGTATAATGAAGTGGATGGCTCACAGCTCAGTAACACTTAGAAGTGCACAGAGTCTAATACCAGTACTTCAGAACTCTCAGCAAGCAGGATGGGCTTCACAGCTAAAAATACACGCTTGCAGTTTCGTCACAAGAACCCACTTTTAATATATAATACAATATGGATTTGCAGGTTTCCCCACCTACTTGCCCTAGGAAAAAAATCCCAAGCGCTACTCTCTACTCTCATCTCTTATGGCAAATAAGGAACCACACCAGTTAATTACTGCGTAAGTGTTCACAAAATACTTGGGATGGTATAATTCCATACACCGGATTTGAGTCCAATTCCATTACAAAACAATTAGCTATCTTCATTTCATTAATAATTCACAATTTCAACATTCAGTAATTTCAAAAGAGGTTAAATCAAATTGCTTAAAAAAACCAACACATTTAATCGTTCATTTGAAAAACAAAGACATTCAGAGGAGCAACTTCATGAATGTGCACCAGTACACAGCTGTCAAATATTCTTCTACCAGTATAATAATTTCAAAGCAGCTGGGAAAACAAAGCACTCCATTTGCACACGAACAATTGACACATTTCCTCCTGTCCTCAAAGTGACTTTTAATAACTTCTTTAAAAAGTATAACCCAGTAAGCTCTACATAGCATAGTATGCACATAAACTAATCCAAGTCTAAAGCAGTGACTGGAATTTCTTCTCTTATTCACAGACTTCGTTTCAACCAGTAACTACTTTTAGGGAAGTTCCAAAACTTCCATAGGAGTGACATACTTTTACAAAGCGATAAAGTGCTGCCTCCAGCAGAAGATGTTTTGAGAGTGGCAAGCTAAGTCAGCACAAACAGGCAGGGGAGAAATCTCAGTGTTTTGGTGGAGAAAGTCAAGCGTATGACAGCTGTG
Organism: Thinocorus orbignyianus; assembly: GCA_013400375.1. Classification (NCBI taxonomy): domain Eukaryota; kingdom Metazoa; phylum Chordata; class Aves; order Ciconiiformes; family Thinocoridae; genus Thinocorus; species Thinocorus orbignyianus. The sequence goes on along the minus strand of VXBW01004069.1, from coordinate 1,944,592 downwards.
AGACTGCACATCAGAATTTGCTGCTCTCACCATACAATCGCTGCGGCAGGAATTATGGATCTTTATCACTTCTGTGGCAACGGGTAACAGATCCAAAGCACCATGTGTACGATTTATAATACTAGCACCAGAAAGCTTCAGTTCCTGGGAATAACTGTCTAGATTTCTAAGGGTACTTATGGAACTACAGGAACTTTAAAGACTGGATTTAAAACTGGATTTAGGATTAATACTTTCCATTATAGGGCTCTTAGGATGGTCAGCACCACACTGAACCTTCATTTTAAAAAAAATGCAACCGACTAAAATCCAAGTATTCTGCCACCATTTCTTGGCAAAACCAGAAACCTTTGTGGTTCCAAAAGGAAGAAATAAATCCGTATGGATTATACCTTCATGCTCAGCCCTTTTCAGTATTCTACCAGCAAGTAGAATATTGAAGTAAAAAACAACTTTAGAAAAAAAATAATTAAATCTCTAGTCAGTACTTCTTGGCAATGCTGTTTTGCATCTACCTCCAGCTATCTGTCTCAAGCACGTGTTAGGTTTGTACAATTTAACACCATAAAGCAATCAGTTTCTCAGCATTTCTAATAATCAATCCCAAATTTCAGACTTATCTGTTAAATAGTTATTTTGTGGTTTTAAAGTTAGGGGTTTATGCTGGAACATTCACAAATGAAATCCCAGGATTTAAGTGATCAAACATTTTTCTATTTATGCAAGATGCAACTTGAGCATCATTTTTCACACAGACAGACTCTCACAAAACCCAAAATATTTCTTATATATATATGTAAAGCATCTTGCAGTAGCAGTTAATTTTTCCTTAAATTCAAATTATCTATAGAAGCATATAAAAACAGCTTTTAGAAGTGTGAAAGTTCTACAGTAGTTTAAAGCTGTATGTGCATACACCCATCAACTTTAGTTAGTGTGGTATCTTTTCAGAGAATGAATTTCCATCTCCCAATTTATTCACATTTCAGCAAAATGCACGATATACATTTGTCATTATATCCTCATAGCACCTAAGAATTACTTCATGTAATTCTCCTTTATTTTATTCTATACATAAAGAAAAAATACACAAAGCAAAATCCCACATAAAATACCAGCTTGAAAGCCAAAATTAGTTTTAACTCAACCTACATTCCAGAACATCACGAATCTCCAAATTCCGTGATGCTTAAGCTTTAACACAGTGAGGAAGAAGGAATCTCAAGATTGACTCTGTATTTGTCTTTCTGCATGTAAGCTGAGGTACACACGTGATTTTGTTCATCATACATGTAAAACCAGACTATTTTACCACCACTACAGAGCACCTTCTTCCATTCACTGCATTTCCCATCCCCATTCCCCATCATCAGTGTACTTACCTGGTATTTTTGCTCAATCTTAGTGTATCATTTAAGATCAACACCAGAACAATTTACTGATTTCATAACTAGTTTTACACTGGAAGGAAAATAACACTCCAAAACTTAGTTTCATTCATCACAGGTCTTTCTCCTACTACCCCAGCCTGTCTATTCACCAAAAATAACTGATGAACAGAGAGGTGTGTTCAGAAAACTCAATCTTTAGTTTACAAATTAAAAAGATATCAATTATCAGCAAGTATCTTTCACATTAATATACGAGGAAGACACAAAAAGGTAAATCAGGCTGCCACAGGAAAACATTAAATTGAAAAAGTCTCTTTCACTTTTTTTTTTTTTTTGTAAAAAGAAATCTTAGTTCTCAAACCACAATGAGCAAAAGGAAAAAATGGAATTTGTTCATTCTTTGGAGAACACTGCATCAAACCAACATTTTCACTTGCAAGTAACTTTATGATTCAAATGCCATAAAGCCTTAAACTTTATTGGGGAACCTCCATGCAGCTCAAATTTATCAAAAGTACTGGTTTGATAAACAAAAGCACAGGATGTGGGGAACACAAAAATATAAGTGTGTCTATAGAAACCCCAGAAGATAACAAAATTACAACAACATGTTCATGGAAAAAATAAAAGTTATGCATCTGAAAATAAACAATAGCTTACTTCATTTTTTTCAATTCATCTTACCACCCTCAAGAAAATGAGAGAAATACTGAACATTAAGAAACAAACTATGTTTCCATAAAGCACCAGAGTAGTCATAAAATAGACTTTAAGAAGGACATAAACCAGTGGTACTGCTTGCCCCTTTCACTCTGTAGTGGATTTCAAATACTGAATCAGATGCACAAAGCGTGAATCCTCTGATGAATGCTAAATGCAATAGAATAGTGCCAGTCTCACATATGTTCTTCCTCAAAAATATACATTTTAGAAAAAGAGATGTTATGGAAATAGTGTACTGGTATGATCTGAAATAATCTGAGACAAGTACATATACCCAGGTCTTGAACATCGCTACTGCGATTTACTTAGAATTCTGCTATTAAATGTAAGCTTATTATTAAAATAACTTACAAAAATAGGCATTTTTCCATTAACATACAAGGTTTCTTAAAAGACTAATTGCCTACTTCACTTGATGTTTAAGTGGTTGCTAACACTGTTACAGGACAGTTCCTACTCATACAAGTAAAAATATAATGAGTATTGTTTAAACTATCAGTACCATTTCCCCATCCTACTGATACCAAAAAAATTCCAAACACGGTAGTTTTTAGATCACTCCAAAGCTGAAACTATTTCAGAGAGCTGAGAGTCATTTTTTAAGTAGCATATGAGCCTCAGAAGCACATTAGACTTGAAAATATTTTGCTTACAGTGGTTTGAGAGCAAAAAAAAAAGAAATCAGAGAAAACCCATGAAATATGGAGTACAAAGTCTACATACATATCAACTGTTACAATGTTAGTGTGGTTTTGTCTTTGCAATTCAGTCCAAATGCAGTTTAAATAGGAAAGAATCAATCAACCAACCCAATAACAAAAACATAAAATGAAAAACTTAACATTCAGCAGTTATAGAAGTCCAGACAGATTAAGATTGGGACAAAGTATCAGCTAGAAATACATCATTGAGTATCAGTTAAACTTAAAAAAAAAAAAAAAACCACCAAAAAACCAACAAACAAAAAAAACTGTAAAAAAAAGTCAGGACTCATGCTGTGATGAAGTTACATTACTATTCTGTTTGTACACGTTAATTTTGCTGTTAATCCTTCTAAATATTCTATTAGATTCTTAGTTTTCTTGACTAATACAGGTTAGACATTTGTCATACATCCATCGTTCTCTTTTATACATACAGGCTTTCTACAAGCGAAGGCAAGATGTTTCAAGGAAACATTCAACTTATAGTAATTCTGTAGAATGGATTATCAACATACAGGATGCCTTACTCAAGTGAAGGCACAGATTTTGCAATAGTTTAATTTTAAATCAGGAACTGTACAAACAGAAGTGTAAATACCTGCTATGGTACATCTAAACTTTTTAATAGAGTTTTATTGTTATAAACACATTTAGTAAGTTATTCCAATTTAAGCCATCTCTATGAATGTAATACAGTACAAACTGAATTTCACTGTATACAAAAATGTTCACAATGGACCTTTAAAATTCTTCTAAACTAGATGTGTAACACTTTTTTAAAAAATGCCAGTACAGTATCACAGTTATGACTATAGGTACAACAATAAGGAGAAGTATAGGTGCCATTCATAAGGTGCAGGCACAGAAGCAACTTCACGTTATCTGGCAAAACACAGCAATATGGGGAGTAACTCTTTGCAGCACTGCTGATGTTTATTAAATGACTGAGACTGTTAAATCTGTTTATGATTATTAATCAATGTCAAGAACAAAACAAAAATGTATGGTAACATACATCTTAGTGAAAACAAAACATACAAATCAGGAGATATTCTTTTGTGTGCGTGTATAGATATGTAAAACCAAAACTACAATAAAGCCCTTCTTCATTAAGACAGCAACAAGACAAAATGTTTACAACTTAACTTTAAAAAAATACCAAATGGTTTCATTTACACGCAAAATGCTAAATTTTCCCTTGAAATCAAGTTCTTAAGACCTATTTTCCTCTTTCCACAAGTGAATCTTACCTATGCAACTCCTCTGAAATAAAAGAGAAGTTCAGGCATACACCACAGTTGAAGGAAGTTGCACGTATAAACCCCACCTGACCTGAGACTGAAATCACAGTCTCATTTTAAAATTGTGCTTTGGAAATTAGAAAATGCAACCTCATGCTATTTGATATGTTTTCCTGGGGTGACATGGTAGGGAATCTGCACTTGGCACACAAATTCTGTATCTATATGTACAACACCTAATAAGGCATGCCAAGGGTAAAAAAAATAATATCTTAAATTCCAGGTTATTACCAATTTTAATTTGGTTATTACCAAATTTCTTCTGGTGTTCATCTCCACCAGAAGAAAACACTGTAAATGCACTCATCACTCAGCTCAATGGTTACCTCCTATTAATAACAACTATTTGTAAATATCACAAATACCCATTTATCTTAAAAGGTAAAAATCCAGTTCAACAAAAGACGCTACATTTACTTTTTTTAAATGTGTATTTTTTTTTCATGATACTTTACAATTAAGAACCACAGTTGCTATTTTTATGCAATTCCAGAAATATTTCCACCAATCCATTCTTCATGATGAAAAAGTGGCTTTAACAGCTATACACTGCCAACTTTATTTCAGCTGCCACATCTCACCTTCCTGTTTAAGCCTTTGACTCCCCTCCTCTAGGTCAATTAACCCTTTATGTGCCCCTGTCAGTGTTATGAACCCAAGACAACACTCCCACTAGAGCACTTAGAGTCAGAACTTCTTCTCTCCCAAAGGAGTCAGAGATATAAAAGCCCAGCTGAAACACTGACATTTAACTAATACCAAATTATATTTTATATGATTTCTAAAAAGTTTTGACCTATTTAACTTCTGTAAATGAATTTCTGTGAATAAATACCACACTCAAACCTGGAAACTAAAACTGAGGGTAAGCTGAAGAAATGGAAGTTGGGCAGACAGGCAAGTCTGCAAGCTTCAATTTTAGGGTAGATATAGTGGGAAATTCTTATGAAAAAAAAAAAAAGGGAAGACAACTGCAGAGAAACTAATATGCAAGGTTTCTTCCAATTGTCAAATATAAGGAATCATAGGTAGCTTGAATTCCCAATCCTCAAAATGGTACATTTATATAATGTGATGAACATTTCCACGTAATTTAAAGCTCTCAGCAGTACACTGAAAAAAGTAATATTTAGCATGCTACCCTGGAACTATCTAGACATTTGATGCATGTGAGACTGCAGATACATGAAATAAAAGAACACATTAGTTTGTGAACAACCACAAAAGAAACAACCCTTGCATCATACATGTGTTTACTAGTCTTCAGAAAATTACTTCCTTCTAAAGAGGGGAGGGAATGAAAAATCAGGGTGATGGGGAACAACTTATCATAAATCTTACAGAAAATAACACCTGAATTTAGCTAGAAGGTGGAAGATACTGACAAGTCACATTTCATAAAATAAAGAGCAAACTCTGGCTATATTTCCTGAATTTGAATAAAACTCAAAAACTCACTAGGGAAAAACCAACAAACAAGAAAACCCCAAACACAGCTGTACTTGTGCAAGAACAGCAACTCTACGTACACGTGTTCCCTAAACTGAGATCATCCAACCAGGACATACAAAAGGTCAAATGCTGCAGTCTTTACACAAGTTCATTTTAAAATACAAAATTAGCATTTTTAAAATACAAATAAGAAATACAACCAATGAATTTAATATAATCTTCTACAATTACAAAAAGAGCAGACTCATCAGTCTGGCTTACTGCTTTTTTTTTTTTTTTTTAAGAATTGGTTTAATTGCATTTCATAAAAACTGCAAACAAGTATCTAAAATTAAAAAGGCAGCATGCAAACTGCAGAAGATAATCAGGCCAACTTCCCCTCCCTCTCCCAAGGCCAGTTACCTGTTGTTACTTACCCATGTTCACGTCAGATGCTGCAAGAAGAAAGTGATTCAGTACATACTGCAGAACCATTTAAATGCAGGTATTAATGATGTAAATAACCCCAAACCTAAAGCAGTTACTTTTAGTAAGTCAGTAAAGTTCAAGAACACAAAACAAATGCTCACCTTCTTTTAACGATGACGATACTCCCTCTCTCTGTCTCGTTCTCTGTCACGATCCCTGTCACGATCACGATGCCTCTCCCTCTCCCGGCTTCTTTCCCGGTAATAGTCGTCATGACGATCTCTGCTGCGCGATTTGTGGCGCCTGCTCTTTTCTCGTGACCTACTATGGTCCCTCTCTCTGGATCGCTCACGTCTTCTAAAAGAAATTACTTCATTAAATTTTTCCTCAAAATACAAGCCACCTGCTGCATGCCAATCTTGTGTTCTGAGTAAGAACTTCACCAAGAAAGGATAAAAGAGAAATATCTGCTCACCGCGACGCAGATGTTTTTGTATCTAGCTGGTATAGAAGGAGATGGCTAAGAACTCAGTTACAGACAGTAAGGTGCATCCACTCCCTCATCTATCAGGGAAATAATACTACATTCTACTTAGAACAGAGGACAAGGTGGCTGAAATCAGCTGAGGGAACACAGCACACCTCAAACCATCACTACAACACGACTGCCAGTCTGTGCACTGACAGTACATACCAAACCCAGCTCTCTTTGTGTTTTTAATACTCGAGGCTTACTATACTACTACAGTATCCAAATGAACTAGAGGTTCAGTGTCCTGACTCTGAAAAGAGTATGATTTAAGTTTTGAAAGAAATCTCAATCTCTTACTTGTACTAGGTAGAAGAATCCATGAATTTCAAATCTACCTACTCTCAATTTTTAGATTCTATGACAAAGGACAAAAGGAAAAAAAAAAGAAAAAAAAAAATCATTCTGCCCAACTTCTCCCACCCACCCCCCAACTCAACTCGTGTATTTCTACTGTGACAAGTGTGGACAAAATTACTTCTAAGCAAAAATGAAAATTGGCATCAAATATCCTCAATTCTGATTTCCAATAGCAAATTCTAATAAAAACTATGCACTGGACACCTTAATTGATAATGGATAATTCCATGTTGAAGTCTACACTTTTCAAGAATACCATGTAGGAACAGACACTAAATAAAACTAAGAGTCAAATTTTGGCTAGTCAGATCAATTTGGGAAAAAGGGTCAATTAAAAGGTAGCTGTGTTCAGGAAACCCCTATTTAGCTCTTTCAAACACTTCTTATGCAACTCAGCAAATCATTAAGTTTCTTACATGACTTAGTCTCTTCCCTGTTAACTAGTCCTGCACTACACCTTCCCTTTTGTAAGTAAGGGCAGATGGAAGAGGAAAGTTTTACCTGGATCCAGAACCGTAAGACTTGGACTCAATTCCATGAAGGCAGTCCTGAAGAGAGCTAATGAGTACTTTACAGCGATCATCCGCAGATACTTTGGACTGTTTAATTAAGGAAATTGCAGTTACCAAGGTCTCTATAGCACTTCCATAGTCACCTGAAAATGATATTAGGTCATGATCAGAATATTACACAAATTAAAGCAAAGATATCTGCATATCTGTCATAGTACTACCATTTCAAGCATCTTCTCTTCAACAGCCACCCAGATCATTTACTCCAGAGCCAAATATTAAAATACCATCCAGATCAGTACTCTCAGAAATTAACTGGATCATAGCACAAAATCAGTCACTAGTTGTACCTAAATTCAGCCTCCTGGAAAATGTGGCTTCAGGGCTCCAAATCTCCTCACAGAGAAATGATTAACTCTTTTCCGTTGGGTAGAATAGCAAACACATTAATTTAATTTTACTAACCAGCACTGGCATCTGATACAGCTCTCGAAATGGCACTGCTTGAGATCGCCCTATTTCTATTCATGATTTCTTCAAATTCTGCTTCACTTAGAGGTGTCCTTGCAGCATCCATTTCTCTGCAAGCAATAAAACTAGTATTTAAAAGGTTAAGAAAAATGGATGAAGACATCATTGCAATTTTAACAATCCAAGTTTGCAACTTTAAGCAAAGTGACAAACAGAAAAGAAAGCAGGATCAGGGGTGTTTTGTTTTGTTTTTTTTTTTTTTTAAGGACCATGTTACAGTATAAAATCCTGAAAGTTAAAAAAAAGAAATAAAAAGGTAAAAAAAAACCAAAACAATTAAAACATTGCTGTATAAATATTTATCCTTGTTCATCCCATCTATTCTCCCAAGATTCAGCAGCACTTAAATGTTGTGCTTTACATATATTCATAATTTCCATAAAATCCTTGAAGTAGATATTATCCCAATTGAATGGATGTGGAAATACATGTACATAGGCAATGCGACTTTGAGCAAAATCAGAGATCATTTTTATAACAGTAATGGAATTAGAACTATATGATCCTGTTTCCCAGATCTTAACCAAGACCAGAATGCTGCAACTTATGAAAAGCAAACATAGTCTATCATCTTTAAAACACTCAATTTTCTGAATGATACGTCAACATTTTACAGCTAGTTTTGTTTGGTGGTTTGTTGTTTTGTTTTTTTTTTTATTTCCAGTCAGGTTCAAGGTGCTCCAATTTGATCTCCAAACTGGTCACAGTAAGGAGGAAGCAATAAAGCAGACTCCTCACACTTGTTACACTTTTTTACTTCAATTATTAGCTACCTATATATAGGGTTTCCAAAGTAACAGAAGTTAACCTACACAAAATTTTTCCCAAAAGTTTTGCAGTGTCCTATTAGCCAGTCTCTGTATCATATATAGAAAATTTGGAGAAACAAGTTAGAGAAATGTTGAGACTGTTAAACTGGCCCACTGCTTGATATTTCTAGAACAGTGTTAGTTCTTCTGGTAGAAAGAAAATGCAGAATAATAAGCAATGCTATCCTCTTAATTGCAAGAAGTGGAACAAGATCCTATAGCCAGTTTAGCATAAGAGGAAATGTCTAAAAATTCATACCTCCCTGAGTTTTGAGTATTATTTTTCGTGTGCCTCCCATAGAATGGAATATGTAATTTTTCTCTTATGGACATGTTATTTCCAGTGAAACGCCTATGATATATAATTAATGACAATTTAAATAGTTATGGATGATAGTTTTAACATTATTAACGAAAATACTGGACAGTAAGTTAATACTGTCCTATTCCCACTCCTTCCCTCCCCAGACATTCTACAAACTGCAGACAACCTCAATTCTGTCCATCAAAAAACAACCAACACCGTAGAGTTTTATTGTATTTCAGGCAATTAGGCCAAATGCTTGAATTTCTATAGTTTCTGTATGGACACAGTATGTACAGGTGCGTGGAATTTTTTGAATTTTGTGATAAAAGAATCAAAGCAAAGTGTCTTTGCAAAAAACATTTTAAGCAAGAGAAGCATGTCTCATGCCAGCAGTAAAATAACAACTGAAAAAATCCAAAGGTAACTATAGAAAAAGTGTCTTACAATTTATCCCCAAACCTTCTGTGACAAATACAAATATGCTGACAATCAAGAAACAGTAGCAAGACAGAGATGCTTGAAAGCACAGATAAAAAAAGATGGTTCAAACAAGATGTTAAAAACTTGGCAATTCAAGTCAGAGAGAACTCTGGCCCAGACAGGATTAACCCTAGGAAAAGTCACCGCTACAAACACAGCAAGGTTGCACCAAATGAGCAGAAGCATCTTGACAGGAAAGGAAGATAAAAGTCTGGCAGTTAATTCCCACGTGGCTTTTAAGACAAAGACACATTTTGAATTGAAACCTGAAGGAAAAAGGGACAAGCAAAGCTGCTGAAAGACACTGACGGTATGAGCTCGGAGTAGCACTATACTCAACATAATGCATGTATTCAAAAAGGGGTACTCCAGAGCGTTCTAAAGAGACAGCTTGCAAAGCAGGAGGGTGAAGGTACACTTCAGTATTCAAGTTAAGACAGAAGCACAACCAGAAGCTGCTGCCTAAGAAGTGATACATAGAAGTTTACACATAGAACACATGGAATGACGACACTGCCAAATACAAACTGAAGACAAGCAGTTCAGAGCTGAAAAGTGAAAGTAAGATTACTGGTGCTGCATTTCAGGATTTCCCTACTGCTACCAACATGCTGCTGAGATATTTCACTGAAAGAAGTGAAAAGGAGCAAATCAGAAGACTGCTGGGATCCCTTCCAGTCCTATTTTTCATTATTTCTAACATTTGCATTAAAAGGGAAAAATCAAATGCTACCTACAAGAGGAGTTAAATCTGCTACCAAGCACACTGCACCAAAAGTACTCACCTTCCAGGTGGCCCATAGTCACCTCTGTCATATGGTGGCGGTCGGCCATAGGGATCTGTTGGAGGTGGGCCACGGCTGTCTGAAGTAGGTATGCCACTATTGGCAGGTGGGGGAAAGAAAGCTGGATTCACGTGTGGTGCAGGTGGTGGAGCACCTGGTGGTGGTCCAGGGAGATGTGGAGGAGGAGCAAGAGTTAGGGGTGGCCCAAGAGGGCCAGGCGGACGAGGGGGAAATGGACCCGGAGGTGGAGGTGGACCCTGCTGAGGTGGCGGTGGACCTGGTGGTGGTCCATAGCCTGGAACTGGTGGTGGAGGGCCTGGAGGAAGGGGCCCGAGTGGAGGCTGACCAAAAGGCTGTCCTGGAAACAGAACTGGTGGTGGTGGACGGTCACCACGATTAGGAGGTCCAGCTAATGGAGGTGGGAGGACCTGACCAGGAGGTGGAGGACCTGGTGGGCCAGGTGGGCCAGGAGGACCTAAAGGTGGACGTGGGGGAGTTTGTCCAGCTAGAAAGAGGAGAGAGAAAAAAAAAAAGTTAAATATTAAGAAATAGAAGACGTAGCAAAATAATTTAAATTCTTGTGTTTTTTAAATTGTTAAAAACAACAACAAAAAAAAAAAAAAACAAACAACCCTCACTGAAAAATTTGCAACTTACACAAGACATGCATGGTCCCACTTTGGGTCCAGTAGCTTAGAAATTTTTTAACAGTTGCTGGACTATCAATATCTAAAGAGAACAACATTAATTTGAAAACTGACAACTCGCCCCCCAGCCCCAATCACTTCATCCCCTGCTATTGTGACCAAAACCCCCAAAAGCTTACAAACACTACAAAAACTATATTGGATAAGGTAAATACAGTACATAAACTACTTTTAGATCCTCATTAGTGGTTTTTCAATTTGACCATGTCCCTTCCCCTGCTGTAGAGGACTTACTACCGACTGACATTTATTGAAAATACTACAGCTGAAATAAGAACTTCACTGCAGAGTTTTCTGTTTTTTAAACATGAACCCCTCCCTCTTCAAATTTATGGTATTCCAAGTACCAACTAACAGACCTATCAGTGGGCATGAATCAAAGCTGAATTTCTGATATGCAAACTTGTAAGACAGGTATAAAGCTACCCTACGCTCTGCAACAAAGGCATTCTCACCCCGTGTAGCAAATCAGAAAATCTGAATCAGACTGCACTAAAGACAAATCTACTTGTTAACATGATCTTATTTTTTTCATACTTCAAAAATATGTATATGAATAAAGTATGTCTCTAAAAAATGTTATTATATTGCTACCAAACTTAGGCAGTACAACTGTTTGAATATCAACAAAGAAATATTGTCAAATCCTACAATCAAGCTGTGGACACTGATTACAGCACATTACTGAACTGCCTGGATCTTTATCATTTCCCAAAGAAGCATGCTGCTTTAACACAAGAAAACACAAATGTAACTGAAACTTTGAATTATTTTACCTGGGAAAGGTGGTGGTGGCCCTCCTGGCCCTGCCGGTCCAGGGAATCTGTCTCCACCTGGAATGGCACCTGGAAAACGGCCTCGCCCTCTATTACTAGGTGGAAACGCTGCTCGTGAGCTTCCTCCTGGGGGACCAGCTTTACCTTCCCCAGACATCTGGCCAGATTGTGTGGCTGCAGTTGAAAAGTAAAAGTATAATTACATTAACCAAAATAGGTTAAAGCTTTTCAATGCTTGATCTGAAGTCTTACACAGGTGCTAAATCATGATCTCAGGAGCACCAGCTTGTTCCTCAGTACCCAAACCCAAGGCATCTGGGGAGGAAAAATACAGCAGTGCTCCAGTATGCCCTGCAGTAACGAAATAGCATCTGGGAAGACTGTCAGTCCTTCCTTTAAGGCAGCCCAAGGCTACTAATTATTAGGACTGAACCCTAAGATGAGGTGCTGGAGGAAAGTACAACACAGAGTCTCTCTTCCCCATTCTGTCATAAGCACAGCCTATTCAGACACCCAAATTTAATCCAGTTTGTCTACGAACGTTATATTTCTAAATGCTCTTACGTTTTTTCTAAAAATCACATCTGCATGAAATTGATAAAACTTCTCCAACTGTAAAACAAGAGTTTCACCATGGTGCAACCTTCTTTCAGTGAGTCCTATCTCTTGCCAAAACAACAGCTCTTCAGTGTACTAAATGATTCTTTTTATCAGAGGATCATCTTTGTTTAAAGATCCGACTTCATTCACCTGGACTCTAAGTTTTTAATGGATATTTCAAACTCTATAGAAATTATCAGATGCTGAGAGAAAAACTGCCATACTACTTTTAAAATAAATTTCTGTTTTTCCAAGACAACAAATAAGAAAAGCTTACTTTTCCTTGACTGCATTTCAAACTGACTCAGAAATTGCTTATTACATGGAGTTACAACAGGATTCTGTCCATGCAATTCTCTTTTAGGCAACAAATCCATCAACTTTTTGGAGGATGCTTCTGATCCCACACCCACAAGGGCAAACCTGAAAGGAAGAAAAAAACCCCAGAAGTTACACTGCAAAAGAATACAGAAACTGTCTCACAAGTCTTAGTCCAGTTTTCAGAACAGATTAACTCATTCTAAGACACGATAAGAAGAACCAAAAGGATAAGTATGAGATGCATGAAAATATATCACAACAAAAGCAGCTTTTTGGTAAAGTGTCAATACACTATGGACGAATTAATAGGACCAAGTTATTATTAAGCATTCACAGTGTTCCTAATACTACTAAATAGAGAGAAAGGCACATTCACGCAAGGAAGATTACGTTGTCAGTGAAAAATGGTCTCAAAATCTCACTTTCAACAGTTAACAGAAAATAAAGATGTAAAGAAAGATTCAATAATGGAGGTTGGGGCAACAGTATTTACACTATGAGGAACAAGAAGTATCCCCACTACACTAAATGAAATCTAGGAATAGTCTAAATGAAGATGGCCAAAAAGATTTAACTCACATAAAAACAAGACACACAAAACCATCATGAAAATTTATGCCTGAAATTTAAGCCATTAGTATGAAATGATATACCACATCATTGTTTGGTATCAACTAACAAAGATTATCTGTTCACATACTGATCGTTATGAAAACTGAGAACTCTTTCCCCATTTCCGTCCTCCCAAACTTCAGTCCATTTACAGAAAAAAAATAAATTACAAGTTCTTACCCTTTTGACTGGCCATTAGCACGATTTTCAAAAAATTTTATCTCCAAAATATCATTTACCCCCAGTGAATGAACTGCTTCAGTTAAGTCTTCATCTGTTGTCCACTGAAAAATATTTTTAATATTCAACTATGAAAGTTTATCTGTAAGACCAGGAAAAGGGCAACTGTTTTCCACGGATTTTTTTTTTGTGTGCATGAAATCGGTCAGGAGGAATACTTAATTCAGGCTGTCAGTATTTTCTGACTTTTGGTGAGCATTTATAGTTTACAATTCTCAGAAAATTCATTTTAAAAATATACTCACTTCCCATATGCTATGCTGCATCGGCCCCTCCACACAGTATCCCAGCTACAGTATGCCCAAAAAATTTGTATTTGAGTAACTTTTGTAATCTGAGAGTACAGGTTTAAACTCAACTATTTCGTTGACTGTTACTTTTTTCACACGCCAGCCACTTTTTCTCCCACTGACTCTATTATTTTCACACAAAAGTCAATTTTAAACATTGCATTAAATCGGGTGCTCTTCATGAGAGATTTGACTAGTGAGAGTCTAGTGACCTACAAATTATTTGCACAAAATCAGCACAATTTACAAACATAAAGAACTGAAACTACTACAGAAACTATAGTTAGAAACAAATGCTTCCACTTAATCAAACCTACTTGCTGTAACTTCCTGTTAATTACTATGTCACGTTTAACAATTTCACTCATATCCAAAACTACACTAATACTTATGGTTTTCTTCCTACTTCTGTAACTTCATCGCTTCTTTAAATTTCATCCAGAAAGTGCAAAGCAGGCTTTCAAGATTCTGAACTATTTATCTGATCTCCCTCAAATCAAGGCTTTTTTGCAAAAATTCAACAAATTACTTTGCTGAAAGGTAAACACAGAGATAACAAGCACAACAGTAATGCTAAAGTAGATAAATGCACCTTTTATGTAGAACTTTATTTGTGAAACCATACAATGAGTTACAAATAAGGTACAAACTGCTGACTACTGGCCTACCTTCTTTGTAAAGTGTGATATTTGACCCAGGTGAGTGAAGCTAATTCACGCACATTTTACCAATTCCATTAATAGACTTTAGAATGGTATACCTGTTAAGTCAATAGTGCGTTTACTTACCTATTAGCTCCTGAAATTATGATACTGTAATAACTAATGAAAAAACACCTAAGCACCAATAAAGATTCTTTCACAAGTTCAGCACTGGTAAGAAATTAAACAGAAGGAAAAAAAAAAAATCCTTGAACAAGAGTTTTGTACCTTGAAGAACTGAATTTCAGAAAAACAGATAAAAACTGCAGTTAACTCAGCTACTGACCAGATCTTGCACTTTCTTTGCTTAACTGCAATTGATTTTAGAATTCTTTAATGATAACAACTCATTAAATTGCAGTTGTCCTTAATTAGTCTTATCCCAAACCTGTTACTCCTAAGACCACAGAAATACACCTCGAGGCAAATACCTGAAAATAGTTCTGTTGCAAGTGTCACTGCCCTGCAAAAAGGGAAGTGGAAAAAGGCCCTGGAAAAATGGGACAAGTAATTTCAAGAAAATCCCAGGGAACCTTCCAGCTCCTTTTAAAAATGAAAACTTGAGCAAGAGTTTACAAAAAATGGGTTCATTCAGCAGCCTTAAATTATCTACAGGCATAAAGTACTGCACAGTTTAAACTTGTTCTCCTCTCTCATTCAGTTCTCTGAAAACCTTAAAAAGACAGTAGCACAAATAACCCTTCATAACACTTAAAACATGAGAGGAAACCTTGAACTTTATATTTACTAAAGACTTCCTCAGTTTTTTAGACAAGACAGCTCCAGACAGGTTCACTAAATTTCAAGTAAAAAAAGCCCACAAACCTACCAAACCTCACCTGCTTTGCTGTATTCTTAATATTTCATGTAAAACAATTTTAGGGCAAAAATATTTTAAAAGAATTAATAATTTTAAAATTCCTGGCTACACCAAAACAGTAATAAGATACTTACCCAAGTAAGATTTCCAATGTACAAGGCAATTCTCTTTCCAGTATACGTATAGACAACATTTGGTGCAGCTCCTTTACCTACATCATCCCCAACAGATGGTGGGAGAGAATCCATGTAATCACGATCTTCTGGGGCATCTCCATTATTTGCAGATGGAGAAATTACATCATCATACAAATCAATCTGATCATGTCCACCATACTCAGCTTCCTAAAATACAAAAGACACCTTGATCAACTAAACACTCTTGAAACTTCCTTGAAACAAAACACTGAGGTAACTGCCACGTTTCACAGACATGGTAACTCTCATCCAACACCTACACAACACCCCTGCTGAAAAGCTAAGGCCCAGTTTCAACCACATTATAGTGTATAAAATTCCTGTGACATCTATTATATTCTTAACTGACAGAGGAAAAATAAATATTTTATTACATTTGCCCTTGTAATATAAGCAGAAGTCCAAAAAACGCCACAATCCCTACTCCCAGAATTATATCCACCAGCAAGCACGAACAATGTGCAAAACGAGAGCCCAACATCGACTCTAAAGCAAATCTTTTTCCCATCAAAACATTCGGTAGAATGAACGGATCAAGCTTCTAGAGGAGCCCTATTTTCAAACACAACATTCTACCCTTCACATTTCTACTGTGTTCCTAACTTGATTTTTATCTCCTCATTCACAGAGGGGCTAGACAGGGGCTGAGTTCTATTTTGTTTCGTTAACTTCAATAAACCCAAGGGTTTGTGTATCAAGCATTTATTTATTCACGAACTACAGAGGAACTATTCCACAGCATCACGGCTGCCTCTGAAACATTTTAGTTCACAAAAGCACCGTGGGGTTTTGCAGTGAATCACTTCCCTCTCCCTTGGGTTGTTACAGGTTACAGCACAGTTCTGGCAGAGTGAACTACATTCCTTTTAGAGGAAATGGAAGCCTAAGAGTTAGTTTCCAGAAGCGCTTCCCGGGCTTAACAACTGCATCCTACCTGCTAAATGGGAACAGATGGGTCAAGATCAATCAGTGGTCCTTCAGACAGCTTTGACTCCTAGCAGTGGTAGGAATATCTGGGGCAAAAGGCCAGACTAAATTTAATCTGAAGTAGACTATGCAAACTGTGTTAAGTAGACTGGGGGGCCTGAGCATCAACTGCCTCAATCTGCTAATGTGCTACTACCAAGCCATACTACTTTTTATAATAAAGACAGCTGTATTGTCACCACTGAAGGTAGATATTCAAGAAGGGTAAAACACGTTGACTGCAACTGATAATAATCTCCTCCACAAAAACGCACTAAATCTTTTCTTAAAACCACAGCGCAACCTCAACCAGTGGGATTGCTTACTTTCAAATACGGATGAAACTGAGTGTTGTGTATTTGCATTGAGAAACCATTTTTAAAACAAAGAGTTATTTTAATATTAGTAATTTTTCTTCTTATATACTGCCACTCATCATATTTGATAGTGAGCAATTCCACAATGGGATTCTGCTATCCTTTTTTACTAACCTAGCAGTCACTTATGATCGAACAATCCGTGTTTGATCACAACATCTGTGTGAGAGAGGCACCACCTAAATGTCTACTGACAGGACGACAGTAACTTCTCAGTGAACAGCAGAGGTCTGTCAAAGCCTAGGAGAGCTTCATAGTGTTTTAACATTAACCTTCAGCTTCTATATTGACTTTCACAGGCTGCTTTGTCACACGCAAAAGTTGGACTTCAAAAGCCTGCAGAGGGTTCCTGGACTATTCCACACTGATCCAACACAGAAACCACCCCATCAGGTTTTGAGATCAGGGTACTTCAGCATCCAGTATCTTGTGAATTTTTATCTAGAAACCCACATGAGCATCCCACATAGAATAGTTCAAGATATCAGATATGGTGACTAGAGAGAATCAAGTTGGATTCCACAGAAAACAGGCTGCAACACTAGCAATCTTGGTTGAAAACCCACTATACCCACAACCATTGTCAGATGATTATCTTTCTTGAAAATATGAAAATACTATCAACTGCTGTTCACATAGAAAGAATATAACTAAAATAAAGACAAACAACTCCCCAACACACACCCTCATAAAACTCCAGATAAGCTAAGTTTTGGTCTTTCAGTCAAGTGGACTTAATCCTCAGTAAACTGCACTGTCCCAGTACACCCTACACTTCAACAGAAAATGTACCTCTTCTAAGTTTATCAACATTAAGTAAATTAATATTTTCACCTAGTCTGTCCAGTTCTCTGTGTCAGTTTGAGTCTTCCTATCACCATAGCTAATGAAAGTAGGTTCAGAGAACCACCTGGGACAGGCCTGAACCCGACATCTTCCAGCAAGATTAAGGATGATATCACGAGGCAATTAAGGAAATCCTCTGCTAAACATGCAGTAATTCTAGTCATCTGTGCGTATGGATGATGACTTCAGGGGAGCAGAATTTAGTCTTGGTGGACATATCCAAACAGGCAGCCCCCAGTCTTGCAGCAGATGTACTCAGGCCTATCTCTCCAAGAAGGCTAAGGTCAGTATTGCCAAAATGCCAGAGCAGGCAGCAGCCCACAGTTCTGCTGCACTTCTCTAGTGCCAAGAAACTCCTCAAACAGATCAAGTTTCTATCACGCAGACTTTCAGGTCTCCATCAAAGGGGAGAGAGAATTATCAGGCAGCACAGTCTGCATGCAATTCGGAAGGGAGGGGGAGGGCGGAGCAAAGTGCCCAATCACATCAGTATCTTAATTTAAATCAATAAAGGCAAAAGTGAAAATCTGACATTATTCACCATGATCTTTTCTTACGTCATGCTGGTTCTGCAGCCAGCACGGAATTCAGCCAGTCTGTCAACAAGGTGTGTGGTGGGGTGACTAAGAATGATCCAAGTCAGCAACTGCAAGTGTAGATGGAAGACAAGTGTTTTGACAGCAGTTGCACAAGATCCCACAACTCTTCCTCCTTCCTCCATGTACCATGGAAACTCACCTAAACACACCCTTCTTTCCCAGATGCAGAGCAGTAAGAAAAAGAATACGGGAAGCGTTACTTCTCTAGTCTTAGCTACTTCAACAGATGCTCTGCCCATACCAGGAATCTTCTGACTTCCTTAATTAAGAGAAGACTATCAAGCACGAAGACAACTAATTTCTGCTCAATTATAGTCACTCACAATCTTACAGATAAACATGCTAAGAAACAAAGTCAGCATCACTATTCTGGTCCCCTCTACAACCAGCTCAGGGTAGCAATACATTTCTCCAAAGCCCACGTTTTAAACTAGACCACAATCTGAAATGCTAGATCATTTGCTCTGGAAAAACAGAGCCCAAATTCCACATTCTGTGCTTTTAAAGTGGATCCGGGTGAATAAAAAGCATAGTCTCAAAGATTCATGCCAGACTTTCACGCTACGCTGTCAGTTACTCAGCCTTTCCTCCCTATTTTGTACTTTAATTACTGATTGCAGTGTTTTGCAACATTCAAATATCAAAGTCATAAACACACAGAGCATCATGGTCACATCCAAAAGAGACATATTAAAAATGTTATTTTTGGAACTTAGGAGCCATACTCATCTGACTTGCAGAGAACCGGTCACTCTGTTTACAAATACTGTTTTGGAATTTATATATTTTTTTAATTGAATTTCTTAAAACTGGACATACATACGAGACTTGCTTTCTCCTTCCCCCCCAGCTTTGTTCAATTTATGAGTTAAATACTGAAATACACCTCCAAAAATACATTAAAAAATAAAAATCAGTGATTTAAATAGCGTCATTAAAATTTACTATTGTTTCTAAAAAAAATCCCCATTCAATTAAGAAAAAGCAAATTACCCATCTTGTTCCTTTTTTTTTTTTTTTTCTCATTCAAATTATAATATAGGTCAAAAACTCTAAATACACATTAGCATCCTCACTTTTAAAAAAGTTTGTAGGTCCTGAAGAATACCAAGGTAAAGAGATAAGCAAAAATCCTTCTGGTTTCGATTAGCTGCCACAACACAGTCAGGAACCTTAACAAAACTGTAGGTCTTTGATGCTTCTAAAATAGCACACTGCCCGTGGCAGAAACACCCACCACAGTGCACAAGTTTGTTAGACCACAAGATTCATGTTTACTCTACAGGCCAAAACGCTCCCAGCTCACCACTATAAATTTAAGCAATCTGATCCCTTGTCAAACAGAGTAACTGAAAACTCACAAGTAGTCAAAAGTACAAATTAAACACAGGTAGCAACGCTGTTTGCATTAGAACAAAGCTCAGAGGTGCCAGATGAGATGGTCTCCAGTTTTCCTTGGAGTTTAATATTTGCAAATATACAAAGGTTATCTCTTCCCCAGGACCCTGGCAACTTATCAACAGAACTGACAAAATCCATATGCAATCAGGTATTACGCATGCGTTTTGTAATACGTGCGAGTCACCAGCGTATGCTTTTTATGACCAGGACAGCTCTGCCACTTCTGAGCAGAAATTTATTACACTACAATATGTCCATCCTCTCTCATAATGAGGCAACTGCCCTCTTGATACAAAGGATGTTTTAATAACCTGTTTTATATGGCCATTACATGCCAGTTTTTATTATTTATTACACAGAAAAAAATCCTTCCTCTCCCCGTTACAGACAAGAAGTCAAGAGAGTAACTAACACAGCCCTAAGAATCTGTAGCCACAGAGGTTTCCAGATAATTAGCCCCTTAGCTGCTTACTCCATCTAAATCACTTTTATTATGCAGTTACAAAATACAAAGTCAAAACTCTTTCATTCCTAATTTGTTAGCATTTAAATATCAAACTGGAACACTACAGGCATGTTTAGACGTATCTACAACACAACTATGCAAGTATACTCATTAGAGTATAAACAAAGCAAGCACTTTCTCCACAGCATTAAAATAAGAGATCCTTCTGACCAAGCACAGGATACACAACAATTTTAGAAACCCCATATGTATAATCACAAAACATTACTGCATAGATTACAGTGAATAATAATGTATAGTAAAACCAGGTTTTTTACTGTTTAATTATATGCATTTGTGTATGTAAAAACAAACAAACAAACAACAAAAAAAAAACACTGAAAAAACTCCCCAAAACAAAAAACCCAAACCCCCCAAACTTGAGAAATACAAGGCTGATCAGAGCATCAGGGAACTTGACAATGCACATTCACATCTTTCTGACTGCGGGAAAGTAACCCAGTTTGCTGGCCAAAGTTACAGACAACCTTGAGTCAGACCCAAGCTGGTCTCATGCAGAGGCTCCTCATCATCTCAGTATCTCGCACTGATAGCCCAGGGTTTTCTGTACCAAACCACACCCTGGTATTTGCTAAAGCGACCCAAATCTTACCCTGGTTTTCCATCATCAAGAAAATGCCAGCCTCAAGCATTTGCACACAGATAATGCAGCTCTCATGTGCAGCACCGGTCTCTGTTTCTTGAAGAGCAAGATCTATAACATGTGTCGACAGATCACCAAAGTGTGCCATGCAATACCTATTTCTTACAGGTTGCCAGCAATGTATGCAGGAAGTATTAAATTTATGAGACCCTAGTCTCAAAATGAGACTTTAAACAAAAGACCACCGTATGGGGAAGGCAGTTGAGAAGAACCGAATGGAAAGAGGTTCAACCGAGTTCCCAAAAAAAGAAAAAAGAAGAAAAAAGAAAACACAATTTGAAAAAAATAAATAAAACTGGTGGGAGCCAAACTGAGTAAAGCTGTAAGCTGAAGGACAAAGAACATGATTATGATGAACAAGTTAATGAAGAGGCAACATAGACAGACATCGTTTTGATGAGCTCCAGATGGGATGGGAAAGATGTGATTTCACTAAGATCTGACTTCAAGTCAAGTTTGTTAGCTCACTGTAACAAACACTAAACACAACTTAATAGAGGTCTCAGCTGTCACCCATCTTAGCCAGCTTGTAAACCCATGGCTCTGTGATCTCTATTTCACCCACATAACCTGTGGTTCATTCAGCACTAATCAAACAGAACATCACACCCTCCTGCCTCCTCCTAGGAAAAGGCATTAAAAAAAAACAAAACAAAAACATTCCCAGAAGATCCTCAAGGACAAGTACCCTGAGGCCCAGAACAAGGCAGAACAATGAAGGCAAGCTCATCCAGCCACAAGTCCTAAGAGAGCCATGTGCTAGAGATGCACACAAAAGTTGTTCTGTCCCAGCTTGGGTACAAACACAGTTACACCGAACCCAGCAGAACCACAAAGCCACACAGCACATTTTTTCAGTCTGCTACTGGCAAAACTAGAGGACAGGGTTCCTGCAGTCCAAGTCAAATGGGTATCACTAAGTCAAATTAACATAGTGCAACACAATCCACAATTAATAGCTTTTTGCTTGACACATAAACCAATTTTTCCTTAAAAATACGGTATTCAGTAAAGTGCCCCCTGCATAATCAAATTAATAACACTAATCACTCCCTACAGCATATTCTCAACTTTCATCTTCAACCATCCGCAGATATGCAAAACCGTGTCCCATCTTATAAATTTAAGCTGTCAGCTTCAAATCAGAAACACTAATTCATTAATAGAAGCTTCTAGAGGACCTATCACAATGATGTCAGAATTAGAAGTAACAAGTAATACTGTAGACAGTAACAACCAGCTTTCTTCTGTTCTTGACAGAATGAAATGGGAAAGCGCGGAGGTGTCAATCTCTCCCAGTAGATCTTTTTATTTTAAAGTAACAGTTGAACTGAGCGGGTCCCGAGACGAAATGAAAGTCACGAAAATGAAACTCGGAAAAGAAAAAACAGCAAAACTACTTTTTTGGCAGGGGGAAATAATAAAACACACATCCCCTAAAAAAACCCCAAACAACAAGTAAACCAACTCAAAGCCAAGCTGAGGGAAAGGGGGCACCAGCCTCTGTCTCACTTTTCTGCCCTATGTTTTGCAAGGTTCACAAACTGAGGAAGCAGACTGCAAAAACAGCCTCAGCAGAACTGGAGTGAATACAACAGAAAGTACTAAAGAGTCTCCTGAGTGCTGGAATATGCTAAATCAAATTATCACAAGCTTCATATGTGTCACCATACTTCTTTGCACTATGGCTATAAGGAATATCAGTATTAACTACAACCTGAGTAGATCAGGACTGTGAAACAGAGCATCCCCGTCACTTTTGTTCTGGCAATATCCGTCTGCACAAAACCATTCTATTTCACGGCTTTCTGCACACATGGATTTACAAAAACACTGCTGATTCAAGTTTTTTTTTTTTTCTGAAAAAAACTTGATTTGTTATTAGTGTTTTACCTGGAACTGATTAAAACAAATCCACGTTATTAAAGAAACTGAAGAGATGTATTCTTACGCTAAACGGTATCTGTGCTGGAGTTCACCCCCATTCGAACTCATATAATGGGTCTTCAATCGTAAGGGAGAAACCTTCACGTGTATACAAACTAAGAGCAAATCAGTCCTCTCCATTACCAGCTCTCTAGTCTGGCATTCTTTCATAGTACACCATTATAAGATTACCAATCTTCTGAATTCTTTACCAATAAATAGCTAGAAGAATTGAAGTTTCCTGAGACAGTTATAAAATGCTACCAAAATTTACTGTGACTCCCATAACAGATTACCTATTTTGCAGTTCTCTGCGGGGCAAGCAAGCGTAGAATTGGGTACGGACTCAGCAAACCCAGAAAACGTGCGAAAGTGCAGTGTTCTCGGTTATTTATGTCCCAGGGCAAGAACAATGCGATCTGGGGCAACTCAACCTGGAGAAGTGCAGGAGTCACACACAGGCCAGATGGCTCACAGAACCGGCATGAAGACCAGGTTTCTGGGTGGAAGCAGGCACAGGGCTTTTTCAGAAAGACGAGGGGTAAATAAAGAACTACAAAAAGTGGGCTACTTGTAAGCCAGGGGGGGTCCGTTCATTTCATCCTCACTTTCTCAGCAAAATACGAGCTCCTCTAAAGATGAGCTGCCTGACTTTTACAAAGAGTAGGACAATAATGAAATCAAAACAATTAAAAAGAAATAATTTGAAAAGATAAATGAGCTTCTCCAGCGCCGCAGAATAAAGCCGAACCACTTCGGCCTCCCCCGCAAAGAGCAGCCCAGAAACTGCTACCTCTCGGCGGCTTTTTGTTTTTTAATTCATCTGCGAACAATGGCAGCCTTTCCCCTCCGCCGCCGGCGAGGACCGCTCTCCCCACCGCATCCGGCGGCCTCCGGGGCCTCCTCCGAGGAAGGAAGGGAGGGAGACCCGCGGTGGCTTCGGCGAGGAGGAGGGAAAGCGGCGGCCGCCGGCGCACCGCGGCCTCCCCTCACCGGAGGCGGACGGGCGGCG
>VXBW01004069.1:1826267-1919939 GCA_013400375.1 Thinocorus orbignyianus | reverse complement strand
GATGATCTTTAAGGTCCTTTCCAACTCTAACCATTCCATTATTCTATGATCTTCAGGGGTGCACAGGCTGGCCACAGGAGCACGGTGTAATATGCAGAAAGGATGTGAGCAAGCACACGCTGTTCTGTGTGTAGCTGGATGCTGAAATGCTCAGCATTAATATCACAAAGTGAAGAAAATGGGTGTCAAATCAAGAGGTTGGATTTTTTTGTTGTTTGTTTGTAGAGGATTTTTGTAATGCGTTCAGAGCAAAGACAGCTTCAGATTATTTTTGGGTATCTGTACCTGTAGCCCAGATCCATTTTTAAGCTCCAGGTTATTTCAAAAGCAGTGAGCATCTTCTGGAGTATAATACACAATGTACATAATGTTCTGCATCATAAATTACGCTCTTTGTACATCGTGTTGCACATCCAAAAATAAACCTACTTTTTTTTTACCTTATTATGAGATGACAATAAGAAGCTTGTGTTTCTCAGACTGAATTGAAACAGTATAAAAATACAACTGCAAGGAAGAAAAAATGTCTAGTCTTCTTTTTAGCTTGACTCACAATTTCTTCTTCAATGACTGAGAGTGTTCCCAGCTCAGCATCTGTGTCCCAAACAGTCCTGACTTCACGTTGTGAAGTCCAGGGCTTGGGTACAGGCCATCTTTGTTTGTCTTGCTACAACATTGTCATCTCTGTTGAGAGGAAGGATGAACAGTCCAGAGAAGGGCTGAAAAATTGGAGAACCACAAGAGATATGCTGTGAAATGCCAATACTCCAGATAACGCCTCAGGCACGGGGATGCTTAGGCATTATTCCTGGAGTTCTCATCCAGCTTGTGGCATGTTAAAATTTGTCAGCTGGAGATCTATTGTGTCATTCCCAGTGTTGATAATTCTGGAAGACAGACAAACAGTAAGTGAGTTTGTTTCCCACTCCATTGGAGTTTCCTGGTTAGAGGAGCTATCAGATCACATACCCTTTGGAAGAGTTCAGAATAACCCTGAAAAAACCCCACCACAAACGTTTTAGAGATTGTAGTTGGGAACAAACAAACAAAAAGTTTTAATTGAACTTTTAGTGCTGTTTCCAATTATGATTGATAATGTTGTGTTTGATCACAGGTGAAAAGTTTCTATCTGTGAATGTGCAAGTTGTATGCAGGTGAAACAATTCCTTGGTTTGGCAAAGAAGATTCACTTTTCTTCGGGATTTGCCACGGTCCGTACAGGTACTGTTACAGTGCTGGAATGTAATTGGATTCACATATTTCCTTAATGATGCACTAATTTAGCAACTAGTCTTCTACAGAACAAAATGAAGCACTGTGACACTTAATACTTCTGGCCACGCTGCACAAAGTTACTGAAGTCAGGGACACTTAACCCTTGCTATCCTAATGATCTGACAAGAATTCACAGGAGATAGTAGGCTGTGTGCAGTTTATATGCATCCGAGTATCTCGAGAAAGTTAAGCATAGGTTGTCATTATGTCTAAAAGGGCAAGGAAATGAAATATGAATGAGAAAGTCATTATCGTCACCTCAGAATCCACCTCAGGGATTGCCCCTGGCATTTGAAGGGCCCCGCTGGGGGTCTTTGAAGAGCCAGGAAAAGACACCGCCTCTTCTTTGCTCTGTAAGATAATGAAGGGGGATTGATGATGCCCTTGGACCTCCCTGCTCTGTGTTTCTGTGCTCAGGGGGCTTCACCACTTTGGAGCCTTTCTGAATACTTTGACTTGCTAGATTTATTGCCCGCAGGCATTTACAGAATAGGCTATGATCATTTTTATTCTTGTATACATATCATTAAGCAAATTCTGTAAAGAGTGTAGGAGACTAAATAGTGTGCAGGCTGTTCTATTTCTGCTGCGTTTTCGTTCTTCTCACGAGTGGGCTTACTAAATATTGTCTTCATCTTTCTTGTGGTCAGCAACAGCTTCTTTGTGAATTATTATCTCTCTATAGAGCATCTTAAGAGTTGACCCACTCCAGTGAAAATGTTAATGCTTCGTGTTTTGTACACATCAAAATTACTTAGACTATATGTTGCCTTCAGCCAGCAAAATTCAGAAGGCTGAGGCAGAGCACGGGCTGAAGTAGAAATGTGGTTGTGAGAGAAAGAATTACCAAGTGATGCAACCTGGTCTGGAAGAAGAGTAAAACTGGTAAAGTTTGTTGGGGACAGCAGAAGCCACGGATTGTGAAGTAATTGCACACCTTCCAAACTCATAGCCCAACACGAGAAGGAGTGGTGGCAGATGAACTGGTGTCTTCCATCAGTTCCTCTTTCACACCATGGGATATTCTTTCATCTGACAGCAACAGCTGGAGCTCCCTTGATAGCAAAAGCAGGAGGAAGAAAGGGACGCTGGCAGCTTTACATAAGAAAGTGCCCTATACATTGAGTCCCTGTTTCTCATGGATCCACAAGAGCCTATTTATTTGTAGATTGTTCCTTTGGTCTCTTGTGCTGTAACGATGCAAATTCAAGTATAATCCTCATTTTGAAGATAAAAGCAGCAGCTGTTGCTCTGAGAACCTTATGACGCAGGTTCTGTTAGCCTGTGAGACCTCTCCATGCTTTCCTCTCCAAGGCCTTTCGGAGCCTTTTCTGTCAGGATGTTACTGCCACAAGACAAAGGGGAGAAGAACGCTTTTCCTGCCCGTTTGTGTTCTGTGTGATTGCTTCAGAATACATTTAAATGTATTACGTTAGGTAAGAGAGGCAGAATCTGTTTGTGCTAACGTCAACACAGCAAAAATATATCTTGATACTGAAAAAAATTAAATTTATTTCAGAAATTTCCAGGAGGTATTGAGACTGAGAATGGTACAGGAATTTTCAAACGGGCTTTTTGTTTTAGTATCCGAGTGAACTGCTCATGCAGTAATGTTACAGGCAGCAAAGTGGAAAGGTAAAAAGTAACTCCATGAAATACTGTATTGACCAGGATAGAACTCAAAATGAGAAGACGCCTCAGCATAGCTGAGGTCTACAATGTATGTTTTGTTGCGTAAACTTACGTCCTAGCTTAATTGCATTGAATATATTTTGTTTCTTTAGTTGTGATCCTGAAGCTTTTGATCTTTCCAAAGCTCTGTGAAGCCACTGTGCACCTTCTTTTATTGATTTGCTCCCAGTAAAATAATCCAAGTGGTAAAAGTCTGTACACTCTAAACTGTAAGAAATTGTCTTTTCCACTGAAATGCCTCAGTTTATAATCTGCATAGGCAAAAACTGAGAAAATACCTTGGGTTCCACATGAGGTGGCAGATAGGCATGAATCCTTGACTGCATACTTACTTCAAAGGCCAAAATGTTTTTTTTAACTGTAACAGAAAACCCAAAAAGTTTTACTAACTGTAATGTGACTGCAGGCTGAGAAGGAAAGGGGCAGTCATGTTCCCATTCCCAAACAAAGGTAGCAACAGCCTGTGCTGGGAAAGGAGGAATGTTACTTCCTCCTTTGGCTGCAGCTCAAAGTTAAATCGCATTAAGTGTAACATGAAACTGCATCCAAGGAGCATCTACAAGAACTCCTACAGACAAAGCAATCGTAGGTAAATAACTGATATTATTCATCTCTTGCCCAGAGTTGTCTTTTTGTATGTATCCAATTGTTCTGGGCTCAGAAATGTGAGCGTAGTGTCCCATCCCCCCTACCCCTAACGGCCCACGAGTCTGCTCATTCTCTTGGTTCAGCTGTTCACTCTCTGGTTCAGAGCCAGGTTGAAAATTAGGGATAATCAGGAGATGATTTGCAAATAGCACAGATATTCAGCCCTCAAGGCAGGAAGGTGTATTGGAGTAGATAAGTATAGTGCATGAGGTGATGATAAATTCATTTGACCCATTTGAATCCACTTCTGTATGAGCTGCTAATCAGAAAGCTCAGCTACCTCCAGAAAAAGTAAGGAATTTAATTTTCAGCTTTAAATTACATACTTTTTTTTTAATAGCTTCACTTTCTGTTTGTTTAAAAACCTCCCTTCAAATTTCATTTTTACCCGTAAGATCAGCACTGATCTATCTTTTGCAATACCTTTCTGCAGCTGGTCTCTTCTAATAAATTGAAACCTGAATGTGTTAAGTGCATTAAACATATCTCTCTCTCTCTCTCTGAATGGGCTGCATGAATATATGAACAAATGTTTCAGAACCACTTTCAGGTGGTTTTGATTTTTCAAAGAATTTAAGCTCTGAGATAACTGAAGTTGCATAGACTTCTATTCATTTTATTTTTCCTTTTTAATTCCTGTTTATTTATGGTATCAGGAGAAACTCTGAATTTGAAAAAAATCTTTGCTGCTCCTTCACGTATTGCACCTGGCTCAGCACTTTGAGCCCAGGCTTCTCCAGGCTTCATCTCTTTCAAGCTCAGCTATTCAGAGATAGAGTTTCAGGCAAGAGAAGCCTCCTCCATAACATTCAGGTTTGCTTTTTGGAAACTTGCACACTTCCAGGTTTCAGGAGTGGCAATATCTGTCGTTACTGTGTTATAACTAAGCAGCAGAGGGACAGTGCCTCAGAGATCTTCCTTCTAGCATCCCCTGAGAGTGCCTGGGGAGCGAGGCGGCGCAGATAGCCAGGGGGGTTGGTCCTGAGGATGCTGCAGAATAAATCACTGCTGCAAGTCCCATGGCAGCTCCTTTCTGCCCTGCAATTCAGGGTGTAGGCGTGCAATTCGTTCACCCCAGAGGAGGAGCTGTCAACCGCTGCCCACGCTGTAAGTCACAATTATGTGTGCACTGATTACAGTTGTTACAGGACAAAGGTTTAGATTTAAAGGCAGCAAAGGGAGGCAAATAAGCAGAATATGAATTGATGAAAGCTAAATGCACTGGTGAGCTGACACCGTCATTCTGTTAGAATACTTGTAGTACAACAAAGTTGTCGTTTTTCAAGGCTGTTCCTAAGGAGTGTTTCAGTGTTCTTTTCATGTGTCTAAACAGAACAGGATTTTCCTGTTAACAGCTTAGTGGCACGAAAGTATTCCTTATTCTCAATAAGGTTATTTCTTTAGGAATTTTAAGGAATTTAAGGATATTTTAGGAATAAATTGTTTTCATCTTAATTATTAACTTCTGCTGTATAAGGTCTCATTCTGAATTAGTTTTAGCCCAACTTCATTTTGTGTTACGGAAAATACAAAAAATGCTTTTAATTATTTTGCATATTCCCAAAACTTTAAACCTGAGTTTGCGATATATAGACTACAAATGTTATAAGATATTCATTAACTCTCTCTGTAAGCGGGGCTCTGTCACGCATAATGGTTACTTGGGAAGACAAACACCATCAGTCTGAACGTCTTCCCTTCCTTCCCCCAGCTTTTGTTGCTGAGCATGATGTCATATGGCATGCAATATTAGAGTCATAGAATCATGGAATGGTTAGAGTTGGAAGGGACCTTAAAGATCATCTTGTTCCAACCCCCCTGCCGTGGGCAGGGACACCTCCCACCAGAGCAGGTTGCTCAAAGCCCCATCCAGCCTGGCCTTGAACACTTCCAGGGATGGGGCATCAACAACTTCTCGGGGCAACCTGTTCCAGTGCCTCACCACCCTCACAGGAAAGAATTTCTTCCTAATATCTCATCTAAATCTCCCCTCTTCCAATTTAAAACCATTACCCCTTGTCCTATCACTAGACTTCCTGACAAAGAGTCCCTCTCCAACTCTCCTGTAGCTCCCTTCAGATACTGGAAGGCTGCTATCAGGTCTCCCTGGAGCCTTCTCTTCTCCAGGCTGAACAGCCCCAGCTCTCTCAGCCTGTCCTCATAGGAGAGGTGCTCCATCCCTCTGATCATCTTGGTGCCCCTCCGCTGGAGCTATTCCAACAGGTCAATGTCTTTTCTATGTTGAGGACTCCAGAGCTGGAGACAGGACTCCAGGTGGGGTCTCATGAGCACAGAGTAGAGGGGAAGAATCACCTCCCGTGACCTACTGGCCACAGTTCTTTTGATGCAGCCCAGGACATGGTTGGCTTTCTGGGCTGCCAGCACACACTGCCGGCTCATGTTGAGCTTCTCATCCATGAGCACTCCCAAGTCCTTCTCCTCAGGGCTGCTCTCCAGCCATTCTCTGCCCAGCCTGTATTTGTGCCTGGGGTTGCCACGTCCCAGGTGTAGGACTCTGCACTTGGCTTGGTTGAACTTCATGCCATTTGCATTAGCCCACCTTTCCAGCCTGTCCAGGTCTCTCTAGATGGCATCCCTTCCCTCCAGCGTGTCAACCAATACTCCTTTGGTGAGTTGGGGTCAGCTGTCCCAGCTGTGTCACAACTTTTTGTGTCGCCCGTCCCCCCAGCCTGCCCACTGGTGGGGCAGTATGAGAAGCAGAAGAGGCCTTGACTGCTGAGCAACAACCAAAAGCACCAGTGCCCTGTCATACTATTCCCATCCCAAATCCAAACACCAGCATGACACCAGCTGCTAGCAAAAAAAGCTGAAATCACGACACCATTATATTTATTTTAGTCAAAGGGAGATATTTGGCCTCAAATTTCCAAAAGCACCTGTTGAATGTATGGGGATCTGATATCTAGAGTGCCTGCTGCAGCAGTATTATCAGAAGTCAGTAAACTCTGATGTAATTTAGTACCTTTATAAGCCACTCAGAATTCATGGACTTTTTAAAATGCTCTGCAGGTGTGAGGTCATAGCATATCATCATTAAAGCAGCAAAAAAGTAGAAAAATCCAGAAATATAGGAAGAATACCTTGATCACAAAAAACGTATAATTTGACTAATTAAAAATGCAAGTAAGTAAATGTAAACTCTTGTGTTTGCAACCCATCTGGGATAACTGAAGATGTGCAAACTCAGAAAACAGATGAGAATCTGTATTAGATTCATTAGAAGGGAGATATAATACTAATATTAATCTGATACTTTATTGCAACAGAAAAGGAAAGGAGAAGTATCAATAACTGTAATTTTGGTTTATGTTTGTGTCTTTATTCCTTTTGGTTGATTGGTTGTTTTTAACTAGAAATACATGTTTTTATTCTATGATTATGAACTGAGCACATATATA
Source organism: Thinocorus orbignyianus (assembly GCA_013400375.1). NCBI lineage: Eukaryota > Metazoa > Chordata > Aves > Ciconiiformes > Thinocoridae > Thinocorus > Thinocorus orbignyianus. Next base: position 1,912,905 of record VXBW01004069.1, on the reverse strand, counting down.
TGAGGAGCAGTGGAGAACTACACGGACAAAAATAAAAAATTCCTATCTGTGTTTAAGGTAAAAGTTACATTTCTATCAGACATTTTGCATTGAGATAAAAATCTGACGAAAGAAAAGAAAGAAGAGCAAGCGAAATTGGAAGAGTGGGAACAGAAAATGTGGGGTTTGTCAGCCAGATATAAAATGGCTCTAATGTCTGTTTCTATGACAACTAAAAATAAATGGCTCTGAAGATAAACTCTGTATTTTTTTTTTCAGCAGGGACATTAACATTGCTGTCTGCTAGCACACACTCCAGGTAATATTCTGTGCCCCAGACTTGAGCATGTACAGATTCAGTATCACCATCACATAATTTCACACAGTTGATCTGCAACAACTTTTAAGGACAGGGACTGGTCCCTGGTTGAGTCTCAGCTGCTCTGCCCTGAGCAGTAAACCGGAGCCCTGATCCTTTCCTTTTCTAAACTGAAGCCCACCAGCGCTCTCCTATCTTATGCATGCCAAAGCCAATTCAGCAGTTTTTAACTCCTTGGAATTACATGCCCTTTCATTAAGATCAGTTTATTACACACCAGTGCTATTAGATTCACAATGTCCTTCCAAGACAAGTTGAAGTCCTGCAGGCACTTGAAGCGGACATTGCCACCGGAGGAAGGGAAGCCACACTTCTGCAACCCTCCCTTTTCCTGCCTGCACCTGCCCTCTGTGCCTGGGCGGATTCACAGTATAGTTCACTCCAGGATCCCCTGATAGGGCAGGATGGATGAGACTTTACTAATTCTGTGTCATTCAGTCCTTCACCGTTCCCTAAATTTATTTTTAAATTTATCAACCCCCACCCTGCCCATGTTATCGCAGGGTGTGCAACACATGCAATAAAAAACCTCTCCTGGTAAGCTGTGACATGGCCATCCCACTTTTTCAGACTCTCTGAACTGAATAAAAGCACACAAAAGAGTCATTGTGTCTTGCGGCCGCAACAGCACGATGTGTGATCTGTAGAAGACCAAGGGCCAGGTGTTTTGTGGAGAGGAAGGAGCCATTCTCCAGAGGTGACCAGCCATAAGGAGAGTAGCCACAAATCCCTCTAACACTGCTTGGTACTCTTAATTAGCAATAAAGTCGTTACCCATGTAGACCATGGCGAACTGGGTCATAGCAGTGGCCTGACTCGAAATTACTGTGGTAAAAAGAATAAAGCTGATAGGAAACCATGTGAACCTTCATGTGAGCAGATGGGAGTGGCGGGGGCCGTGCAAGCAAGGGTCAGGGAAGGGCAGGGTGACCCTTTTCAGTGACAATTCTGGTTTGTGCCAGATCCAGACAACTGTGAAAATATGGCCGTGTTTAGCGTGGCAGGTTTTAAAGGTGGTTTGAAGGGTTTTTTTGCCAGAAATTCTGAATGAAAAATAGCCATTTTTTCTTCAGCTCTGTGTGCTATCAGTGTGCTGAACAAAGGACTTTCCGAGAAGAGTGCCTCCAAACATATAGTGTTTTCACACAGGCTTACTAAAATGCCCCATATCAAACTCAACCAGCTGACACAGAAGTAATTCCTTCAGAAGCCTCATCTGGGACACAACAAACTCCCACCAGTCTTTATACGAGATGACCTCTCAGTGAACTACAATATCATGTGTTTCTTTAAGGATTGTTTTCCATTGCTCAGTAAAAATTCCAACAGGGGAATGGTTCACAATACAAGTGAAAAGGAGAAGGGCATATAATGCAGCTCACTGGAAAGAGAGAATTAACCAGCTGTAAATCTCTGCTGTCTTTGCAGTGCAACCATCAGCTGCAAAACAGAACAGTCTGAGGAATAAGCAGAGAGGTCAGACTGGTTTGAAGAAGTCGGTAGCAAAAAGAACAGAGCCCTGCCAGGCAAAGACACAGAGCAGTAGAGTTTCATATTGGATTTGATGCTCAGTGATGCAACCAGGTGCATTTTAGATGTGAATCCTCCTGACTTTACTCAGAAGCTGATGCAAAGGTTTTGAGGAAGGTGTGAAATGTTATTTGGCTACAGGTTCAGGAAATTAGTGGATGTTGACTCCAATATGAACAGAAATCCTAGACTACAACTGCTCACTCACTCTTCAGAGTGAATATTTCTTTCTTTGCATTTAGAAAACTAAAGCCTGACACAGAAGCAGTGTTAGCACTTTTTTCTTCATAATGACATGTGATGTAGTTACACATTGAGGCTGTTCAGCCTGGAGAAGGCTCCAGGGAGACCTGATAGCAGCCTTCCAGTATCTGAAGGGAGCTACAGGAGAGCTGGAGAGGGACTCTTTGTCAGGAAGTCTAGTGATAGGACAAGGGGTAATGGTTTTAAATTGGAAGAGGGGAGATTTAGATTAGATATTAGGAAGAAATTCTTTCCTGTGAGGGTGATGAGGCACTGGAACAGGTTGCCCCGAGAAGTTGTGGATGCCCCATCCCTGGAAGTGTCCAAGGCCAGGCTGGATGGGGCTTTGAGCAACCTGGTCTAGTGGGAGGTGTCCCTGCCCATGGCAGGGGGGTTAGAACTGGATGATCTTTAAGGTCCCTTCCAACTCTAACCATTCTATGATGATTCTATGATTTGCATCACTGTAGAGTCTCTGTAATGACTCTGTAGGGCTGTCCAGACTTACAGCAGAACCATGAACACATGGCCTGCAAAACTGTGGGCGGTGTGTCAACTGTCCCTGTCCTCAAAGCTGGTTATATTCCAGTCATAGTAAAAGAATGCCAAAAGGCTCTCTGGAGGCTACTCTACATCTGTTCCTACATTGCCTGAACCAGGAGAACTATCTCTAACTAGCATGTGTCCCTGCAACGTGTTGTAGTTGTCTACAAAAAGGCAAAGTTTTCAGCCCTACTTCTGTCTTTGAGATCTCAGTGCCAATGTCTTGTGATATTTTACATATGCACATCATACTGAAGCAATTGGAGCACTAGGAGGAGAATGTGTATGGAAATGTACAACTTTGCATGCCTTCTAATTTTAGTATTTAAAGAGTGGCTTTTTTTGTCCATCCTGGACTCCTACGCAAGTTATACACCCTTAAAATTCTTCATTTCACAAAGTCTTCACACGGTTTGTACATCTGTCTGGTTTCCTACGAGTGTTTTCTAACTATGTTGTTGTAACTCTGGATAACTCTTCTATTTATATTCGTATCTCATAATATTTTGAGTGCTTCTAAATTCAGAGCTTGATTTGATTACAGCTACAGTGGAAAAATAATTGAAAAATTAAGTTAGGACAAGGAAATTTTATAATATATCTGGACTATTTGCAACAGTAGATGGCACTATAACTTAAGTCAAACGAGCAAGTCAGCTGAACCAGGATCTTAAAAACCTTCAAATAACAGGATTCTTTGTGCAATTTTAAAGAGCATTCCAACAATGTAAGTAAGGATCAGGCCTTTGGCAAGAATCTGTGTTGTGGCCAAATTCCAGATTTTTCAGGTCAAATTATTTCCTTAGGAAAACTATGAATCATGTATCTGCATAATAGTTTTTCCATCTGCTTGCATCTCTCTACTCAGAGACTTTTTTGTTCCTTTTTATATTTCACCTGAAAACACATGCATCTCATTTTCTTTATTAAATTCTGTGAAAATCTTTTGGATTGCTCTGAGTAGCACACAGCATAATGATCTAATCTTCTTATCATTACTAACTAAAACAATCATATCCTGGAATAATACCGCACATACTCTGGATTTACACATTAATTTGATCTATCTGGGCTGGAATGTGTGGCTGACCCTTTTACCCATAACATTGTGTAAACCCCAAAGTTATTTGCTTCTTGTGCTCTAATAATATCCGAGGAGGTAAAATGGCAAACTTACTCCTATTTCCAAATAGAAAATCAAAGAACACAGAGGCCAAATGGCTTTGCCTTGTTCTCGTAGGAACTGTGTTAGAATGCAGATTTGCATTGTGTATGGAATGTATCTATATCTCAGGTACACACACAGCACATTTTTGTTCTGTGTAACCCATTTGAACAAAGTCTACATTCTTCTACCACTGGTATTTAGGTTGTTCTGGCGTTTTGCAGAATGAAGGCTTGGTCTGAAGTGACCTGGTCTGGTCTTGCTGTTAATCCCTATATACTTTGGAAAAGGCCCTAAATACTGGAGATCTGAAATAAAGATGTTTGCTTTGGACAAACCTAAGGCATTTGTAACTGTCACTAAACCTCCTTCCTGTTACTAAAACTCTTTCCAGTGTATTGAAGAAATCACAGAGCAGTAAATAAATTAAATTCTCCCCATTTATTATGTATTTAAAGACAAGTTATATCTCTCCAAGAAGCAGAGAAAGAAATAATTCCACAAGAAAGCGTAAGAGATTTAAACCTTGCCGTGATGTATCAGTTTATTGTTCAGTGTGTACTGAAATACAGCTGTGGCAGATACCACATTCCATCAGGGTCACTGCTTTCTTCAAGATAATTTTGGATATGTATGGACCTTTGTTTCTTCAGTAACACACAGCTGAAATAAAATCAGACCTTGAGGTATAAGGGGTTTTTGAGTGTGCTCAAGAAGTGTGGAAAGAACACATTTTTTTATTATATTATTTCATTGGCATGTATTTGACTGTTTTCAGCAGACCAATTATGCTGCTGGTAGTACTTCCTATAATGTCATGGCATGTATTTCTAGTTTAAAAAAAAAAGAATTTAAAGACAAGAGCTGAATCTGAAAGTCAGGGAGAACAAGTTATTGCTGCCTTAGGAATTAGTTTGGTAAAGAGCTCATAAAGCCTTTCCAAAAGCTAAATATTCTGTAACTCAGATTTGCACTAGGGTACAGTAGATTGCCAGAATAAACACAGAGAGCACACTTCTATGCAAACAGGGAAAATCCTCAGGACTCTTATTCATAATGTACATTTTTCATAAGATCTTTTTTTCTTATCTTGACACGTAAGTGGTCATATAGGAAATCTCAAACAAGCAACTATTCAAGACAACTTGAAACAGTAAACAACTGGGGCTGGGTAAAACAAATAATTGAAACAGTAAAAGAGTGATTCTAAATTAATAAGTGCAGACTGCAGGGATGCTTTTTTACTCCAAGAAGAACAGTTAACAATGCTATTTTAAAATAAAAATTTATAATGCAAGTTTTGAAGGAAATCATATCCACCATTATATCCATGCAACACTGTAGAGAGAGCTCTTCTTTAGTTTCACAGGTCCCTTCTTTCTATGGAACCTGTCTTAAAAATGGTCTTCTTGGTGGTTTTCATACACCTCATGTATAAGGTCTTAGTAAAATGATTTGGAATTAGCTTCTGAGCTATGTTCCCAGAGCTAACCTGTGGAGGAACCTCACTCTCTCACTCCTTAAGGGGCTCCTGAATTAGCTGCCATAATGCAAACAGTGTGAGTGTCCTTCTCAGGCCACTATAATTTTTGATATATCTCACTGAAACATTGCATACTAAGCTAATAACTTGCTTACTGGATGTTACAATTACTACACTACAAATAGTCTAGGGGGTCAGAATCTTTCGATCTAGGGTTCTGCTTGAAGGAGTCGGTCTCTGAAAAGAGTATTGTTTGATATAAGGCAATGATATAGATAAGTGAAAGAATAATCTTGAAAATATGTTTTTATGATAGTAGTTGCAATTGATCTTTTAGTCAGACAGATTCTTTTCATCTTTACAAATGAAAACAAGCTCACTGTGGATGTACTCAGCCTACCGTTTGATTCTGCTTTGCCAGAACTATGTAAAGTTCTTTATTTCTTCCACAGGTACCGTGAGGTTATGAAAGTGCTTAAAAAAAGTTATTCACTACCAAGTCTGTAACAATAGGCAGTGTAATTGCCCTGGTTTTGACCCCCTGAACAATCTGGGATGAGTCAGACTGACACCTTCACTTTTGGGAACGTTCATTTCAAAATGCTTATATAACTTGGTGAACCACCTTGTTTGTACATGTCTTTTCTAATCCCTCAAAACTTGTGTTGCAGTTTGTTTCCAGAAAAAGAAACTGTCATGTAGACAGTACCTAGCCCTGGTCTTCACTTGCTTCTTTTCCAGTTCTTCAGCTTTCTCAACATCTTGGTCTGGAAAAATTTAGTACTTTGTACTTCTTTTTCAGGAATGCAACACCTATGCAAAACTGGTATTAAGTTGTGGCTTTATTATTTAAAATCTTGGCTAAAAGGCTGAAATTGTGTACTGAGCTGCTATACACTCTCAGTTTCAATCTGACAATAGCTGAAATTTTCTACCTATATGATCAGGGAAATGTAGCCCATAGATCAAAATGAAAATAATTCCTCTTATTGAGAACAATCACATTTTTCATATAGTCAAAGGCATTTCTTAATCTAAAATTATTTAAAAAAAAAAAAAAGTAATTATGAATGTATTTAGTGCACTTATCAGAACCAGTAGATTAATAATTATTAATTGATTTCACATATGACTTGATACATGACCGTATTGACCATGACTGAGATGGAATTTCTGACATTTCTTTCTTTAATTTTTGAGGGAAATTCAACGTTTGAGTCCTCAGGAGATGACGGCTTTCTTGTAGATATGTTGATATTGCACCTGTTATGATGAATTTAACAACCCTAAGCCAAATGAAGCACATTCACTTAACAGAAAAGCTTAACTGAAGAGGAACAGAGGGAAGACTTCAGTGTGACACTTGCATTTGGAGATGGCAGTAACAGGCAATCACGTGGTTTCTTGCATTTGTAATTCTTGGTGCTGCGCCAAGGTAAACAGAGTTGTCATCTGATTTTTTTTCCTATCTTCAAAAGCATCTCCCGAATCCTCAGCAAAACTCTTTAGCCTAAATATGCCTATGTTTTCTGAAAGGACGAAAAATGTCAAAATATTTACCTTAGAAACAAATAATTGGACAAATGGTGCTGTGCAGATAATTTGTTGGCACAACAGGATACTTGGTTGGAAGAAAAGGGGTGATTATATAAAAAAAAGGTCTCTGCACTCAAATCAAATCTCCTGGTAAATGAACTTTTCTTCTGTTTGTGGCTTGCCTTGTCATTTTAACGCCTATGGCGATGGAGGTGGGAAGAATATCAGGGATAAATATTGCGAAGAAAGAGCAGACGTTTCTGTTTGGTTCAGTCATTTTAGTTAATGCTCTTCCGCCTTAGAAGAACAGGTGAGAGCTTCTAATTATTAGTTAGACCTCAGACTAGGCTAAACACAGGGTAAGCAGACAGAAAATCTAAAGAAAAACTAGAAACTAATATAATTGTTCTGGTGATTTAGCAGCAGCATTTGTAAGTCACACAAACCTGGGGAAGCAAAATAGTTTCTTGCTGAGATGACAGACTCAAATGGTTGATTAAATCTAGCCGAGGAATAAAAGGGCCATTTTTTCAGGAGGCAGGCGATACCTTTCCCAGTTGCAGCAGAGTGCTTGACTATCTTAAATGAGCTTTTGTTATGTTCATGCTCACAAGGGGAATGCTTAATGTGGATAATCTCTCTAATCACTGTGCAATCTAAAAGTTTATTTTATCTGGAAAGGTCACTGCAAGAGCTCTTGAGAGAGAGGATAAAAAGGGTGTGAACTCTGAGAAGCTGTAAACTGAGAGGGGAGAAAAATCCTGTCCTTGTAGGGCCGTGGAAAGGAATAAAGGAAGGAAGGAAGATGAACCCAAGAATGGTGGGGAATACAGCAAAAATGTGACAAGACACATAAAATGTCTTCTGTAAGGGAACCAGTGGGAGTTGTATGCTATCGGTGTCTGAAGCTGGCAACAGAGACTCTCAGGACAACAATGAACACTATTTAAGCAAGGAAAGTTATCACCAGATGTTGTTTCTTGCATTCATCATTCTTTTGTCTGTTCTGATTTGTATCTGGTTTATATTTTCTACTTTTACCCTTCTGTGTGTAAACAGGTGCACCTCAACTCTGAAACTTGCAGTTATGGTAACTGGAAAGACTGAAATATTTCCCCTGTGTGTTTAAGGGAGGAGGAAATATAACCTTAATGTGTATTTATAAACATATTTTATAAAAAAATTTACACTCTATGCGTTGTTAGTTTGAAGAGTTAAAATTATCACAAACACTGTAATTTCAAGGAGAAACAGGATATTGTATCAATTGCACTGGCTTACACAACCAAGACTTACAATGTGGCAGTGTGAAAATTATCTAATATTTGATAGGAAAAGTCCCCAAACCCACTGAAAAATAAAATTATATATATATATCCACTGTGTAATCCTAGAATCCCAGACCGACATGATAACTGAAACTGGAAAGGATGTCAGGAAGTCTGCAGCCCAGCCTCCTACTCCAAGAAGCATCAGCCATGACATCAGACCAAGTTAATCAGGGCTTTTTCCATTTGTATCTTGAAAAATCTTCAAAGATGTAGACTGTAAAGCATCTCTGGAAAAACTCTTCCAGTGTTTCGCTTTCCTCAATGTGAAAGATGTGTGTGTTTATCTACCACCATAAGCCAGTGAGCCAATATTGTTCAGGAAGATGTACAGGTCAAAAGCAGGCAAGGTCTTCATGTCAATACTTCAAAATATTCATACCAGGATTCCTGAATTAAGTATTTTAATCATGCTGTGTATGTGTGTAAGTATATTTATTTGTGGAAGAGAACGCAGAGGACTGCTGATTAAATAGAGAGTGTCAAAAATGCCTATCTGGCTAACGCCCAAAACAGATTAACATCTAATAGACTAGAATTTGTACATTCAGGTGAGTATTTTATGATATTTAATGTGAGAAACATCTGTGGGTCCAGCCAGCTTCTCATGAAAGGAAGTTCTGATTGCAAAGCTGTCATAACAATATCCACTAATCTACGTACTTTAATGGAACTTTAAGGAGAGGAGGACACTGAACAGTTCTCACCCTCTGGAGCTGGGAAGTGATGTGAATCGCAACCCTTCAAAACCCCAGAGACAGAACCTAGTGGTTCATGAGATTAGTTTAAAAATAGGGGAGTTAAAAATAGTAAATGTTCTTTTTGTTGGTATGCTGATTTTCAATCCATATAGGTCACATTTTCTGGCCACACAGGCCTGAAATCTACTGAAAAATTACTTACTTAAAAAGCAAACAAGTAGCAGCTGACACTGTTGTATAATCCAACGAAACTGTGAGCTTGGCTGTATACTGATAAAAAGGGCCTTTACACTGCAAAAGGGCCTTGGTGTAAGTAAGACTCGGGCCCAAGAGTTTTAGTCCACCCAGGTCAATACCTTCTACAGCAGGATGGTAGTTAAACCCGCATAACGGGAGGTTTGGCTTTCTCTTAGCAGAAATCTCAGCTCAAGAGAGAAGAAAACTGGTGTTCTCTTCTGAAACACTGAACTCCTGGTCCTGCTCTACAGATCATCCCTCTTTCCTAAGTAATGGAGAGGGGCCATCACAAGAAGATGGATGGACCTGACATAGACTGTCTCCTGCCTGCTACCCTGCTCACCCTAAGGACTTGAAGGACTTCACTGCTGTGTCCTGTAAGGGTATTTCTGACATACTGTCCTCTGCTCTGTCCTTGAAATGCCCTTTGCACTGTGACTTGGTGGGGTTACTGGAAGACAGGCCTACAGCTGTTTTCCTCAGCACCTACCCATCCTCCAGAAACCATCCTTTTTTTTTTTTTTTTCCAAGGCAGAAAGGTTTTAGAGTGCCAATGACAAATCTGAAAATAAATCAAGTCCTAACATCCTTTCCTCAGCTATCATTTAAATTTTACTCAGTCAAAACTCCCACTGAATTCACTAAGTCTTTTGAGATTTGGCCATATCACATTAGCACATTGCAATCAGCTATAAATGCAGCAATAGAACTGAATCCCAAAGAGTAACATCAGAGCAACATACATTATTTCCAGCCAAGTAAAAAAGATCTTCTGGGTTTTCTTTTCTGGCCAAATCCAAAACTAAACACATTACTCATCTGTGCACAAGTCTGTTTGCTGTCTAAGCCAAAACTTACTAGAAAAACAGGAAATAATAAGATTGTGATATATAAAACTAGGTTGCTCTGCTCTGTTAATTTGTTAAAGCCACAAAATGTGTTTTCCATTAACTTTCAAGTACAGGGTGAAATGTTTAGTGCATCTGTCTATCCTTCAATCCACCCATCCATCCATCCATCTATCCATCCAGCCATCCATGCGTCTTGTTTTTTTCTCAGCAGGGCAAAAGTTCAACACAGTTTTCAGCTATATTTCTTACTGTCTTTTGTTTAAAGCAAGCAACTGACAACAAAATTAAGATTGCATTGTGCTCCTACTGATAAGACTATCTCTGTGGAAGGGGAGTAAAACATTTGAGAACCTCATGCTTGAACGTGCAATTCTGTTGGTTCCAGTCTCGGTGGTGCAGAAGGTGCAGTCCTTCCTCAACTCCTTCCCAAGGACAGCTAAGAGTGAAGGAAAGTCATCGTAAAAATCACACCGATTTCCAAGTGCACTGCATTGCTCCCTAAAGAGCAGTGTTCACCCTTCATGTCCACACTCCTTAACTTGTATTCTCTCACTAAGTCTCCATGCAATAAACAACTCCTGTAGCTCTTTATTTTCTCATCATGTTTTCAGAACTGGATGAAGTGATTTGGTGACTGGTGATTTTTGAAGTACTCTTAGAGAGGTCTTAATAGTATGGATACTGCATTTAATCCTTGGAAACTGTTGCAACTTTGGCTGCCTGAGCTGAAAATGGAACTTTTTTATTTTTATAAACTCCAGAAATATATATATGTGGCTATGTTGTATAGATGTGGGGAAAAATGGTCATCATTAAGTCTCAATACACCCAAACTCCCCAATTGTTTCAAACAATTGATTTTACTGGAAATACATGGAGTTTTTTTCATTTACACTTCTATATTCATTGTGCTTGTAATGATTATATGCAAAAAATCAGAAAGTCCTATTTACTTGTAAGTATATTAATCCTAAATACAAACCCCGGGCAACTGTAGTTCAAGTCTTCCTCTAAATTTATTAAACCTTTGGACAATTCTGAGCTGTGTTAAAGTGTAAAAATCTTTGGACAACACAATTTTTAAGGATTTGATCCAAACGATCTTCTGGCACTTAAGAGTGCATCAGTTCATTAATGACTAATGGACTAAACTAATGGTCAAACGGTTAATCAATTCCATGAAATTATTCCAATCAGTCCTTTTAGCGTTCCCTCCAAAGTTCATATTTTAGGAAAGAAAGGGGGAATTGCAACACCAGTATGTATAGATGATAAGACAAAACACAAATCTTTCCATACTTCCTGAATTGTTAGCACTACACTTAAGGAATCCACAAAAATCAGAAATACAGCCTTGTGGCTTATTGTTTAATAATGACAAAGAATAGATGGTATTTACAACCAACCTGCAAATTGCTGCTGGCAGTCTTTACAAAACCAGGTGAATACTGGGAATGCTGGATGTGTCCTTTAACAAATTTCTCGAACATTCAATAGAGAATACAGATATGAAGTAATTGATATAATATATTAGCAATTTTTCCCCTACAAAAGGTGATTTTTAAGAACTCAGAAGCAGTAATGACTTTCGGGACTTTGGTGAGGATCATATAGTGATGGTACAGCTATGCTTATGCAAGGAAGTCAAGCCAGAAAATATCATGACAGTGAAGAGTGAGTGGACTTGTCGTCAGGACTGACCTCATCTTTGTCTTGGAGAGCTACGAATGTGAAACTGGAGCTAAATATAGGCTTAGCCTTGTGTGGGGAACACATTACATTTTAATATATTAAGTAACTAATTTGAATCTTTGTGCCAAATTTCTCACTGGCATGTACACCTCTAGGTGCCACATATACCCATGTAATCACTATTATTAGTATTGCTTGGTTTTGAGTAACAGTTTAAAAAGTAAGCCCAAAGTTTGCAGCTGATGTATGTTACTGAATGCCATACAACCCAAAGAGTGTCTGAAAGTCTTAAGCAATTCCACAGTTCTTCACAGAAGCAGACTTGCAAGATAGAAATGCAGCAAAGCCCAAATACATCCAAAATTGCACCTAATTTGTGTGGCAGGAACATATTCTTTCAATGATAGTTGAGATGGGCTCAAATGTGCTGTTGTACTTTGGCCAGGATTTTTCAAATCTGAAACATCATATATTGATGATCACACCTGTCCCTAAGGTGGAAAGACCAGGTCACATGAAGGACATTGGTACCCATAGCGTACTGTGAACACCAGGACCCAAAATTGCTACTCTTCAAACTGGTGCTCAGATATGACCTCAGCTGGAAGGCATCCAAAATCCTTGGCTTTTCAGAGGTCCTGAAGATTCAGCCTGTGGACACGCGCAGAAGGACTGCGGTTTTTGACAGAACTCAGCAAACTGTTTTCTGTCTCATGCATGTACTGCACGTACCTTGCCAGAATTCAGAAACAAGAGTTTCTCTGCCAAAGTGTCTGATGGTCTGGCCCAGGAGGTGTCAAAGCCTCTCTCTCTCATGCACTAGCTGGAACATTCTCAGAGGCTACTGATTCCAGTTAAATTGTGCTGTGGTTGGTGTGGCACCGTCTCTCCTTTTTCACAGGGCTGCCTCAGAGCCACTGTTCTCTCTTTTGCTTGGGAGCATTGACAATTCCTATTTCACATCTCCTGTTTCTTTCAGACTGGTCTAACCACTAATATATGAGTTACTCCACCTTCCAGTTGAATCTATGCCCCCATGAAGAAAAGAATTAACAATTTCTGAGACCGGAGGGAATACTCAGATGGAGCCTGGCTTTGTGACTGCAGCCCTCTTACTGGTGGGGAAGATGCTCAACCTGCCCAAGAGGCAGCTCCTGGAGAGAAACCAGTTCCCACCAGCAGCTGGTTCTCCAGACAGTGGCTGAGACTTGCCACTGGCAGCAGCAGAAGAAGCTGGGAAGAGGGCCACCAGCAGCAACTGGAAGTAGCTATCAGGAGACAGAAGACGTATCTGTGGGATGAGCATGGCCACCTTCCTCCCTTTCTCCTTTGAGAAAGGCAGAGTCAGTGATTATAGTGGCACTTATAGTGGCACTGAATAAAACAAACCCCTCTATTCTGGGAGCAGTTGCTGGTGCTGAGGTGACAGCCCTGCCACCTGGGCAGCACTCACCCTTTTCCTGGCATTTTTGCTGCCCTTGGACGTTGCCTGCACCACCAGGAGCTAAGTGTCTGAGCGGTGAGCACACCATGCAAGCAGATTCACGCTCTACAGGCATGCTCCTTAACGGAGGACGTGTCTGCCTATTATGCCGGCTCTGTGATTTATTCCTTGCCAGAACTGAACACTCTCATCAACAGCTTTGTGTTCTCAGGGAGATGTTATGTGCTGGGGGAGTGGGAGGGTTCAGCAGAGTCCTCCTTCCCCATTCTTCATGAGCAGGCAGTCTCTTTGCTTCCCCCATGCAAAGCAAACATTCAACTATCAGGGGAAAAATCTAACTGCTGGGACAAATTGTAAACTTCTGCAGCAAAAAAGCACAGACAATTAAGTCCAGTGACTGGTTCTTTATTACAGGCTTTTCTCTCCAGGTTCATGCATGGGAGGTCTGGATCCACGCAGTGAGTGAAGCTGAGCAAAGGGGCATAGAGAATGAGGGATTAAATCAAAGGGAGGGTGGGGGTGATGGAAACTGTGGGAGGGAAGAAGGAGTGGGAAGAAAGAAGGGAGGAAAGGAGGGGGGATAGGATGGGTACAGACAGTTGAAGAATGGGAACGGGTTAGTGGGTGATCACACAGATGATGTGAATCATCCTGTGCTGCTCTTTTCTTCCACTCTGTTGACTGCTGGAGCTATCACTTGACATTTTTTCATGATGTCTTACTTAGAATAGAAGTAACTCTCATGTTTCCAGTGAGCAGAAGGTGAACTGTTAAAAGTTAATGACTAGAAACCAGTAGCTTTTGGAAGAGATGCAGCTCCTCGGTGATCTGGAAATAGAGCTGAGATGGAAACTTCATTAAAAAGTTTAAGTCCTTGCCACCTGGCAGATTTCCTACTTTTTAAAGGGGTGATTACAGTCCAATAATATGTTTTGCTAAGTTGTGGGAAATTATTAATTTTTGATGTGGCATTCCCCAAATGAATTCTTTTCACTGAGTTGGTTTTTTCCCCTCTCATGATCAATTTGAGATTTGTAAATATCAGTACATGATATTTGCAGACCTTTTCCTGAATTAAACTCACCATCTACCAGACATCTGGGCATTTTTGTGAAGAACAGGAAGGCAAGATTTAAGGGTTTGTCTTTCCTTGTGGGCTGCAGGATTTGGCTAGTCCGGTTGTAAAGGGGATATATCTGTCTTGAAGGCTTTTCTGGGTCTGGGCAGGGATCTCTTGTACTTCATCTTCCACCACAAATATCGCCCTTGAGGTTTGTTCATCTGTCCCAGTAGGGTTGCCAAGAAGAGCTAATTGAAGTAGCATCTAACAGTATTGTTGGACACTGTGATTTTATTTTCCAAAGCGAATACAGTAATTTTTTTCAGCTGGACTTTGGTTCTCTTGTTGGCAGCCATCTTGTTTGAGAGGATAACTCTTCATTCTTCTTGTGTTTCAGCAGAGTATTCTGTAGCTAGATACTTTCTTGATGGCATTTTTAAAAGTTTTGAGGCATCCACTGTTTTATTCTGTGGGGGGTTGGGCAGAAGGTCTGGAGGTAAGTAGGTATCCAGAGACATCTGACCCTGGCAGAGTATGTCCCTGTTGGCTGCATGACCCATCTGGGGTTCCTTCAACTGAGGCCCCAGAGTGGATGACAAATTGGACAGAAGGGGGCTTTATTTTGCATTTGTTGCCAAATGTAGTGACAGCATAAGGACGGCTTTTACTATATAAGTGTATAATTTCCTATATATTATCAGTTAGATGAAGTTCTCTTGGCCACAGTTTTGCTGATGAACAGCCATTGTCACGACAGGCAAAACTCAACTAGATCACCATGACTATATCCAAAACATTGCTATACATTAGAAACAGCTAAGTACACAGGAAGGTCATCTAGCAGCCAAGATCTGAAAAAAGAGTAAAAAATCTGTAAATAAAGGCAAGGAATATTGATTCCTTGGTTTTGAGCACACCCAGCATGTGCATGGCAAAGTTCCTGTACAAACAAAAACAAGAGAAGCCCACCCAGGTGCTGCCGGTAAGACAGAGCAGAAACAGCCTTCACAGTCTTAGCTTGTTAGATTTACCCCCATGACTTTGGGTGAAGAGCTCTGGAAACCAAAAAGACGTGCAATCACAGAAGCACAGTTCATGGCATATTTCCAAATAAAAGCAGAAGAATCATCATGTTAGAGGATTTTAATTATTTACATCTTCTTCATCAAGTTCGTTTGTCTGATGTTGCATTTTATCTGCAGCTCATTAAAAAGAGTAAATAATCTATAGTTATGACTGGATAATGTTGCATGGGCAGGTCTTCCCAGAACTCCAACATCAACATGTGGAACTGCTGTGATCCAGACCTGGAACTGTTCACTAAGCAAAAATAAGCCTTCACTTTGGTTTTGGTTTTTAAACCTGATTGCAAATCCCATATCCTTTTCTTATTGAAACAATGCTCAGCATTCCAGTAAGACTGGAAGTCTTAATTAATTTATCAATCATACTTTATTTCCTATGTGACACAAGGAATGGTTTCATCTATCAGAACTTTTCAAACTGGAGATGTGTCAACAAAATGATATCATATGTTCCCCATTGTGTGCTTTATGTACAAGAAGATAGAAGAGGAAGATTTATTGGGAGAAGATTGCCAGATGCTCTCCAGAGAGCAGAGGAGCTCTTTAGCTCTGAACTAGGCTGAGTGCTTGTCCTTTACCAAGCCAAAAAAGTCCTGGCACTGTAACAAATGTTGCATGTGTATTTGAAGATTTGAGAGAGAGACAATGAATAGTAAAATATCCTAATTGAATGGGGGTAGAGTTAGCTTTGAAAGCCACCACACAGTTTTTTTGCAGATGTCCAAATTAAAGTTCATCTCTTTATATATATTAAAAAATAACCTTGAGCATTCCAATTATCTATTAAAAATGCGAGTCTTTTATAATTTATGGAGACTGTGAGTTTTAGAAAGCTGTTTCCCCTGTTTGTTCTCCTTGCAGAGCTGCTGCTGGAATAACTACAACTTCTTGCCTCCAAGATAACAGCTAAGTAGCAATCAGCTAGCAACTGGTGAAAGTAGGTCATATGAAATACCATTTTTTTCTCCTGTGCTGACCAGGTTTCTGTCTCCCACTAAACACACAGAGAAGGAAACAAATGTTCTACTCCCTGTTCCTAGAATAAAAGGCACAAGAGAGAAACCATGGGAGAAACCGGCAAGAGCAATAAGAAAAGCTGTACCACCCTGGAAGAAGATGGCCAAGTAAAAGAAAACCTCCAGAGAAAGGAATGATGTAAAGTCTATACAGAGGGTCTTCCTGGGGCTTCATAGTAAAATTATAATTTGACCACTGTGAAAGGCTCACCTTTCTAATAGAATTAAGGGGTAAAAAGGGAACGAGGAGTCCTTAAAGGCTGCTGAATATTGGAATATTGCTTGATATTAGCTGCCAGATATTGTCATTTTGTGATAACCAGCAGCATAATGAAGAAGCCTAGATACAACATACCTACTCTCATGAAAATACAATAAAATAAAATAAAAAAGGTAGAAGAAAATAGGACAACCATTTGTTTTGGGTTTCTTTTTTTTTTTTCATCGTTTCATTTGCTTATGTTTTTTTACAGTCATGGAATCTCTAACATGTCTTCCATAAGGTTTTGGAAGTAAAAGAAAGTTATACAATCCCAATTGTTATCAAATGTAAGGCAACTAAAATGAGGGATTCAAGACAGCCAAATCTAAAAGTTATCAAGAGAGAAATTAATAGTTCAGGCTCAATGACAGTAATAATATGAAATTCAGTAATATGTTTTCAAGTAAATATGTGAGTATGTGCATGAGCAAGATCTTGTAGGAGTGTGTACATCAGCTGCACAGTAAGCGACGGAAAGAAAGGATAAAAGAGAAGTTTAAAATGAGAAACTGAAAAAGTAGTTTTGGTACTGAAGTGGTTAAGAGCTGAGAGAATTGTGGTTTTAGCACGTGTATTTGAAGATTTGAGATGGAGAGAATGAATTATGTGCTTATTGAAAAGGGATACAGTTGGCTTTGAAAGCCAGAAGTCAGCTCTGTATGTGTGTTTTTCTGATTTGTCAAAGCCAATTTTTCTGATTGTGTAAAGAGGGACTGTTGATTTAAGTTAAGCCATAATGTCCATCTGTTGTAGAGAAGAGGTAGAAGCAATGGATAACATACACAAAGGAAAGACTGACAAACAGATCACAAATTCACCAGTGG
Source organism: Thinocorus orbignyianus (assembly GCA_013400375.1). NCBI lineage: Eukaryota > Metazoa > Chordata > Aves > Ciconiiformes > Thinocoridae > Thinocorus > Thinocorus orbignyianus. Next base: position 1,895,547 of record VXBW01004069.1, on the reverse strand, counting down.
AGAGGAAGGTTCCTTAGCTTTATTTTAACTGTGGTGGTTTTTTCTAGTTTTATTATCATATATGTGCCAGTGGAAGGGGAAAAGTATAGTAATATCATCAGATTGATTACTATAGCTGAACTGAAGAGAAAAATATTAACAAATTGAGGTAACACGGAGAAATAGATCCCACTTTAACCATACCCCTGTCTCCAAAAGTGTTGAACTATTTCTCTCTGTGAGGACAAACATACCTCCATTATTAATAGGAGTCATGACTACCAGATCAGTAATACATAAGCAAACAATGTATGTAACAAAGTACATACAGGTAAATGTGACTTTATGTCTGTAAAGTGTGGAGCACTACAAGAAAGAAAAGGTGAATTGGTTAAGTACAGAAACGCTTATTATGGTAAAAAGTACTTTGTAAGGTTGTATAGCGTTGCGTGTAGATTTGCAGCACTGAGGTTGCAAAAAAGCCACTTTGTTGTAGGGTTATACTGGGGATATTTTTTAACGTTTGTGGGGGAAAACTGATGGAAATGAAATATATGGTCAAAACCAGAGGTTTGTCATTTGTAGAGAATGATAACCAAAACTTTCTGTATGTGTACAATATGCAAGAATTCCAATTTAATGAAAAAAGGGTGTTGTTTTTTTATCTAAAAAAGCTGACCAGATAATGTTAGACATGTACAACAATGTTAAAAGAAAAAACTATCGTCACTGCGGTCACATAGTCTCAAATCCATCTGCTCATTCAGAGTGTGGTAACCCCAAGTATGTTCTGCTTTAACTTTGGTATTTATCAGTCAAGATAGATCAGAACAAGAGAAAACTTTCTGGATGGTTTTACTCTCAAGATACTGCTAGCTTCATTTGCAAATCACCCTGTGCAGTACATCTGTAAAGACCTGCACCTACAGCCATCAGAAGATGGCTTATATTTTAACTTAATCATATGTGAACTTATAGATTGGTTAGAAATGGGTCAGTTGTATGTAAACCTTTTCAGTTGATAAAGTGACACAAGTATGTGTATTTGCAGTGTAATCTCCATGAAGGGATATGATTACAGTTACACGACATGCATAGAAATTACCATCAAACTCCATTACATAAAGGCAGTTGCTTGGTTAACTTTTAACTGATGCCTTTAGGTAGCTGCTAAACTGCTGAGGTGCGTGTCAAAACACCCTACTGTCACTAGATTCGTTACCTAGGTAGCTTTCCAGAAATTACAGTCTGGTAGAACAACAAAATTACTCATATTGCCATGGGGTGAATCCCTCCTAATGGTGGCTTTCCTCAGTGACAGGCATTTTCAAATGGGGCTTTTCATTTTATAGTTGTCACTGTAATTGCTATGATGATTTTGTTGACTGCACAAGCTGTTTAGTCTATAAAAATGAAATGCTTAGTAAAATGAGTAATGGCAATACACCAGAGCAGTGAATTACAGGCCATCCACAGGCCTGTAACAGCTATTACGAGGCAGGACCAGGTAGGAAATAGCAGATGATTCCTTGAAGAGCCTTTTGCTCAGCCTTGATCAGGAGCTTTTAGCTCAAAAGGGCATTTGCAATATTCTTGTGAGTGATACAGCCTGCAGTTTGCAGACTATCAGAAGAAGAAGTTTTGGTTGCCTGTAATAACACTGTGTATGTTACATTACAAATAATACCTGCTGTAGGATGGGTGGCAATGAACGAGGTTTCATGGTCTGGCCCTGCAATAGTTTCTGCTGAAATTGCAGAGCACTTCTCTGAGCTTCCTTGATTTCCAGAGTAATAACTTTGTGATGCAACAGGACAGATTTTGTAGAAATTGGCCTTCAACTGAAGAATGAGATTCTGGGGCCAAATTCCTGTGTCCCAGAATGGAAAGGACATGCTGGTAGGACAAGGCATTACAAAGCAGATAGTCAGGGAATGGAAACAAAACTGTAGTGTCCCAGACCGCAGAAGAGTCCACATACCATCAGCAAAAGGACAAGATGGGCTGAGCGTGATGCGCATCCCAGAAAGGCAGGACAACAGCCCTACTGTAGCTTATTTCTGTGAACACAGAGAACTGTCACAGTAACAGCCCGTACCAGAAGGCAATAGTGATGTGTTGGTGGCTTATGGACAATATTCAATCTTTCAGAACATAGCAAAACACCCCTGCAAAGCATGGGAACTTTGAAAAGCCTGATAGCGAAGGGTAAGGGAGCCTGATGTCTGAGTCTTCTCAGGAAAATTGTTTAAAAAACAACCAAGAGAGTGGTTGTTGTTACAAAGATGTGCAATACCTAACATCAGTGTGTGTCAGCACCACAAGCCATCTCAGATAGAGACGATCGTTTATTGACGCAGGACGGCTGCTGTGTGACTCTTCACTCAATGAATTTATTACAAAGAATTATTCACACCATAGTTTGCAAGAGCCTGGTGTTCCCAAAGTAGCCTCAGAAGCCTCCTAGAAGCATGTAACAGTGGATCTAAGAATCTAATTTCCCAGTGAAATTCAAGGGTCGCCTTTGGATCCTGCGTCAGAGCCTGATCCTATACTACAATGCAAATAGTCATTTCAATTGTTTCAACACTTTCTGGGAATTGTAACAAGATTTTCAGTGGGTAGATTCTTCTGAATAGTATGTTCATACATTTTAAATCTCCCATCTGCATTTTCACTTCTTTACCTTAGCTTACTATTTGTGCAGCTCCAGTTACATCAATGGAGCTTCAGCATTTATCAAAGGATAAAGTGAAGAGCACCTGTAAAATAAGATCAAATCGAATATTTGGCAGTTTAGGCAAAATAGCATAATTTTCTCCACCCCATACAGGGCTATCGTAAATTTTACCTCTTCTTCTGTGTTTGTTTGCAGAGTATAACCATAGATTCACTATATACTTGTGTTTTTTATATTTGGTGTCTAATTTTCCCACAGCATTGAAACAGATCAATTTGAAATGTCCATAAAATGTAGATTTTAAGAAAATAAAACACCAAGTTGGTTTTCAGATGTTGCTTACATGTGCAACTTGAAAGAGCCAGAAGTGCAACAGGGCTGCTGCAAATGCTGTTCTGGAGCAATCTTACACTAGGAGGACAAGCAGTTTATTTGATTGTTCAATTTAAAGTCTTTTCTGATTGTAATGAAGTGACAGAATCCTCCTTTAATAGGAGAGTTTGTTATAGGAAATTTTAGTGAAAGGCTCATTTGTTCTGCCTTTACTATTTTTAATTAAATGCATTTATGAACCTCCTGTCAATTTACTTTGTGCACAGCCTGAGCATTCTAAATAGAAATGGAACTAAGATTCTGATTTTTGAGTCTTTCCAAAGTATGAAGTGTTGGGTTTATCCTTTTTAACAGAGAAAAGGATGAGTTGAGATAGCCAGTTCCGAGCATGGATTTAGACTTAAGGCCTGGATTCTGTGACTTTCAAAAAAATATATTGGTTTTGCCTTGGGTTTTAATACTCTGATATTTCAGTTTCCTTAATATTTGAGTCCTTCAACTTTAATGTCCTGATAATGTCATTTCTCTGTGTGTGTCTTGTCATTCTTTATATTCTAGTATTTAATATGAAGGCTTCCTTTCTACTCCAAATATCTTCATCTTTATGAAACTTATGTTTAATCTTTACCTATATATATATATATATATATATTTAGACTTAATTCAGCCCTTACAGTGGCTGTATTGCCCAGGAACTTGAAGGCATTTGTATCTCTTTATGCAAACCTGAATTTGACATACTGCTTGCTCTGTGAAAGTGGAATAAAGAACAGCAAAGAGCTAAGGTTGTCAGTCATGAAATTTGAGGCAGAGGAGCACTTTTAGTGTGCAAGTTTCCCAGTGTAATCTTCAGTTGGATGTTGGTGTGCAGAGGGTATGAGAAATCAAGCTGGGTAGACAACAGCTTCTATGCTCTCCTCAAGGCCGGAACACATCCCTGAGGTCCCCAAACCTTGGATGGCGCCAAATAACTTTGAAAGGTGCTGACATTGTTCCAGGTGTACCTGTTGACACAAAAGATAACGAACCATTGCAGGTCTCATTAACTCAATTGGTGGAAAGCAAACATAACCTATTTCATGAACCATACAGAGGATGACCTTTCACAGAGCTGAATACCTGTTCTTTTTACTTGTTTTGGACTTTTCATGTGGAAGATTAAATAAAAAGCCTCTTCACTAAAAGAGTGTCACTGCAAACTAGAGCGTCCATGCATCCTTTTCCTGGCTATTCCTTCTTCAGGCCCTGTGACAAATTTACTATATGACACTTGAATGTAGGCTGTAAATAAGGGTCATAGCTGAGTCTAGTCTCATGTGCTGCTGAAGCTGGAAGGGGTTATCTGAGACCACGGAGTGCAGAAAGAAAACATAATGACGTGTTTAAGGTTGTGCAAATACTGTCTGGTGGAACAGGATTATGTCTCTGCCTCTGCTATGTGGCGCCACTTTGTAAAGCTGCCACATGCATTATCTTCCTTATTTTTGAGGATCGAGAGAGATATGGAGGGGTCAAATTTGTAAGCCTCTTGTATTCACGGCTGCAGCTCAAGTCAGTGACAGCTTTCCTTTAAGCATAAAGTAATACAATGCTAACTATCCTCAAAAATCACTTTGCTGGTGTTTCAGATTGGCTCCTAAGACTGATGAAAACTTTTGACCCTATTTTTTCTGTGCAGCAGCACCTCATCTGTAAAATGAGGATAACCTCAATCTTCAGAGTCTTACAAATATATGTTAATGCTTGTGAATTATTCATATTCCATTTTTATGAACATGACAAAAAATCCTGCAGAAATTATCAATTTAGTCCTCCTAACAGGGTTTGCAATACCTTTTTGTGGTTAAAATAGTGATTTATTCAAATGTACCAGTATCATGCAAATGAAGTTGTTTTTAAAGTTCACCTTGAATACGAGAATTATACTACTTTTGAAAGTAAGTCAGCTGTAAATAGAGGCAATATACAAAGTTGGTCAGAAGCTGGTGAAGAAACTAGCAGCAGCAGAATTAATGCTATTGTTGCTTGAAAATGTAAGAAAAGAAAATGCTTCTTGTCTGACTCCTACTGAGTAGTTCAGTAAAATATCACTTCATCACTGCCCATTCTTTCTAAATGAAAGGGATTGAATTAACAATCACTAGTCTCCCCTTTTAAAGGGAACACCCACAAGATCTGGAAAGTTGACTGATGTCTCAGATGGGCCACCCTATGAAAGATTAATTTAAAACAAAATATTAAATAATGGTTCATCAGGTGGCACTACTTATTGTGTGGTCTGACCAAAATAGGGGTCCTGGGTACAGAAAAAAATTGAGCTGATGTAATAAATATCATAATACAGGCACAGAGTATCAGAGTAACGGTTGCACCAGAAATCCTTATTCTATGCTAAATTTTACAACTCTACTAATATATTTTTGATTCTGTGTATATATCAGGTAGAGGATTACTACATAAACTGCAATCAACACACTATCAGTTCTCCTTAGAGAACTTAATCCTATATATAGTAAGAGATTTTACATATGAACTTTATGAACTCATAAATAGAAGATACTTCAAAGGGAAAAACTAACATATTGTATTAAAAACTATTTATTTGTACTTCAAACTATACTGACATTAGAATCGTGGCTGAGATTTGCAGAATGGGGTGAAGAATATAAGCTAAAATCTTCCATTAAAAATTGAATTTAACTAATTTGAGTTTGTCAAAGCATTTTAGCTACATATTGTGTCTCATTAAAGAAGAAATATTTGGTGGAAATATATCTACTTTCACTACCCTGTGGACATTTTGGAGATCATTTCTGACCAGAGAGAGAAAGGAAGTGAGTGAGAGATGTTGATAGATCAACTCTAACTGAACACCTGAGGGTTCTTTCAATTCTCAGGCAGCTCCATCATTTCCCAGGCCTGCCCTTCACACTGGCCAGTCCTTTCAGTCAATCTAGTCTCAAATTCATTCAGATACTGGAACCATCCCGCAGCATCATGGAAAGTGGTAAAACCAGTAGTAAAACTGTTTGTCACAGAATGCAGAGACAATAATATGGGGGTGTTTGACTTTCCAGCAGCCAGGTCCATATGCTGTGGAAGGTCGTGCAGTTGCTTGTTCAACATCAGCTATTCCAGGCATATCAACTAGTGTTCTTACCATGTTAATGATGTATGCATTGTTGCCATGCTTTTAGAGCATTTTTGACCTTTAATAAACCTTTTGAATGAGCTATTGCTACCTACAAGTTTAGCTAAAGTCAGCAGGAATACCACCACCATGTCTTTCTAATTAACCTCATTGACATAATTCAGCAACTATATAAATACAAAGCTTCTGCAAGCAGCTCTGGTTTCATTTTACTTACCCATGGTCTTCACAGAATGTCCAAATGGTGGTAGAACTATTCTCCATGGCCCAACCAATACATCAGAGCCAAATATATGGAAAATGCTAATTATCACTTTTGCACGGAGATAAATCATTCCCACTTCTTTAATTCTTCAAAGAGACTGGAGTTTGAATTTTTTCCATGTTAATCAGTTCTGACTAGAACATAAACACAGAAAGGAAAAGATCTTCCAACAAGAGTAAACAGCAATATCATGTTTTAAACAGATGAAATGCCCATAGAGGACAGGGAAAGTTCATGAAATCACTATCAGCCTAGCAGCTCACTAAAATACTGTTTCCAAATAGGATGGGAGGAATTGGTGATGACCAAAACTCTGAGCCCAAATCATTACAAGACTACACCATAGAAATTACAGATGCATATGTCCATGGATCAGCTTTGGTTTTATATAAAGGAAGGTAAACTCTGGAGTGAATAATGAACACAGATGTTTCCAGAACAGTAGAAGCCCCAGCTATGAAATCTCCTAAGTCTGTTCCCTCTCCTACAAGACAGTACACACATTGTCCTAATAATATGCTTAACTGTGATTGAAGTCAAGAGAGCTTTGGTGTAAGTTTAAAGTCGTTGAACGTATTTACTGGCTCAGATTCTCTATTTGCAGCTGGGTAAGGCTGGACAACAGATAAAGATCTTTATTTGTAATTCTATATCTAGATAAAAGTACCAAAACTATTGAGGGTAATTACGACGACACTGGCTGGAGAGGAAGAAATAAATGTTGGTCTTTTTATAGGGAACAAAGTCCCAGATATAAACTTATGCAAGAAATAATGTCTCTAGTGTTTGTTGTTGTGGTTTTTGTTGGTTTTTTTCCCCCTCACATGCAGTGAAAAGAAACAAACCTTTATTTAAAGACCAAGAAAGAAGTCTGATAAAATGACCTAGTAGAGCGGCCACCCATTTTGGTGACAGTTAGACATTAATATAATTTACACCATAGGATCAGAAGAAGATGCGAGAACAACAAGATGATTCGAGACGGACAGCATGGCTTCACCAAGGGCAACTCCTGCCTGATCAATCTAGTGTCCTTCTATGATGGAATGGACAAGGGAAGAGCTATGGATGTCATCTCTTTGGGCTTCTGTAAGGCCTTTGACACGGTCCCTCAACATCCTTCTCTTTAAATTGGAGGGAGATGGATTTGATGGGTGGACTGTTCCATCTGGATTTCATCAGACAGAGACTGGTGACAAGTGGTGTCCCTCATCCCTCAGGGGTCTGTACTGGGACTGGTACTGTTCAATATCTTCATCAATGACATAGAGGGATCGAGTGCATCCCCAGCAAGTCTGCATACAACACCAAGCTGAGTGGTGCAGTTGACACATTTGAGGGGCGGGATGCCATACAGGGGGACCTGGACAGGCTTGAGAAATGGGCAGCTCCCAGTATCAGTACAGGCTGGGGGATGAGGGGATTGAGAGCAGCCCTGCTGAGAAGGACTTAGGGGTAGTAGTGGATGAAAAGCTAGGCATGACACAGCCCAGAAGGACAATCGTATCCTGGACTGTATCAAAAGAAGTAAGGCCAGCAGGCTGAGGGAAGTGATTCTGCCACTCTACTCTGGTGAGATCTTACCTAAAGTACTGCGTCCAGCTCTGAAGCCTTGGAATGGGCCCAGAGGAGGGCCACAAAAATGATCAGAGGGCTGGAGCACCTCTCCTATAAGGACAGGTTGAGCGAGTTGGGATTGTTCAGCCTGGAGAAGGTGCCGGGGAGACCTTGCTGCTGCCTTTCTGTACTTAAAGGATGCCTACAGAAAATACGGGGACAAACTTTTTAGCATGGCCTGTTGCAATAGGACAAAGAGTAATGCTTCAGATTTAGACTAGGTTATTTTTTACAATGAGAGTGGTGAAAAACTAGAACAGCTTGCCCAGAGAAATGGTGGATGCCCCATCCCTGGAAACATTCAAGGTCAGGTTGGATGAGCAACCTGATCTAGTTGAAGATGTCCCTGCTCATTGCAGGGGAGGCTGGACTAGATGACCTTTAAAGGTCCCTTCTGAGCCAAACTATTCTATGAATCTATGAAAAGAAAACTAAGAACTTTTTTCACTTCATGTAAGAACTGGCAAACATTTCAGTCCTATAAAACATCTGTCTGCCACCATGAAGCTAAGATCTGTACCGTGAGCCTGCAAGCCAGCAACTACATCAGGCTTATATTGTAATACATTTATAATTGTGACAGTCAATTCAAAATAATATTGAATTATTGTGCTGGAGCACAAGAGATCTATGAACATTAGGACAGGATGAAATAATTTGCATTCAAAGAAGGCAGATATAGGAAGTGGTAATTTTTGAATAATCAAATATCTATATGCATGGCAATCTATGGAAATTTTTTGTAACATACAGCGTAATTTGAAATATTAGCCCACGACAAGACAGTTTTAAGGGCCAAGTAACTCCCTGAACAGTCCATTCTTTAGTCAAAGACAGAATATTTCACGTAGCTAGGCTTGCACAGGAGCAATCATGGTAAACAAAAGGCTCAAAAAAAAAACTCAGTATGTAATGAAAAGGGAAGATTGAGGCTCCATAATCATCCATGAAAGACCCTGCAGGATGAACAATAATTAAAACTACGTGAAAAACAGGCGACTACAGAAAACCTTTTGATATGCAGTATGTCAGCCTTTGCACTGCATGCAACATTCAGGCTTGCTATCTGTTACAGAGATTTGAATAGATGTCTTGAAATGAGGGCATCATTCAAATTATCTTAATTTAGTGATCTCCTTACCACAGGCTCTCTGGGGAACTGGTGTTTTTCTTCTTGTGTATTTTCAGGCTTCCTGTATGGGACACTGCCAAAAAAGATTACTAATGCAAATGAAATTAGGCTACTCTCTTAAACATTTGAAATCCTTGTTCTCAATGGAGAATTTTATATTATATTTACACAGTCATACATTAGCAAAATAAAAATTAAGACATTTGACCCCCAGAGTTTGTCTCCTGAAGATGGTACAGGAAATTGTTCCAATCTGGGGTTTGCTCAGATGTCAGTTTGGTGCTTGATGACGTTCCAAAGGCTGTTGTTTTGAAACACCCATTCCAAGTATGTGCCAAGAATGCAAGAGCATCCCTATCCTACACATCTTCTCTAAGCATGGATTTGACTGTGCAGGAAAAATTGCTGCATGGTTACTCTTAGGGAAGCATTGTGGTAGCAAAACAATTCTTCTTACATTATTTAGTTTAAATACAAAGCATTCTAAATCAAGAAATCACTTAAAAGTCTTTGTGAATAAGTAACATTTAGAAAAAGGTTAATCATATAAAAACTTAATGAGCCAAGACAAAACTAAGGCTTACTTGGTCTTTCTTGCTCTATGACAAAGCTTGAATGCTTTTATAGTTTTCTAGCCATTCCATAAAATATGAACTAGGAAAAAAACCAACAAGGTTCCCTGGTGTCAGCAACAACTTTTTTCATCCTGATCTCTGATTTTCTGATGAGGTTATGTATGGCCTCCAATAGGCTAGCTTCAAAGCCTGAGGACTGGGAGATTCTTTTTTTCCAGGCTGTCTTGTTAAGGGCTGCTCTTTAGCCAGCGTCCATAACCACCACGGGAGCAGCTTTTTTCCATAGACTTACAAACATTTGTGAATAAAAGTTATTTCCAGTGCTCTTCTGGGCAGGCTATATTGTTTGTAAATACTGATTGTATCAATATAACTTTAATAGCTTTCTGTCATGACAGGTTGCCTCGGAAGGCTCATTTGGCTGCAGGAACTCTCCAAATATTATCACTTTCTATACAGGATACACAATGGTATCAGACTAAGCCTAACAAAGGATTTCATATTTGAAGTACCATTTTCTTTCTCTATTTTTTTATTCAATTGACATTACAAAGCCACTTGACAAGCACTAATTTATCTACAGTTAAATTCTCATGTCATTAGAGGGGTAGGAGAGTAACAGGACTTCATGTCCACCCTATCTCTAAGGAACAAGCCATTGCCAGAACTGAGGCAGAGCACAAGAGTCTCAGCTCTTCTGAGCACAGCTTATTCTTCTGAAGAAACTCTCTGCTGACCTGTGGTATCACCTACCTTCCTACCTCTAGCCAGCCTTCCTACCTCTACTTCACTCTCAGTTCATTCTCACTCTCCATGGACCATATATCCCTTCTGCTCCCTCAGCCAAGGCCAAGTGAGCCACGTGAAAATAGAGATTTTCTGGATGGGGTGTGTGTGTGTGTGTGTTTGGGTCAGTTTCCAGACGCACCAGTTCCCCAATCCAACTGACCACGTGGCTGCCTGAGTGCTCACACTGGCAGCAGGGTTGGGTGCAGTGATGCCCCTCCCAGGGATAGCTTGGTTTAAGGTTGATTTAAGCTGGTCACAAAACCATACCCTTATCTTCGGAGAAACAGAGACTCCAGAGAGCTATATGGTGTAATAAATAACAGCCTAACCAGTGTGCAGCTGTGCAGATTAATCCAAGACTTGCCAGCTGCTTTCAGTGAGGTCAAGGAAGTGACATATTTGTTCACTACACCACTAAACATTAATTCTTAAACCGCTGATCAGCAAATTCGTAGCTATTGTATGTCTAGAAAACTCCCTTTTCATTTCTTTTCCAAAAGAAAAAGGTTAGTTTGAAACATTGCAATGTGTGCTTTTCACTGATAGGAGATTTCAGCGCATACTGTTGTCTGTGTAGAGGCCCATTATGCATAAATCAGTGCAGAGAAATAGAGGATTGTTTTATTACACAATGAAGTTTTCCAAAAATGTCTTAATTTCTTGTTCAGGAAATGGCACCATTGTTTACTTGAAACAGACATGTTAAGTGGCCTGGAGGAATTTTGTTTAAGAAGACAGGCCAGCCCTCATTGTGAGTAAGAGTGTTACATTGTTCTTGACAATGGCAATTAGGAAGATATTTTGATTTGGGGGTAATTAGCAGAAATGGCAAAATTGCTATTCGAAATCTTGACAAATTTGCCTGATGTTGAAAGCTGAAATGAGTCCAGTTCTTGGGATAAATTTCAGATTACTCAAAAGCATTGCTTAATATCAACAAGAAATCAGCTATGAAGAATCTCTGTAATTTCCACGGTATTAACTGGATGCACATTTCACCATCTTAAATCCCTTAAATTTTGTTGTCATGCAGTCAGATTAGCAGGATGTTAGTGAGCAGAAAGACTGCTCTCAGTCCTTTTCCATATGAACGCCCCCACCAAATACTCCCAAGTCCTTGTTCCCAACAAAAGTATCTACAACCCTTCCACCTTCCAGCCCCTTCTCCCCAAGCTATAGCCCTCCCACCTCCTTGGGACCTCTGTGAACATTCCACACCTTTCTTCTTCCCATTTACTTCCCTGAAATCCATTGGTCCCCAGCCCACTGAACTTCCCACCAAACCTTCCTGGCTTTCCCCATTCTTAGTCCTGTGCTCTTACCTACCCAGGGACCCACTATGCCATAGGTGCAAAATTAAGTTCTGTCATTCCAAGGATCATTTATTTTCAAATTATGTCCAATTCTCTGTGGACTGCCGAAAGGGCAAGTATAAGCCACTTTAAGAGGAGAAAGGTCAAACTGACACATACACAATTGTATTACAATGCCCAACAGACAACATCTGTCTTGAACGAGATTGTTCTCACAGAATCACATAACAATAGAGGGTTGGAAGGGACCTCTAGAGATCATCTAGTCCAATCTTCCTGCCGAAGCAGGACCACCTAGAGCAGATTGCACAGGAATATGTCCAGGGGTTTTTGAATGTCTCCAGAGACGGAGACTCAACCACTGCTCTGAGCAGCCTGTTCCAGTGCTCTGCCACCCTCAAAGTGAAGGTGGAACTTCTTATGTACAAATTTGTGCCAATTTCCTCTTGCCCTTCACTGGGCACCGCTGAAAAAAGACTGACCCCTTCCTCTTCACACTCACCCTTTAAGTATTTATAGGTGTTGATGAGATCCCCCCTCAGCCTTCTCTTCTCCAGACTGAAAAGACCCAAGTCCTTCAACCTTTCCTTGCAAGAGAGATGCTCCAGGCCTCTAATCATCTTGGTGGTCCTCTGCTGTACCCTCTCCAGCAGTTCTCTGTCCTTCCTGAACTGGGGAGTCCCAAACTGGTCACAGTACTCCAAATGGGGCCTCACCAGGGCAGAGTAGAGGGGCTCCCTTGACCTGCTGGTCACACTCTTCTTGATATACCCCAGGATGCCATTGGACTTCCTGGCCACAAGGGCACATTGCTGGCTCTTGGTCACCCTGTTTTGTCCACCAGGACTCCCATGCTTCAACCCCCTGTGGAGCAGAATGGAGCTGTTCCACCACAGCACATGGCAATGTGTTGTCATATGGCAGCTCACAATCTCTGCTGAATGCAGATTTTTGCCCTTTGCAAGACCGGATGCATGAGAGTGTTGTCAGGTGGCTAGTTGTGCTTCCAGATTCTCCAGCTAATTCAGTGCTTGTCTGGACAGCTCTAAACTACACTAGCTGCTAACAGTCCCCCTCGGGATCATTTCCTAATTGCAGATTACCAGACACAGCAGGGCATCCCTTTCTTCTCTGGGGGTAATCCTTGTGCTGGGCTGGAGGGGAGGAGATTTATGAAGCAAGTACGTAAGTCTCAGCTGAGAATTGCCTGTGTGGTAGAGACAAATTAGTGAATGCTTGAGAAATCTTGGGTATTTTGTGCTCTTTCATGCAGGGAATCTATCTTTCACCATACTAATGTCAGCCTGTTAATTCCTCAGTGTCAGTATTATACACGAGAATGGCTTCATCACAGTTAATTCAGGTGATGACTGTCTGGGTTTATGCTAATCCAGGACTGTGTTGTCCTATCAGATTCACGTGTCTATGTCTCACTTGTACTCAACTCACTTGGCTGGTCCACCTCACCCAAGAAAGCCCTTATCTCGTGTTTTTCCCACACCAGAAATCTGATTGTCAGGTCCTTGGTATTACATCAAAGCAAAGAACATGCCTAGGACATGATTTCAAATGAGGAAGCTTTAACAGCAGTGGTGATCCTTAAAATAATTAATCGTTGTTAGCGACATCTCTGTATTTCTTGCCAAAAATATTTTGAAGCCTCACTTATAATGTGGAACACTTGTTTTTTTTACTAATCTTTGGAAAGTGCAGAAATCCTGCGTGGAAGATTATGAAACACAGTGTTAAGATTTCAAATTTCAAGACCAACTCTGTGAATGGCTCTCCAAAATCACAAAAGCTTCCCGAAGCTATTTTTACTTCTGATGCCTAGCTTAACTGTCTGTCTGTGAGGTATCAGTCTTACCTAACTTCTGCGTAAAGCATTTTTCCTACCTGTTGCTTGTGACAGGATTTTCTCTACCTGTCACTAGAGGGCAACATAAACTACCTGCATCCTTACCGCACCCTGATATATTCCCAAGCAACCCCCTGCTGAGATTCACGGGTGAGAATTTCAGGACAAAATTTGCATTATTTTTTTTTTCCCCCCTGCAAAAGCCGTGCTCAGGCGCTAGCTTGAATTGTTGAATAGTTTTGACTGGGCGAGCCTGAATGTCACTGAGAGGAGAATGGTTAACGCTGTTTACAGCAGTAGGACTTCTCTGTTTATCTGCCTTCCTCACAGGGGTCATCGTCCTCTGCAGCGCTGGCAGCAGGAACTGCAATCACCCACAAACACAGGGTCTCTGATTTTGAACTACTGATGCCAATGGGAGATTGATCGCTCACCTAATTTCATACAGGATTTGGTCTTTGGCACTGATTTTTACCCACAACCACATACACCAGAGTATTATTTGCCCAGGCTGAATTAAACTGACTTTCTGAAAAGTGACTCAAGAGCAACAGGAATCTCTGAGTTTTGTGCAGGCTGGGAAGAGAAAAAGAAAATAATTAATTTGATACTATCACACGTAATTCAAATATTGCCAAACAGGCTGACTTGTCTTAACTTGCGAACACCTGGCATGGAAACAATCTATCATTTTGAACATTCCTACATACAGTAATGATTTCACCATGACTATGTTGGCTACATTAAAGGATGGCGCAATTTCCAAAGCAGATAACGCTGTGTATTAAGAGGTAATACGTTAGTAGCTAGTATCAGAGGTCATTTTTGGTTGTTTCACTGAGCACAGTTTTTACAGCCCCCTGTCATTTTTAACAGTGTCGCCAACACCCAATTCTTGTCTTGGAGTCATAGTTCTCCGATTTCACGTGACTATCTTGGGACAGTTTCTAAGTACATGCATGCTGGATTACCACTTGAGTATAATTTCTTCCCCCCTTACTCAAATAGTGTCTGCAGATCATCTTTCAAAGAGCCTATATATATATATATTTATACTTAAGCCTCAAAACTTTAAACGTGCAGCTCACATGATTGACGCCTTCCTCCTGCTTCTCTGCAGACACATTTGCAGTGTAACCTCACGGATTCTGTCCCATTCCATGTAGCAAACGCAAGTAACATTAACCAACTATTAATATTTGTTTAATAAGGGAGGTAAGAGACATCCGTATTTAGGTATTGCAACAATTTTCTATTGTGATAGGTGAGAGCAGGTTTTATCAAATTATAAGAGTTAAAATATGGTGGGGTCAGAGTATGGGAGAAAGGCTCTGGGGTTGTCCCATCTCCCAAAATGCCATGCTAGAAGGAACAGTATTCAACAGGAGTCTAATATTAAACCTTTTAACCAAGTAGCCTTGTATGTTGTATACATCCCTTGTCATATGTGATATGGAAGTCCTTCCCATGAACTAAAAATACTTGAGGGGTCTAATGTAGGTATCTTACCACCATTTTATATGTATTTGTGCATTGGGATACTAGAGATACTTGCATTAAAATATAGTTTGGGGTGTTTTCTTAAAGGGGTAAAAATAAATAATAACTGTATCTTTTAATTTAGCACTAACTTTTTTATTTAACAAGAACTTTTTATCAAATGCAGCATCTTCTTTTTGGAATGTAGAACTTGTTATTTGGGAGTGGCTCATATGTTCATTTCTTTCAATATCCTTTTTCTGACATTGACTAGTATAGCAAGCTTCAGAAGGCGGCAGATGAAATCCTGCTGCTGGTTACAATGAAAACTGATGGTTTTCTTTCTCAGAAAAATTATGCAGGATTTACAAATAGTTGTATTCTAGCACTTAGTTATATGCACGTTCATATTTTAAAATAAACGTAGATGCTATCCTAATTCTTCTTGCTGGAGGCTAGCCTCACTTTTTTTCTTTTAGTCTTTTTCAACCTTGAAGAGAATAAAAAGGTGATGAAATGATGAAAAAGTCTTTGTGGTGAATCCCAACACTATGATATCCCCAAGGCAATGTGGTTAGTGCAAAACCAAGAAAAGCATTTAATTCTGTAGATATAATCCAGCCCTTTCAGTGAGTGAATACAAGCCTATTAAAAACTCATTTAACAAAAACAAACCCCCAAAAAGCCAAAAAATGAAACCCAACCTGCTAGGCAGAGATTTTGTTAGACTTGAGCTGCTAAATTCCCTCAAGAGTCCCTCTGCACGCAGCAGGTTTTGTCACTGCATCCCAGGACCCCCAGCCGCTGAGGAGCAGCAGTGGTATAGAATCGTAGAAGTCTAGGTTGGAAGGGACCTTGAATATCATCAAGTCCAACCATCAACCTAATAATATCAAGACCAACACTAAACCATGTCCCTTAGCACCACCTCTACATGTTAGAGGGTGGGACACCTCTACCTGCCCCATCCCTGGAAGTGTTGAAGGCCAGGCTGGATGGGGCTTTGAGCAACCTGCTCTAGGGAGAGGTGTCCCTGCCCATGCCAGGGGGGTTGGAACTTGATGATCTTTAAGGTCCCTTCCAACTCTAACCATTCTATGATTCTATGTTTTTAAAATACCTCCAGGGATGGTGACTCCACCACTTCCCTGGGCAGCCTGTTCCAATGCTTGATAATCCTTTCGGTGAAGAATTTTCCCCTAATATCCAATCTAAACCTCCCCTGTTGCACCTTGAGGCTGTTTCCTCTTGTCCTATCACCTGTGACTTGGGAGAAGAGGTTCACCCTCGCCTCGCTACAACCTCCTTTTGGGTGGTTATAGAGGGGGATAAGGCATCCCTCAGCCTCCTTTTCTCCAGAATGAACAACCCCAGTTGAATGAACAACTCCTCATAAGACTTGTGGTCACTCTGCTTCCTCGCCCTTCTCTGGACGTGCTCCAACACNTGAGCAACCTGCTCTAGGGAGAGGTGTCCCTGCCCATGCCAGGGGGGTTGGAACTTGATGATCTTTAAGGTCCCTTCCAACTCTAACCATTCTATGATTCTATGTTTTTAAAATACCTCCAGGGATGGTGACTCCACCACTTCCCTGGGCAGCCTGTTCCAATGCTTGATAATCCTTTCGGTGAAGAATTTTCCCCTAATATCCAATCTAAACCTCCCCTGTTGCACCTTGAGGCTGTTTCCTCTTGTCCTATCACCTGTGACNTATATATATATATATATTTATACTTAAGCCTCAAAACTTTAAACGTGCAGCTCACATGATTGACGCCTTCCTCCTGCTTCTCTGCAGACACATTTGCAGTGTAACCTCACGGATTCTGTCCCATTCCATGTAGCAAACGCAAGTAACATTAACCAACTATTAATATTTGTTTAATAAGGGAGGTAAGAGACATCCGTATTTAGGTATTGCAACAATTTTCTATTGTGATAGGTGAGAGCAGGTTTTATCAAATTATAAGAGTTAAAATATGGTGGGGTCGGAGTATGGGAGAAAGGCTCTGGGGTTGTCCCATCTCCCAAAATGCCATGCTAGAAGGAACAGTATTCAACAGGAGTCTAATATTAAACCTTTTAACCAAGTAGCCTTGTATGTTGTATACATCCCTTGTCATATGTGATATGGAAGTCCTTCCCATGAACTAAAAATACTTGAGGGGTCTAATGCAGGTACCTTACCACCATTTTATATGTATTTGTGCATTGGGATACTAGAGATACTTGCATTAAAATATAGTTTGGGGTGTTTTCTTAAAGGGGTAAAAATAAATAATAACTGTATCTTTTAATTTAGCACTAACTTTTTTATTTAACAAGAACTTTTTATCAAATGCAGCATCTTCTTTTTGGAATGTAGAACTTGTTATTTGGGAGTGGCTCATATGTTCATTTCTTTCAATATCCTTTTTCTGACATTGACTAGTATAGCAAGCTTCAGAAGGCGGCAGATGAAATCCTGCTGCTGGTTACAATGAAAACTGATGGTTTTCTTTCTCAGAAAAATTATGCAGGATTTACAAATAGTTGTATTCTAGCACTTAGTTATATGCACGTTCATATTTTAAAATAAACGTAGATGCTATCCTAATTCTTCTTGCTGGAGGCTAGCCTCACTTTTTTTCTTTTAGTCTTTTTCAACCTTGAAGAGAATAAAAAGGTGATGAAATGATGAAAAAGTCTTTGTGGTGAATCCCAACACTATGATATCCCCAAGGCAATGTGGTTAGTGCAAAACCAAGAAAAGCATTTAATTCTGTAGATATAATCCAGCCCTTTCAGTGAGTGAATACAAGCCTATTAAAAACTCATTTAACAAAAACAAACCCCCAAAAAGCCAAAAAATGAAACCCAACCTGCTAGGCAGAGATTTTGTTAGACTTGAGCTGCTAAATTCCCTCAAGAGTCCCTCTGCACGCAGCAGGTTTTGTCACTGCATCCCAGGACCCCCAGCCGCTGAGGAGCAGCAGTGGTATAGAATCGTAGAAGTCTAGGTTGGAAGGGACCTTGAATATCATCAAGTCCAACCATCAACCTAATAATATCAAGACCAACACTAAACCATGTCCCTTAGCACCACCTCTACATGTTAGAGGGTGGGACACCTCTACCTGCCCCATCCCTGGAAGTGTTGAAGGCCAGGCTGGATGGGGCTTTGAGCAACCTGCTCTAGGGAGAGGTGTCCCTGCCCATGCCAGGGGGGTTGGAACTTGATGATCTTTAAGGTCCCTTCCAACTCTAACCATTCTATGATTCTATGTTTTTAAAATACCTCCAGGGATGGTGACTCCACCACTTCCCTGGGCAGCCTGTTCCAATGCTTGATAATCCTTTCGGTGAAGAATTTTCCCCTAATATCCAATCTAAACCTCCCCTGTTGCACCTTGAGGCTGTTTCCTCTTGTCCTATCACCTGTGACTTGGGAGAAGAGGTTCACCCTCGCCTCGCTACAACCTCCTTTTGGGTGGTTATAGAGGGGGATAAGGCATCCCTCAGCCTCCTTTTCTCCAGAATGAACAACCCCAGTTGAATGAACAACTCCTCATAAGACTTGTGGTCACTCTGCTTCCTCGCCCTTCTCTGGACGTGCTCCAACACTCTTTCTTGTGCTGAGGGGCCCAAAACTGGAGAGGGTCCTGGCGGTGGTGCCTCACCAGCGCCGAGGGTACAGGGGGAAGACCACTTTCTTAGTCCTGCTGGCCACGCTGCTCCCGGTAGAGGCCAGGATGCTGAGGCTGGCCTTCAGGGCCACCAGGGCGCACCGCTGGAGAGTCTATATATGTACTAATATGAAAGGTAGGTGTCAGGCAGAGCTGGGCAGCTGCCACACACCCAATTTAAGGGAAAAAAAAGAAAGAATTAAAAAAAAAAAAAGAAGTAAAGTTTCTAAAAAAAAACACACCCCTCCCAGACACCCCTTNACCTGTGACTTGGGAGAAGAGGTTCACCCTCGCCTCGCTACAACCTCCTTTTGGGTGGTTATAGAGGGGGATAAGGCATCCCTCAGCCTCCTTTTCTCCAGAATGAACAACCCCAGTTGAATGAACAACTCCTCATAAGACTTGTGGTCACTCTGCTTCCTCGCCCTTCTCTGGACGTGCTCCAACACTCTTTCTTGTGCTGAGGGGCCCAAAACTGGAGAGGGTCCTGGCGGTGGTGCCTCACCAGCGCCGAGGGTACAGGGGGAAGACCACTTTCTTAGTCCTGCTGGCCACGCTGCTCCCGGTAGAGGCCAGGATGCTGAGGCTGGCCTTCAGGGCCACCAGGGCGCACCGCTGGAGAGGCTATATATGTACTAATATGAAAGGGAGGTGGNGCAGAGCTGGGCAGCTGCCACACACCCAATTTAAGGGAAAAAAAAAAAGAAAGAATTAAAAAAAAAAAAAAGAAGTTAAGTTTCTAAAAACACACACACACCCCTTCCAGACACCCCTCACCCCCTCAGGGCATTAAACATGAGGTAAAACCAGCAACAAATCGCCAAAAAAGCGGCCGGCGCCGCCTCCCCAGGACTCAGGAACCCTGAGGGCGCTGAGGTGCGGCGGGACGGGAGGGGACAGGAGGGGTGTCCCCGTGTCCCCCAGCTCTGCCCCATGGGCGGGCCGGGGGCCCTGAGTGGATGGAGGCTGCGTCAGTCAGGGGCAGGGCGAGGCCGGGCGAGGCGAGGCCGGGCCAGGCGGCGGGGGATGGCGGTCCCAGTTGTGGAGGAGCGGCGGCACCATGCGGGGGGTAGGAGCTGGGGGCAGGGAGGAAGCGCAGGCACCTGTTTTCTCTGAGGGGAGACGGGCTGAGGCGGGAAGGCTCCCCGAATGGCGGCGGCAGAGCCGAGGGGCAGCGGTAAACCCGCCGGTCCCCGTCCCCCCGTGGGTTGTTTGCTTCATCTTTTTCTTTTTAGGAGGTGTTGGGCATCCTCTGCTTCATTTCCGCGGCGGCAGCCCTGGATTTCAAGTACCACCACGCCGAGGAGCTGGAGGCGTACCTGAAGGGCGTCCGTGACTCCTACAGCTCCTTCACGCACCTGCACAGCATCGGCCGCTCGGTGGAAGGTAACGGGGGGCCGGGAGATAGCCAAAAATTTTGTATTTTATTCAGTTTGGGACGGTGGTGGGTCAAGGTGGCTTTTTTTTTTGCTGGCGGTGGGGCTGCTCTCTGCTTAAATCTCTGTGGAAAGTTTCCTCTTCCTCTCGCTTCAGCGCGAATAACAAGCTCTGGTGGGGATACCTCTGGCGCTTCAGCTAGGGTAGGGCTTTTCCCACCTCCTATTTCACTTTTTTCTTTTTTTGAGAATTGGAAACCTCCCGAGTGGCAATTTCAGAAAAGAAAAAAAAAAAAAAAAAGAGAGGGCTGTCGAGTTTAAAACGTGTGGTAACCCCGTTTGCCAAACACCCCGTCTAAGGTGGGGCTGTAATAGGCGCCTGTGTTTCCTAACTTGTGGGTATGTTAAAGATACCTTCTTCTTCCTCTCCTGGCTTTGCCTATTATTCCAGTAAATCTGGACTGACTAGGGGAAAAAAAAAAAAAAAAAGATGATGTCAAATTCCACACTGATCCAAATTCTTGTGTTTTAAATGTGGAGTGGGATTTTGCTCTCAAGCCCTGCAGGAAAGTACACAGAGATCGAGCATCACCTTCCTGGTGATACTTGAATTTATCATTCTAACAATGAATGTATGGGGGGAGGGGGGGAGAAATCAGTCAGGTTTTAATTTGTTTAAAGATATTAGAAAGTTTAGTTTTTATTAACATATAATAATACTTCAGTGTGCATCCATCTAGATTTCAACAAGAGAAATCTTAAGTAGATTTCAGAAAATTAAGTTACTTTGATAAGAGGCATAAAACGATATAGAGAAGTTCATTCTTTTGAAATATCATCTGTTCCTCTAATCCCATTTCATACGACTGGAAGGAGACCATTGCAGCACCTATTGTCAAATCTATGCTTGTGTTTAAAAAAACAAAAAAACCCCCCAAAAACAAAACACAAAAAAACCCCTACCAAAACCTAAAACCCGCATCCTTCTGGGTAGATAATCACAAAGAACACTAGTAAGTTTCTTTTCATATCTCCTTCCTTGTGTTACGATGTTCGTCTTCAAATATTTTTTTTAAATATACTTGTATTTGTCTGGGATGTGACTTTTAGTTGAAAAGAGGGTTCTGTTTCAGTGAGGTATCAACCAGCTGTCATGTTGCTATGGGTATGTAACCTTGTCTCTCTGCATGCCTGCACTCATTTCCTTAGCAAGTCTCATTGTGGGAAGACTCAAACTAGATAAGGAATCTTAAAATTATTTGTGTTCTTAGTTTCGTCAAAGGCAGAATCATACTGGATTATGTTATTCGTCCAAGCAAGAGAAGGCTAGTCCCTTTAAGTACAGTTCCCTCCAGTAGAAACTACCAATTATCCACATCTTCATTTTCCTACCTTGAGGGGACTTAGCTAACGCTTTAATGATAGAACTAGATTCTGATTTTTCTGGCATGAACTCTGCTGGCTTATCTTTGTGCAGGTAGGACAAAAGCTTTCATCCAACCTGGGAGATTGAAGTTTTGGCTTTTACATATCTAGACATCTGAAAGTTGATAACATGAAGTGTTCAGCTTGTCAGAGTCCCATTAGCATGAACACTGGAAAGTGCATCCATCATCTCTTGGTTGTGACTGAGCAACGCACTGGAACTTTATTCAGATTCTAGTATATTGCCTTGTGTTTGCCAAACTGTGGGAGAAAAGAGAATTACGTGGCCTCTCCTTTGTTCTGCCAGCTACATGTCGTGATTCACAAAAAGGGGATCAGTTATGCATTTTGCATGTCCTATATGTCTGCAGTATTCCTCTGAGTGGAATAGGTGGGCAGTGGAAACTCTCTCAGCGCATATAAAGCAGAATGGCAATGAAAAATCTTCAGTGTTTCTCTATTCTTTCCTTTTTTTCCTAGATGTTAAGAGATTTCTACCTCTGTTAAGAAACATTTCTTTAGAGTCCCCTGAAATATGGTAAAGGATGAAACTCTCTTTTCCCTATGCCCCTACCCCTACCCGCCTACTAAGAGAAAGTCTTGTGACAACAGTGGTTATATAGTTTTTCTGAAAATTAAGTTTCAGTTTTGGTCAACAGGTTCTGTTCCTCTTTTCTTAGGTAAACTGACAAAACCAAGAATGTGTGTGTGTGTGGGGGGCTTATTTCTATGGGTTTACTAGTGTTGTCTGACTACCAATTAGCTAACTTGTAAAATGTATTTACTGACGATGAGAGACAGAAATGAATTGAAATGTTTTAAACGTGATCTCAGTGTGATGTACCAAGTTTTCTGTTAAGCTGTTGACAGTCCTGATGTGAATCCCAATGTGGAAATTGTTGGTGAGGAATACAAAACACTATGAATCACAACGGTGGCTCTAAAAACCACCAGACATAATGTTACTGTTCCTCTGAATGGGTACTGTTCCCCTGTTATTCTTACATCTAATCTAGATTTTACTCTGTCTAGTAATCTAGTGTTATATGTAGCCATTTGGGCTTGGATTATGAAGAACATGAAGTAAAGGCTTGATTATTTATTTTTTTTCGGTTGACGTGTAAACCTGGTGCTCTGCAAGGGTATAGAATCCACTCTTAGAAGCCTCTCCATATCAGAAGCCTCACATGCTCCAGGCAAATCGTACAGTAATTTAGGTCTGGAGACCATCTGGTCTGAGCTCCTGTTGAAAGCAGGGCTAACTTGAAAGTTAGGTTATGGTTCTGAGCCCTCTCCACCCACGTTTTGAATATGTGTAAGGGTAGAGATTCTGCAGGGTCTCTGAGTACTCCATCCAGTGCTCAACTACCTTTGTTGTGGAAATAAGTCTTCTTGCATCTGATTAGAATTTCCCTCTGTGTGAATTGACACCTGCCCTTTTGCTGTGCACCTCTAAGAAAGGTCTGGCCCTCTCTTCTGTATTAATCTCCTTTTAGATAGTGGAAGGTTGCAGCTGTATCATCCTCCAGGCGAAACAAACTGTCCTCCCCCAGCCTCTCCTGTGAGGTAGCTTCTCCTGCCTTCTAATCATCCCAGTGGCGCTCTGCTGGACTTCTTCTAGTGTGGTGTTGCCTCTCCTGTGCTAGGGAACCCATAGCTGGACATGATACTCTTTGTAGCTTTGCTAATGCTGAATGAAGGGGAATAATGATTTCCCTCAAGCTCCTGTTTTATGTTCTTGCTGATGCTGACATACAGCTTGCTTTTTCTGTTGTACGAGCACAATACTGAATCACATTTATCCTTTCCACCCAGGCTTTAATCCCACACCCTGCAACCCCTAGGCTGTGGAGCTGCAATCTGGCCAGTCTGCAGCCCATATGAGCATGGGGTTATCTTCTTGAATTGATAATCTCAGTATGGGGTTCTTCCATTCCAGGTGCAGGATTTTGTCAAAATTCATGAGTTTTCTGTTAGGAAAATCTTCCAACTTGTCAAGACCCCTCTGAACGGCAGCACTAGCCCTGATGAAGATGTTAAACAGCTATCAGCTTCAGTGCTGATCCTTGAGGAACGCTGCTAATAACTTGCTGTCACTTGAACCACCAATTACTCGCTTCAGCCAGCTTCTGACCTCTTTGTACTCTACTCCTCTAATCCATGTTTCCTTCTTGTTTACAAAGATACTGTGAGGATGAGTGAGCACTGGAGTGGGCTGCTGAAGGAAAACTGTGGAATCTCCTTGGAGTTTCTCCAAGGAATCTCTTTCAATATCCTTGGAGATATTCAAATGCCATCTGGACACAGTACTGGGCAACTGGCTGTAGGTAGCCCTGCTTGATCTGGGACCAGGTGGAGGAATGGACATGATGTGACACATGGATGGCACACCAGGTGACCTCTGGAGGTCCCTTCCAACTGTTTCTGTGATTCTGTTGAAAGCTTTGCTCAGATCAAAGCTAAAGAAATAGTGTTTTCCTCTCTCCCACTAAGCCAGTCGTTTCTGCATAAAAGTAAGCAGTCAAGTATGACTTGTCATGGATAAATTTGAGGCGAGATTTACGAAGAGTGTTTATTTGATGTGTGCAGACTAAGACAGCAATGTGCACAACAGAACCAGTACCAAGAGTCTCACAGGAAAGCAAACTTAAAGATGCCCACACTGTTTTGTGATGGTTCTCATCACTGTATGCAAATTCACCACCACTCTGCCAGATTACTGGGAAGAATGCATTTTAGACTAGCAGTGGCGATCTAGAATGACAGTCTTCAGGTCTGGTATTTAATCATGCATCTTATCTGCTAAGCTATTATCCTTAAACAAGGGGAGAAGGGAGCTTAAAAAATGTAGCCCGTTGATTGACGAAACTGAGTGTTACATGTTTGGCTTAATTTAGTAGGTAACCTCAAATCCCTTGAAATTTGAAGTTGATTTTTATGTTTGTGAGAGACCTGATGTGATGTTGTAAGCAGGTAGGCAGAGAGGTGTGATGGCCCAGAAAATACCTTGATTTTTTTTAATGTTGTTGTAGGTGTGTTGTTGAATAAGCTTATAAAAGATCTTTGGCAGGAGCTCCGCTTTCTAATACGCACAATTTCCAACCTCAGTACAATATGTACACCCTGTAATAACAGGGGAGGCTGCAGGACTGCGTCAGTCCAGAGAATGGTACCTGGTGCAATCACATTAACCTGTCCTGCCTAATGCCATCCCAGCAATAAACAGACTGACTCTTCAATAAGTGAATCTTGCACTGTGCATTGTCAAAAAGAAAATATTTTATGTATGTGTATGATCTGTGGCTTTTAATTGCCCAAGATACTGTGCTGGTTTTTTTATTCTTCCTTGAAAAGAAAATGAGGGTGGTGGGAAGCAGACACCAGGATTCTAATAGATAGACCTGATGAACTTACTAGGAGAACAAAGGCAAGCAATGGTTTAAAGAGACCAGAGGCTTTTATAGTAGATCCACACTCTTTAAGAACTCTTTTTGATACACTTTGGATTCAGATAAAGTAGTAGTGTGCCAATTACAGCTTGATTTAGATCTAGCTTTTCCGGAGGCCAGTCAATGTTTTTAGAATTCCAGTCAAATTGGAACAGTTGTAAACAGCATCCTTAAGCCAGATCCTGCTCACTGAGCAAAAAGTTGTGTATGGTTGAAATACCTCTGTCTTTACTTAGTCAGAAGGTTCGAAGTTGACTTAATAGATTAACATCTCTTTGGCAGGCTCTAGCATGGGAGAGACAAAAAGCAAAACAAAACAAAATGACCAGATTTTAGTGTGGTTTCGTAGAAATGTTGAGAAATACCTTATTGCAAAAGAACCATCCTGAAGGCTTTTTTAGGTGAGAACAATGTGGTTTAATCATCCTGTTCTGCTGCTTGCTATTCAGTTGCTCTTTCTGTTGCCCTTGAACTGGCACATTCCATCCATTAATCTTAAGTGCTTTGTGAACTTTCACTAGTCTGATTTAAAAAAAAAAAAAAGAGAGGGAGGGAGGCAGAAGCATGTGCAGAGTGTGCGTGTGTTGAGTTGGTTTGTAAAGTTCCTGGAAGACTTCCCCATGGCTGTGCGTGTAAAGGTACCGTGTACTACAGGGAAGGTGCACTCAGCAGGGCTCCTTGAAGGCCAGATTTCACAGTGGCTCAATCAAGGTGCCTAATGAGTTGAAGCTCATTGTTGTCTCCTTCCTGCATTCATGGGGTTTCCCTCCTTGGAAAACAGAAGGGAATGGCTCATGCTTGTCAGGCTTCCATCTGATAAACTGCTGCGACTTCAGCAAAAGGATCCATTGGGTGTTAGAATTCAGCAGTGTGGTAGGAAGCATGTGCTTCCCTGGTAAAAGGGTTAATGGGGAATCTAGTCCTGTCCCTAGAGAGTGTTAACCTGTCTCTGACATCATCCTGCACAAACATCAGTTAAGCGCCAAAGTATGCCAAGGGTCAGTTTAAATCTGACTGTTCTGATGCAGCATGATTGATACTTTCAGGTGTTTATGAGGCTACTGAACAGGGGAGTGCTGGCTTCTCAGGTTTATTGCACTCCAGTGAAAACACTTAATAATAAAAGACCAAGTGTTGTACTTGTCCAGTCTATGTATTGGTAGTCTGTGTATGTAGCTTATAAAAGTTGTCTGTCTGAGGAAAAATAGAAACTTATTTTCAGACATTTCTTGTGGTACAGTATGGAAAGAACCTGGGTTAATAACATCAATAGTGAAATGCACTGAAAGTTTTATCGAATTTACATTAGAAACACTTATATTCTGGATGTTTTTACTTTAAATAAAGTACTGGAAAACAATTTCTCCTGCTGGAGGAAAAAAAAGCAACCCTGAGATACGCATGCATAAAGTATTTGTACTCTACTGGAATTCTTGTCAGGTTAGTTTCAGGGATTCTGTCACTGTACAAAAATAGAATGAGGAGGTTACACATAACCCAGTGGACTTTGAGGTAAGTTTTTCTGTTACCCATTATTAAATGTTTGTACAAACTTAAGTGCAAGTACCAGTGTATTTAAAAGGAAGGAAGGAAGGGGGGATGGAGTGGGATGGGGGAGTGGAAAGTGAGAAAGACTTCTTTTTGTCTTGAAAATAAATGGACTATCTAGAGGAAAATCCACAGGGATTGTGATGTCTTTAAAGAGAATATTGCAATTCTTTTTTTCTGTGCTTATATGGTGTGAGGTATGTTTGTGTAGCAGTTACCTTCTGTTTGTCTCATTTGAATGACTGCTGCAGATGGCTCTCCTCCTGTGTCTATTCCTTGATAACATCTCCATTTCCCTTCCCTCCTCCTCATCTCCCACCCTACAAGTTTCTTTAGCACTGTGTGTTACAGGCTCATCGTGCAAGCATGGCATGTATAGATAATATAAGCATTGAGGTTTTCAGTGTTCAGTTTTAGAAACGGGAATGAATCAGGCATTTCGCACTCAGAGGGCCTCATGTAAAGCACCAAAAAGTCACTTGGCTCAAGTCCAGAGTTTCATTTTAAAATGGGCATTCTAAAACTTATGGTGGTTAAAATTCTTACCCGTCCTTGCCTGCTTCTATTCTGATTGTTTTTTTTTTTTTTCCCCCTTATGTGCCACTTGCTCTTTTTCATCTCTTCCTTCATAACCATCTTTGTTCTAGACTTTGTCAGTACTTGTGGCATATAAACATATGTTGACAAGATTCTGAGTAGGTTTATATGTTCGTTTTATTATTGAAAAGATATTTGGGTTCATGGATGGGCTTGAACTTTACAGCCTTGTAAGCTCTATTTGCAGCCCATTATGTGAGTCACTGTGATGGGAAGGGGAAAAAAATCACAGAGGAGGAAGAGGACTAGCTCCGTCAGGGTTTGTCAAGACAAGGCTAAACCATGACTTTAAAATCCAGAAGTATTAGCCTGTATTTTTAAAAATCTTCAGCTTCCAGCCCAGCTTTGCTCTAAACCATGTGTTTAAATAGAACTCACTGTTTCTGCAGTAGCTTTAACTTCTAAGTCCGTTTGTTCTAACTGAAGCTAAAAAAACCTTTAGTGTTGAAACATAATTTCACAGAACTGTATCCTCTAGCAGTTTAGTTACCAGAATTAGTTTAAATGTGAAAAGTAGAAAGTAGACTGTGTACGTCTGCTTATACACAAAGGCCATGGCACTTCTGTCTTCTGCAATAGTTTGACTACTACAGTACTGTGACAGAAACAGTTTGTGTACAGTCTTGCTGTAGCTGAGTATGAAGATTTTGCCTGATGATAGCATGACTTGATGCTGCTTTCCTGTCAGTACAGCTATGCTTTTTACGCAAATATTTTAGAAAAACTATGTAGCTTGGTCAGCATCAGATGTTTGAGATTTGATAAGATGTTACCCTTGGAAATGCAGCCACTGACTCTGAGCACGTCCCTATTTTCTCGCAGTGAAACTAAAATTATTTGCTTAAACTTTCTCTTTTTCATGCTTGCTGTGAATTGCTCAGTTGTCTTTGTCTTGCCTTCTGTGCTATCTCCTATGCCTGAAAATAATGATGAAAGTATGTGTGTATATTTATGTGTTGTGCAGTTTTCATTGCATACATGCATGTACACACAAATAAAGTTTCAATAGAGTTCTTGCAAAGAATCTTGTGAGAAGGCTTATTCTGTGAAACCTGCCATATAAGACATTCCTGCTTAAACCTGAAAAAAAAAAAAATAAAAAAATCTTTTCAAACAGTTATTTGAAAGGAACCTATCCTATCAGCATAGGTCATATGCTTCTCATATAAAACCTGTTTTTTAGTACTGCAATCTTTATGTTGTAATTTTGAAATGGGAAGATCAGATCCATTTAGAAATAGTCCGCTGTTACTGTGAGCAGCATTTATTTAAAACCAGATTTGTGGGAAGAATTGCTGATCTCCTGCCTCCTCTCTATCCCTTGCTTTATGGTTGTATAGAATCATAGAATCACAGAATGGTTGGAGTTGGAAGGGACCTTAAAGATCATCAAGTTCCAGCCCCCCTGCCATGGGCAGGGACACCTCTTCCTAGAGCATGTTGCTCAAAGCCCCATCCAGCCTGGCCTTGACCACTTCCAGGGATGGGGCATCAACAACTTCCCTGGGCAACCTATTCCAGTGCCAGTATAGTCCAGCATGTTTGACAAACTTTTCTTCAGAGCACTAAAGGTCTTAAACCTGCAGGCATTCTGTTTTCCCTCAGCAAGACTTTGCATCTTTCCGTGTTTGTTTAGGAGGAGACAGAATTGACAACTGAATATGGTGATTCATACCAGTGAAGTTAGCAATGCTGGGCAGCTTGTGGAGTGGAGAATCAGCAATTGCAGCTGGTGGGTGCAGTTTGATTCTTGCTGATCTCCATATCCTTTAGCTGGTGTTGAGAAAGTATGTAGAAGATTTTTTTAAAACAAAACAAAAATACCCAAACAACAACACCACCACAAAAAAACCCACCAACCCACAAACAAACAAACAAAAAAACCAAAAAAAAAAAACAAAATGGAAAAAAACTTCCACAGAGCTCAAGATACTAAGAACAGTGCAGAATGGACAGACAAATTACTGTGGCTTTCCCCCCTCAATTCTTGTAGGATTCTGGTTTTTGGAGTGTTGTACAGAAATTTTTAGCCATGTAAATAGGAGGCATGATCTTGAAACATGGCTTATGATCCTTTCTGTAGGTCATAACTGTACTGATGATTTAATTTATGGTCTACTGATTGCAAGGGGCAAATTAAACCTGTACTCTTGCTTGAAGTTACTTTTTCAATGTAACTTTGTCTTGCCTTACGCTGATCCCAAGTATTCACTTCCTCAGGCTGCTGTTTTTCAGATGATGTAGAGTAGCACAAGAAGAAAGAGATTTTCAGGAACAGAAAAAGAGAAAACATAACCATTAATCAAGAGGTGACCTTCATTTAAGGATCTTCTACCAGATTAGGTCTCATTAGTAGCCTGTCACAGCCTACATTGGCTGGTCTTTGCATTGTGCTACAGGGCCTGTATTTCCCTAGGAATAGGGGAAACCAGGTGAGTATTTAGGTTCATGATGAGCGACGTGGGTTGAATTGCCCTTTCAGTACAATGTTAATTTTTAAACAAATTCTAATCACAGACTTACTTGAAAAGAGATAAAGATCCTTTTCTATACCTGTATCTTATTTGGATGGTCAGTCTATCTGCATTTTCCGCTTACTTGAGGAGAGCACACCCTCCTACCACACTTCAGATGACAAGGCTTTTAAGTAGAAAAATGTTTCAAGCAGCGTTTTATTCATGTCCCACAAAAGGAGACGAGCAATGCACCTTGCATCCCTGCTGGATGGCCTTTCTGCCTGGGACCTGTGGCCATAGATCCTTGGGGCGACCAGTGTTGCTGATTGTTAGGGCTGCTTAATTAGAGCTTTACTGTGTGTAGTGATGGTATGTGGCATATTGTGATCAGCCAGTTCACGTAAGTACAAATGGAGACTAATAATACATTAATTAGTTGATAGGCAAGATGTGACTTCTAACCCTGAAGTATTTCATAGAATGGTTAGAGTTGGAAGGGACCTTAAAGATCATCAAGTTCCAACCCTCCCTTGCCATGGGCAGGGACACCTCTCCCTAGAGCAGGTTGCTCAAAGCCCCATCCAGCCTGGCCTTAAACACTTCCAGGGATGGGGCATCAACAACTTCCCTGTTCCTTAAGCAGTTGTTATGTGCATTATTTTGCATAGATGAGATCAACTTTTTTTTTTCTTACTTTTTTTTTTTTGGATGAATGCTGGATATGCATGTGATTGCTAGTTCTGCTTTCAGAGTCTTTTATGAATTAGGTGGCTACTGGAGAGGGAAACAAATAATGCATAGGGCTGTTGCCCCTCACAGCTCAGAAATTACCCTCCGTGTAAGCTGTTCCACAGTAACTTTTATAATCCATGCAGTGTCTCAGATGGGAGGAAAAAGTTAGAGGATGCTTCTAAGCAGGTGTTTCTCCATCTTGATATCTAGGGCTCACTTCTTGTTGTGGGAAAGGTCAGTTCATGGCAGTTGGAGTTACTTAATCGAATGACTGTAGCTGCCATGTAACATGGTGAGTTCAAAGTGGATTTAGGGCAGGTGTTTCCTGTTTGTTCCTAGCTGATGTGTTCTCCATCCATGGGTCTTGCAGTTACCCGGGACCTTTAAGCAGAGCTTGAGCAGGTCTGCAAAAGTAGCACTCCAAAAGCTAAAATAAAAGCAAACTGTGATCTTAGCAAGAAGTATAGTCCTACTCAACCATTCAAAAGTCCAGTCTGGTCCAGTATTCTTTTTCCCAATAATAGCTAGAGAAAGGTCTAGGAATGGGGTGGACACAGAATGATACTTCTCCAGTATGAAATTCTAGCAGTGTGCAACCTGGCTGTTTCTAACGAACTGTTTTTCCTTATCATGACGGCCTTAAAGTAGGTTAAAGTACAAAGCTTGCTTTGAGGCACAATTGCATTAGGCTGATCTCAAAATCCAAGAGGAAATAAAGGCCACTAGAACACGTTTCTTGAAGAGACAAAGGACTGAGTTACTCTGTAAGTGGTAACGCTGCCTGAATTTTAGTTCCTTGTGATGTCTGTTGCTTTCCTGAAAGGCAGTAACTGCAGTTTCTGAGGAGACATTTTGTTGCCCGTTTTGAGAGAGAATCTGGAAGCAACTGGTCAAACTAATGCAGCTTGTTAACTAAACCAGAAACTGATGGTGATGATAAGGATTGGATTATTTTAAAAATGTTGATCTATATTGCATTTTTTCCCCTCTAGCTATTAAAAAAAAAGGGGGGAGAAGTGTGGGAGCTGCTCCCTGTCTGAATTTGTAGGACTCTGCTTGCCAGTGTTGAGATGGATATTGTTTGGAACTTCCTATTCTTGGAGCAAACGTGATGTCTGGGATCTGCCAAGGATGTTTACAGGATATGCATAGCAAGTCTCTTGATGAGGCACTTCAATACACTGAAACCCTCAAAGTGTACCAGTAGCTTCTCAGCCATGTAGGAGCAACAACTTGTAGTCTCCTTCAGGTTTTCAACTCCCTCTCTTGCCTTCAAATGGTAAGAATAGTTTTGTCCACCTCCCGCCTTTGATGTTAACAAGGTAGGCCAAATAAAACTGCTGAGTCTGGATAAATTGCACCTGAAAGCAAACCATCCCCCTCCTTGTGCCTGGCTTGTGTTCACAAGCAGTCACACTGCTCATGGTGATCCAGTGGTGCTACTGTGAATGGGTAATATTTCTTTCTTTTATGTGTAACTATAGCTTTTCTGAAAAATTTCTAGATGCATACCAGTTTCACACCTTTCTCAGGAAAAAAAACACACTTCAGTTTTCAGAACTAAGTTTAAAAACCCTGTGGTAATAGAAGCAGGAGCTGGTGTGAAAGAAAAATAGTCTTTAGTTTCTGGGAGTGAATATGAAACTAGTTGTGTAAATAGTGGGGAAAGCCTCTTCAGGTTGATCCTATGGGTCTGAGGCGTTCTCTTCTTCTTGGTGAGTAATACTGAATAAGGTTAGTTTATATTAATTTTAAAACAACATTCCCTTCTGTGTTGTTTTTTGTTTGGACTTTTAAAATTTCTTTTTATTTCTTAATTTGTGTTCAAATAAACTGTAAGGTGATGTTGCAGAAACTGTGCTCTGTGTTGGCAGTTGTTTATGTCGTTGTGTATAAAGAGTGTGCTCTGCTTGATTATGAGCGCTGGAGATGGTAGGGTGTGATGAGTCACACATAGACAGGAAAGAAAGGATTGTCATTCTCACAAGATAAAAGTCCTGTGAAAGCGTCTTAAGCAGCTATGGATGTCCCAATCCACCAAAAGTTTGTAAACCTTTATGGAGACAAGCAAATATCTAAACCCTGGACTGTTTTGACACCCTTCCCAAGTGCTTTGGTTACAAATAAACAGTAACTAGGTTTTTTAAAAAGAGTCACCGGTTATTCATGCAGTCCCATTTATAAGGTACTGACTCTAAAGTTTATTGGCTGGTATAATTTCTGAAAGTAGATAGGTGCTTTTATTTATTTATTTTTAATCTTTAGAGAGAGAAGGATAACCTTATGTGTGTCAGAAGGGATACATAGGAAAGGACCAGAAATGTTAAATTAAGCAGTGGCCCCAGCATAGTAACTGGGTCCATGGTAGTAGATCTGGTACATTCTAGTCCTTTGTATCTCAAGAAATACTACAAATTGGCTGAGATGGGATTGTCTGTGTTAGCACTCAGAAACTTGACAAGTAGAAATACAGAACATAGGATAGTTTTAACACTTTGAAGTGAAATTAAAAAAAATGCTGCATAGGTGCTGTGCCAGTTGGTTTCTCTGGCAGCTATCTTCAAACGAGCATTTGCTTCCTTATCAATGTTTTTTACTTATTCCAAAAACTTAGGAATGGTGTGGTTAGAGTAGTTCTTGCTAAATATGATCTCTTTTACAGTCTCTCCATTAAGCAGGATACTTGGGGAAACAAAACAAGTCACAATCCACCCACCCCACTCCCCCCCAGATGGGAAGTGTTATCAGTTTGGGGCTGGGAGGGGACATGGCCATGGTAGACCTGCAGTCTGATGTTGCCTTGGGCTCTTCTGGGTTTGTTCTGCTCATGTATCCACCATGCTGAATATTACCAGATAGGCCTGGTTAACATATGTGATTGATCTGTATCTTTTTAATACTTCAAAAGACCTTGAAGGCATTCTTATATTTATAGTGTATTAGCTCTTCTTGGGATACCAACTTTGTTCATTACTAATGGTAATGCAGGCTGACTCTTTAGGTAATCATTTCTGTCTCAGTGGACTATGAGAACATGGCATACTGAAAGTGAGGATAAACTCGTAAAAGAATCTGATGTACTACAGTTGTTCATACAAATGTCTGTCTGATCCCAGCTTAAGGTATGTAAGTTATTCTGAGTATAAACTAGACCTCTGGAGTGTCTGTTTTCTGAGCAGACGGCTGCCCTTTTTTGGCTGGTAATTCACAAAATTTATATCCCCAAAGGATGCATTCATGTTACTTACTATAATTGGGAGGGCGCTTTACTCAGTGGCCTGGCTAGATTAAGCTCACATTTTTTCATGTTTGTAAGGTGATTTCTGCAGTGCCGCTACATTAGTCATTCTGATTAAATGCTTCTGAGTATATAAATAATGTGTTGGTAACTCAAATTCTGTTAGAATCTGAACTGAGTCATGTATTGCAGAAGACAAGATCCAAAGTAGCTTTGGATTTTTCCAGCCTGAACTGGCGATGGCAAATCAGAGTACCACAGGGCGAAGATGCTGCTGGTGCTTCCTTAGCAAAAGGGAATTGCTCCTGAAGTCCTTCATTAGCTGTGGTAGTGTTTTACCAGTGTTACCCCACTGTTATTATGACAAAAACTAACATTTTGTCTTCATATATAAGCTCATGAGTACAATACTAAGTTACACAGGTATTTAATGTCTTTATATCTTTGTTTTCTGGCCCTTTTCACAAGTACCTCAAGAGTATGTGCACATAGATGGCAATCGTACTACTCTGCCTCACACTGACAGTACTGAGGTTTGCAGTAAATGGCAGTACAGATCACAGAACTTAAAAGCCAAAGAATTGTTTATGATAGCACAGAAACAGTTTTACCATGAATGTGATATGTAAGTTAGAAGTGATAAAGCCAGGATTGAGTTCTTAATCTCTTGCTTCCTGTAAGATAAGGAAGTTTATATAATAACAATCCTAGTAGGACTTAGTCTCCGAAAATAGGTGTCAGATGCAGCTGGGAAGATAGGATGGCATAGCTCTGCAATAAAAACAAAACTGTAAAGTTGCCTTAGTATTTTGCACAGTAACAATTAGCCTAGATTTGCAGTAGTATTACAGGTAGCCAGTAAGGTTGGAATATCCCCAGACACAGCAGCATATGTTGCCAAACATAGTTAGGGAAATGTTTCTAATATTAGTATGCATAGTTAGAGTGGATTAAAGAGTGTATGAGAGATTATGTGGGAATTGTGGTATAGCTCCTGAAGAATTTATCAAGGAGTGACTTTCATGCCATCCCATCTTCCCACAATATTTTGTATAAGTAATGCAGATGCTAGTTATTTGCATCGTTTCTCTTTCTTCTGTCAAACCATAATTACATAGTGGTTGCTCTTGCAGTGGAAGCTGTTATAAAAATCAGCTGGTATGTTTATTTTACTGCTCTTACTTGGTGTTCTCATCATAGAACCTAGACTGAAGCTCTGCTGTTTATACTGGAATTGAACAGGGTTGATACACGCTGTGACTAAGGCATAGCCACCACCCTCTTCTGCTCTCACTGAACAAAACCTTGTCTGTCTGGTCACCCTTTTGATTGTGTGCTTTGGGAATCAGAAAAACACATTTTAAAAGTCTGTGTGGAGCATGATAGAATGAAGACCTTGATAGGGAGTGTTCTCAGGACTGCAGAAATAACAGTAGTCAGTAACAACCTGAAGAATAATGATAAAGCTTTTAAGTTGTTTACACTTTCTCTATCTCCTTTCCTTACTATTAAGGTGGCTTTCCCCACTGCTTAGGGCCACATCTTTCTGGATAATATGCAAACCATCCTGATAATATGCTACTTGGCCTGTAGAGTTTCTCTCAAGCACGGGATAAGTAAAAGTAAAAATTAGTAAGTTTTAAGGAAGAGGATATGAAATACAAAGAGAAGCAGATTTTTGTGTCTTGTATCAAATCTCAAGAGTGTGTTTCTTGAAGTCATTACTTTGATTTGGTATAACGTCATGTTGTCTTTTTCTATAACTTAGCTTTATGCATTTTATAGGTGACATAGAGGGATCCAAGCAGATTCATGTCTGAGGCTTGGATTTAGACATCTGAAAACTCAATTTTCTAGCCAGCGTCAGAGCAAGTTTTGTCTGAGCTGTGTTCAGTGCTGTACTATTCAGATAGGTATTGACTCAGGTCTGGAGCCAGAGTAAACTGTTTTTGACACTGTTTCCTCTAGCCTTCTCCTACACAAACTGGCAAGATGGAGTTTGGATAGGTGGTCTGTGAGGTAGGTGGGAATCTGGCTAACAGGCTATATTCAGAGGGTGTTCATCAATGTTTTTTACTCAGGCTGGCAGCCTGCCACAGGTGGGATCCCCCAGGGATTGATCCTGGACTCTGCACTGATCGTCATAAATCATCTAGATGATGGGACTGAAAGCACCGTTGCCACACTTGCTGGTAACACCAAACTGGGTGGTGAGGTGAACAAGTCAGAAGGGTGAGCCCTCTTGAAAGAGACCTGGACAGGCTGGAAGAGTGGGCCAGCAAGAACAATATGAAGTTTAACGAAGACAAATGCCAAGTTCTGCACCAGGGATAGAATAATCGAAGAGCCTGATACAGGCGATGGCCTGTGTGGCTGGGGAGCAGCCTTGCGGAGAGGGACCTGGAGGGTCTGGTGGACAGGAGGCTGAACACGAGTCAGTGGTGTGCTGCTGCAGTAGCAAAGATAAACGGGATGCTGGGCTGCATCTGCAGGAGCATCACTAGCCAAGATAAAGTCACAGTCATCCCACTCAGTAAGCACAGGCTACATCTGGAGTACTGTGTTCAGTTCTAGTACCCACAGTTCAAGAAAGATGTAGACAGACTGATAGGACCCAAAGCTGGGGAGCCACGAAGATGATCAGAGGACTGGAAGAACCTGCCCTATGAGGAAAGACTGAAGGAGTTTGGACTTTTCTTCCTGGATAACAGAATGCATGAGGGGGATCTTTCTCATGGGATTCTTAAAGCCACTTAAAGGGTGGCTACAAAGAGGATGGAGGCTCTCTCTTCACAAGAAGCCACACGGATACAAGTTGCACCAGGAGAGATTTCATCTTGGTATAAGAAAGAAATCTTTCACAGTGAGAACAATCATTTGCTGGAGCAGCTTCACCAGGGATATGGTAGAGTCCCCGTCACTGGAGGCTTTCAAGATGCAACTGAACAGGGTGCTCAATATTCTCATGTAGGCTCCTTTTCCCGTTGGACAAGATGACCTTTTGAGTTCCTTTCCAACGTGGACTGTTCCGTTTTTCTGTGATTAAATTGTTCTTGGACCCTGCATTCTAATGAGAGTCAATCTTTCTTCCTCTTCCCTCTGTCCTCTGTGTTTCTAGGTAGGGACTGCTTCAATGTGGATCAGTTTTACTGTAGTTCTTACCCGTGAACTCAGTGTGACACATGGCCAGCCCAGGAGGAATGTAGGAAACCTATTGCTTTTACTTGGTCAAAGTGGACTCCATGCAAGCTTTCGAATCTGTAGCTTAGCCTGAGTGGTACTGGCAGTGGGTCCAGTGCATTGCCTGGTCATTTTACTCCATTTCCTAGCAGTAGCTTTCTTTGAAATTATAACAGTTCTTTTTCATAAATGAAGCTGTAAAGAACAAAGTGAAGAAAAATGCAAACAAATTTCGGAACAAAATACACCAGGGAATGCAACGCTGGCTGCAGCATCTACAAATGATCTCCTGCTGGATCTGGAGATCAGTTTCAATTCTCTATCTTAATTCCCAGTATCCGTAGGTCTGTTTAAAACACTGAATACTGTGCCATGAACTGTGACAATGCTAGAAAATTTTTAAAAAACTCATTCTACTAGAAGCTGTGTGATTTGGCTCTGTTCCAGTGTAAGTCTTGTTACTCGTCCTGAAACACACAGTTAGAAACACGTGTTTTGTCTTGATTGCTTGAAACATAGTTCACTGATTAGTTGAAGTCAGTTCTTGTTTGACAGTGAGAAATGGCTTTTTCATATGCATTCAGTTGATTCACAGCATGGGAGGTAGCTTAGCTGTTCACTTCAGGTACAAAACCAGAGTTGTCTAGGCTTTACTGATTAAAGGAAACTTTATCTGCGTGCTAAATCTTTTTATATGCAGTAACTTAGTGCTGTATGGAAAGAAACCTTACATCATCCCTCACAGGTACACTATCCAGTACTGCAGGCTGAGCAGACCCAGGAATTTATTTTAATTGTTAATGGTAGGTTAAATACTTCTCACAAGCTGGAAATGCCAGGAAATAATTGGTCTCTCAGTTCATGGGAGTGTTTATCATTTAGATGGCCCTCACGCAAACTGTAAACAGTCTAAAGGCTAATGCTGGAAAGACCAACTTAAATCAGTACTTAATGCTAGTCTATACTTAGCTCTTCCTTGTCTTTCCCATGAGTGCAATTTCACAGTGATAGCAGCAGGAATGAGCACTGTTGATGACAAGGCACAGGAAAACTCTCTTTTTCTTTATTTTAAATTTGAAATCAGAATACAGTATTATTTGTAGAAAGTCTAAATGACAAACAACTGTAGGATTTTAGCTGTACTTAGACTCTTGTTGCTGGATCAGTGCTGGTGCTGCTGTAAGGAAGTGGCTAAAGAATGTGGCACTGTCCTACATCAGCTCCTGAAATGCTCTGAAAAGTCTCTGTGCAATGGATGTGGATGTTGTCACTGCTGGTAACTGGTTTTGACACAGTCCTTGCAATCTGCTTCCATTCAAACAGAAGTGGGGGCTAATCTTAGTATCTGGTTCCTGGTGAGATAAGAAGTTTCATGTTCTAGGAACTGTAATATTGCTTGGTTGCTGTCATTGGTTGGGTATTTTATATATTAGGTAATTGTTATGTACAGAAAGGCAATATAAAAGTGGTAAGTATCTTGGTTGGTTTAATGTCCTGATGCTGCACTAAGCTCTGTTTCTTAGATCACTGCTTTGTGCTTGTTTAGGAAATCATCAAGGATTTGCAAAAACTGATGCTTTTATTTAGCACTTATTTCAGTTGCTGGGAGGGCTTTATACATGTAATTCACTGTCAGGTGTTTTGAAGGTTCTGCAGTTGCCACAGCTTTGTTTTCCTTCCTAGCTGTACCATGAGAGTCGTGGCTTCTACCTATGGGAAATTGTTATGCTCCAGAGTTTATTTGATCCGCAAAAATTTAGGAAGTAACATTTTTCATGTTACTGTATATAGCAGCACTTAAGTTCTTCTTTCCCCTAAGTAACAATGACAGCTGGACTTCTCTCTGAGACAGCTCAGGGGTCCCAACAAGCCCCACGTGAGAGCTGGGGACAGGCAGCAGGAGTGCAAGGTCTGGGCATTGGCAATCTACAGGCCGTGACAGCTGTTAGCAAGGGCCTGGTCCAGTTTCATTGCTGCCATCTACTGAAACTAGAGCTTTCCACCACACTGAGCAGACTAGTGGGAAGGATCGTTTTCTGAACGAGATCTGAAATGCCACAACATCAGTAAAAATAATAACCAACCCCCCCACCCTATCCCCTCAAATGAAGACTTCCAAAATGTTTATTTTTTTACTTGAAGTTCAGCTTCCTGCACAGCTTTTCCTAACTAATACTCTTTCTGTAGCTATTAATTCTTTATCTGCTGATTTTTTTGGAATATCTCTCTGATACAGCTCTGCCCTCTGCCTGGTATTTTCTGTTTTCTGAGCAGTAATTCATGAACGTGTTTGGCTTTGCTGTGTTGTCTCTCATACAAAAAGTTATGCTCTTTCTTTGTGATAATGAAAACTTCTGTTTGTACTTCAGAAAACCCTTAACATAATTTAATATCTTGGGGGGAAGAATGTATTTTGTTTTAAATTCTTTCAAATGCTCTTTAGTTACTTGGTGACTTTGCTTGACCAGGTCTTGCTTGCTAAACTTGATTTGAAAAATATTTATTACAGAAAAGACCCAAGTTGTTTTTCCAGCACTGGTTAAATGCTTTTGAAATTGCAGGGTTCACTACACACTTCGGGTCAGAAGGCAAAATGTATTTATTCCTATAACTTAACTAATATAGCAAGTATGCATGGAATAAGAAACTCCACAGTCTACTTTGCTATGCTATATATAGGACTGACTGGGCAGCAATGAAATATGATAATTTGTCCAGTGTCTTAATGACCAACTCTTTTTTTTTTTTTTTTTCTTTTTTAATTTGTTTTTCTCTAAGGTTTGTATGATTTTACAGTTGTTTAAAAAATGTCTTTTCCCCTTCCCCTCTTAAAGGCAGAAACCTGTGGGTTCTTGTTCTGGGAAGGTTTCCAACTCATCATAAGATTGGCATTCCAGAGTTCAAGTATGTTGCTAATATGCATGGGGATGAGGTACGTTTCAACTTCTGCAATGTCACTTATACCAAATACACTCACCAGAGGCTTAAAATGAACTTATCTCAGGCTTGTGCTACTTGTTATTGAGGTATGTCCTATCTTGGAGGACCTTATATGTGTGTGTTCCTTAAGAATAAAGTTCCCTTGTTTTGATGGAAGGGTTTTAGGAGACCTTACATCACGGTAAAGAATCCTACAATCCTGCACTTAAGACATCTCTTAAGTAGGGAGCTTTGTCTTCTCCACAGGAATAAACCCAGAGGCTTTAACTTTCCTGGCAGTGAGTCAGATGCAGTGGTTCACTTGTACATTATTAGTGCCTAGGCACAAAGTATGACTGAGAGAAGCCTTCAAATGCATCCTAAGATTGAATAATAATTGCTGTGAAGCACCAAGTGATTTATTTTAGGAAGAAAATTTATCTTGGGAAATTTAAGCTAGGAATACCTAGATTCACCTGAGATAGCACAGTGAGTACAAAACAAAAAGCGATTTCAGGATTAACTTGCTCTGGAAAGAATGCCCACTTAGTAACAATAAAGGAGAAAATAGTGCTAGTGAGTTCTCCTGGTGCAATACATGAATGTGGAACAGAAAGTCTCAAACTTCACTCTTCTGTGTGATGGTTTCTTGCTTTTTATTTCCCTAATTCTTTAGCTTTACCTGCTTTCCTAGTATGTTCAGAATAAGTTTAAACTATACTGTATTTCTACGCGCCCTTTAATGTGAAGGGTAAATAATCAAACAGTAATGGCAAAATTTATATATATGTGTGCTAGACTACAAATTCCCCAAACTAAGAAAAATAGATGTAGTAGGAAGTGTATCCTGTGTACAACGTAATGTATCCCACACTATTCCTATTACCAACACTGTGGGTGAGCCCTTGCATGCCTACAGGCACTTGTGACACTGTGTGCCAAGAAGTTTCCCCAAGTTAGACTAGTCTCACCTTGTTTGACAGCAGCCATGCTCAAAGTGCTACTGGGAATCTGAGTGATTTGGGATTTGACTTTGTGTGGGAGGAAGCTGATTCAGAGTTTCAAATTGGGTGCAAGTGTTACTGGATGCCCAAGACAGGGTTTGCAACTCCTAAAACTTGGCGTGCCTCAGCAGGGTAGTCCGGGGCACCCGGGCACATGACGTTTTCTGCAGACTGCTGAAGGAAATTGCAAGCCTGTGGCTACAGATGACCCCACTTTTGGTGGGAAGGAGGGCAGGGTATGATTTCATCCAGAGTGGCCTGGCTTTTAAATCCAATATTGATGGGCTGCAGAAGGCCACTCCTCCTGTTGAAACCACCCCAATGAAGCACTCCTGCTGCTATCGCTGATCAGCTGGATGATACACAGAAGGAACTTTGACTATGGAGACACACACTGCATATCTGCAGGGTCAGAAATTGCTGGAAATCAGGCAAATTCACTGCCTAGGACCTATTTTTTTTTTTAATATTAATTTTTGTGAGGAAATGAGGCAAGAGTTTATTACTTTTTTTTTTTTTTAAGTATCTGGCCCTGTATCTGAGTCTGTCTGAGCAGGGTTGATCCTGCACTGCCTAGGTAGATAGTGTGTGTGTGTGTGTGTGTATATATAGATATAGTTCTAAGTGTACTATGGTACATTCTAGCTTGTTCATTAGAACAAGCATGCACCTAGGGAAGATTCTGGAAATAGAATTACTCCTCCTTTTCAGATCCTCATGATGATCTTTGCCTTACGGGTTTTTTTGTGGGTGGATATAATGCACATTTGGTGTTTGTTTTTCCTGTCTGACTGACCATGAATGTATTTCAGATGGCAGGAAATGAATTCCTCATATAGGGAAGCGTTGCAGAACTTCAATATTTTTTCCCATAATCTACGATTCTTCTGGACTAGTCACTGGGGAAAGATTCAGCTACCCCTGTAATATATTAAGCAGATAAGTTTTGTACTAACTGTATGACAGACTTCAACTTGTGTTCTGCAGTCCTTCATAACTTAAAATTTCAGGATTATGGCTTCATTGATCTAGTTAGGTCTTTTGTGCTTCAGTGATGCTTTCCATTAACGGTACAAAGTGAGAAAAGTTCTCGAGTGTTATGAGGGTAGTCAGCATTGCCAAACAACCTCTCATGATCACACAAATGACAGGTTTTTTTCTTTTTTGACTCAGTTGGCTGGCTGCTCCCAAAACCTAACAGTTGGGGGGAGCCTGAGTTGCATGTGTGCAGACTGTTCACACACGCTGCTGGAAGAAAACCTAGGTCTTTTGGAGACCTGCCCAACAGGGAAGTTCTGATAATGTGAGTAGACAATACTAGGAAGAGAGTATTATTTTTTTCAGAACTAGGAAGATTAATTTTTTACATTTTTCTTAGTACTACAAGACATGACCAGCCAACTTTTAAATCATTTTATTTTGTGATCCCCGTTGCCAAATAGAGTGAACTTTTGCCCCAGATCCCCAGAGACGCAACAGAAGACCTATCCCATTCTTTGTGTGCCTTTTATGAAGTTGGACACCATTTTTTAGCAACACTTTTGGCTTAACCTGAGGCAGATTAAAACTGATAATTACAGGTAGTTCAGTCACTTGCAGCTGTGGGAGAGTTTAATCAAAACAGCACTAATAGACTGCACAAAATGCGTGCCTGTGAAATGTTAATCAAGTCTACGCTGAGGTTGCCTGCTGTTCTGGGGCAGCTCTCATTCTGAATTAGGCAGGGGCCTGTCTTGTCCCAGGCTTGTCTTCTTGCTTGAAAGATCTTCTGTTCCTCAGTGCTGACACTCTCACATTCCTCTCTGGGGAAAAACTCATTCCACTTAACACTGACAACAGCCAAGCCCCTAAAATGCTCCTCAGTCATCAATGGAGCAGAAATACCACCTTTTGGCCAGCTGTAGAAGTGACTTGAGTCCGATCCACACAACGGAACCATAGGATCTAGGTAGAAGGCTGCTTCTAAACCATGTATTTCACAGCAGGAAAACTCTTTAAGGAAAAACATGTCTGAACAAAGTGTAAACTACCTGTGCATTTCCACTTGTTCCCTTTAATGTGTTAAGTGTACACCTTCCTTAACTTGCTGAAGCTGTAGTGTCACTGGGCCATCACAAGATAAGTTCTTTCCCAGGATAGTGATATTGATACCAACCCTCTTCTCCAAAACCACCCACTTCTGATCACTTTATTTTCTTAATATAATAGTATTTTGCCTCTTCTGTTATACCAAGCTGAACCTATACTGGTAAACCTGAGCGAGCCTACATGAAAGGATGCATTTATCTTGCTGGCTTATCTTGAGATTTAAGTTAAAGCAACTAGATCCCATTTTCTGTGTTCCTACAGACGTAGTCATGCCCACCAAAGGGTTTCCTGAGATATGATGACTAATTGGGGTTTATGCAACTGAGAACCTGGGTAGGTTTAGTTATGATCAATATAATTGGGGCTTAAAAAACCCTGAAAACATTTTAATGAGTCTTGTGTAGAATTACTCATAGAAAAGAGAATGGGGGGGTGGAATTACTTCATGTGTAGTGAACTATTTTCCACCTGGCTTCAGTATCAGCTGATGTGATATAAAGAAGGTGAGAGGTACTAGAGATTTCAAAATTCAAAGCAACCGAATCTATTTGCTGATCTCAGA
The DNA here is from genome assembly GCA_013400375.1 of Thinocorus orbignyianus. Classification (NCBI taxonomy): domain Eukaryota; kingdom Metazoa; phylum Chordata; class Aves; order Ciconiiformes; family Thinocoridae; genus Thinocorus; species Thinocorus orbignyianus. The sequence continues at coordinate 1,852,137 of VXBW01004069.1, read as the reverse complement.
CTTTAAAAAAAAGCTGGATCTCTTTCAACACAGGCGGGGCTCTCCTGCCTCATCCCTGTTACCTTTTTCCTTATCTTTACTCCCACTCTTATGAGTGGGAAAAGAAAAAGTCATCCCTTTCTCAGACAAGTGAAGCCTGCACTGCAGAGCCTGAAGCCTGTGGAATTTGTCCAGGTGGTAACATCTTATGCCGGGGATTAGTTCAAAAGCAGGCTGTATGTTGCCATTTATTTCGGTGATAAACCAAGGAGCTGCAATTCCCTGTCGTAGATGTGGTAGTTCTCCCATTTCCATAGTGATTGCTGCTACAGAAATGAATGGATATGTGCCAGAGTGTGTTTGCAGAGTCCCTTTAATGCTGGTGTATTTTAGTCAAGGAGGACAAACACAGTGGGGTGTGTGGCAGCCGTGCACGATCATTAGCACTGTACAAGTGTTAGAAAAGAACAACCTTGTAAGCATGGGATTTGAAGTGGTAAGCCAGGGTGGACTGTGGATTTCTTCTGCCATACCTTGGCTTCCTTAGGCGGGGTTGTGCCTGGTATGCTGCCCTGGGTCTGTGGAGCACCCCGGGCTCAGAGCAAGGAGACTGTCAAGACTGTCTTGCTCTGAAACAGGTCCTACCTGATGGTTGGGATCTTTCTTTCAACATAGTTTGGCTTAAAAAACAGGCCACGTTTAAGGAGAGAATATTAGCCATAAAAATGGGCAGAATCTATCCGCCCGTAGTCCCCTGGTATTAGGGCTCTATCACGTGGTAATGAAGATGCTTTAAAACCAGGAGTGCTGCAGTGCAGCGTTACAGTGCAGGTGCAGTTGGAGCCAGCCCTAATTTTGTAACTGGTTGCCGCTAGGGCTTCTTGAGTAAGCCCTTCAGCAGCTGAGCAGGCTTCTGACCCAGCCATGCCAGAAGCCATAGTCAGCAAGTTTAAGGGGTTTGGCTGCAGAAAACATCTGTCACACCCTTTTCTACGGTGTTGATCTGCGCCCTGACAAACGCTCCTTCCTTTAGGACTTTCCCTGAGGATCACTGGAGGCTTTACCTGCTGACTCTCTCCCTTTGGGGCACACAAGGAAACTGACAGCTGAAAGTGCATAGAGAAACTTAGAGTATTACTGTCTCCCTAGAGGTGGGAGAAACTTGTTTGTTTTGTTGTCTGTATTTTTCCCTTTGTTTGGTGTCACCTCTCATCAGAAAAACAGCGAAATGGTGCTGACCCCTCTAGTACCAGGGTAAAGCTTGGCTGGTCAAGAGATGTCTGACCAAAACGTGAGCTATATGTTCCCAGAAATTAAAACTTTCCCTTTTCCTCCCCTCAACCACCTCCAGACGTGCTTTTCTGAAGAAATGCAGTATGCTCTGGACAAAAAATAACTAACTCTGTCAGTCCACCAAAAGAGAGTGGTAGTAAATATATTCTTTTCCCACTGGGAAATGATCAAAGTACCAACTCTCTGTGATAGAGATTAGCTGAGTGTTCTGATTATCAATGTACTTGCATACATCAATAGCTATACGAGGAGTTCTATAAAATTGGGTTAGTTTTTTAAAATACTGTATATGTAAGTAAGTCTGGGTTTAACTCAAGTGCAAAAAATGTCATCTATGAAAAACTGTTCATCTTCCATTCTTTATAAACCTTTTCCTTCTTCACCACCTTCTCTTGTCACTTTCCTTTATATTTCTTCCCCTTCCTGTTCCTGCTTCTCTCCCCTCTCTTTTCTGGGTGTCTTTTTGTCAGGCACTGGAGAAAAGTACCGCAGAAGCAGAGGCCCTTTCCCAGTTCCTCCAGAGAGCAGTCCAGTCTTGTCTGTAGCTTGGCTATCTCTGTGGTAGGGCTGTTCTTGTTGCTTCTGAGTCTACCAGCTTTATCTCTCATGCCTAAGGCCAAGATCTGGCTGATTTCTCTCCCCTCCTTCATTCTCCTCCTGCTCTGCTCCATAAGCTTCCCAAGATGTCTATCACCCAGAGCTGGAACTGAGCTGGCTGTACAAGACAGGTTCTGTTGCATCCCTTCCTAAATTTCACGGATTGAATTTATCAAACCTGCAGAGCAGTCTGCTTTCATGTGCTCAGGTGCTGGTTTAAAAGCTACTGGCAATGGAGGAAATTAGGTACCCTTCCTCCACCTTGTCAAAGTTCATTTACTGTAGCATCTAGAAAAAAGAACCACTTGGTTATTGGGACAAATGTATTTGTGTAACGCAGCTTCCCCTAGTGGATTACTGGATGGTGGCTTGCAGGAGGTCACCAGGAGCTGAAAGGCAAGGGTTAGAAACGCTGGGAACAAATGTGCTGCGGGGCAGGGTGGGAAGAGATCCTTCCTTTTCCCCCTGTACAAACAGCATGGCAGAATTGCTCAGGTACCAACTCGGAGAGCATGACTGCCTTCAAGTACAACACTTAAAATGGTGTGATCCCTGACTTAGAGGAGTCATGTTTGGCACTGCATTGTTTGTTTGTTTCTCTCGTGATAAATAGCAACTGCCAAGATACAGTTTTACGGTTTGCTGACAGCCTGAACTGCAGCTACACCCAGCCCTCCTTACTCTGTAGTGTACTAACCCAGCTCCTGCAGGCAGAGCTCCTGCTGGATGGTGTCTGTGCTCCTTTTTCCTTCAACACCTAGAGCAGGATTTGCCACTTAAAATGCACTGATGTAAAAAATCTAACAAGATCTTAGTGCAGCAAATATCTGAGGAGAAATACTCCCTTTCCCCTCTCTGATTTCACCTACCTTTTTACCTTACCCTCTACCAGTCTGAAAGCAAGAAGATGTTTATCTGTGACACCAGGTTCATCCAGTAATGCCACTCCATGTTTCTCACTTTAGGAAAAAAAAAAAATCTTTCAATATTTCCACTTTAGAGTGATGCAAGACATTCTAAAAGATACCGAGACACTGTATCTCTGAACTGGAGCTTGCAGTGATCTACCAGCCTCTGTTCTTGGAGATAAAGTAGAGATAGATTATCTCCAGAGCACATCTGGTTGCAGGTCTTGATTTGTTCCCATCCCAGCCAGGGCTTAGGAGCCCTACAGCGCCCTTGAGGAATGGGTCAGACTGCTATGGAAAGGGCTCCTGGGAAGCATGGTCCAGAGAACGTTATGCTACTGGTTTCTGGGGTAAAACAGGGCTGTTCTTAACTCACTGAAGGTGGAACTTGCCATTTTTTTGCCCGAAATTTGAGAGTCAACTAAAGGGAGATGTCCTGCCAGCTTTCACGACCTGTACAAACTTAGACAAACAAAAACATGTATTTAGCTTTTTCTCTGCCAGCACCTTTCCTTGACCCAAAGCCTGCATCCAAGTGTCCTTTCTTCTTCTAAAGCATTTATATACACCTGTTTGGTTTCCCCAGCGCCTGGCATTAAAATAAAGAGATATAACAGAGAATATAACAGAAGTGCTTATGGGGCCTGTCTTGATCCCATGCTGCAGCTGACTTCCCATAAAAGGGGGACCAACGAGAAAAAAAATCCTGCCCTGTAGTACCCTGGAAAAGGTGGGAGTTGTCTCCTTCCTTTCTGCTGCCTCACCGCTGCCAGGTGGAGATGCAGAGCACTGAGGCTTGTGCCTGCAGGGCTCCAGGTCCCTGGGGCAGCAGCGTGGGGCTGACTCTGCAGCTCAGCTGAGATAGCGCCGTGTTCCCAGGCCCACGTGGCCTCCAATAGGCAGCTTGTGCAGTTTTAGGTTTTGATAAGGCTGTGCCTCATCCACGCAGGATTTAAGCAGCGCAGCTGACGCAGTCAGTCTCCCATGACAGAAAAAAAAAGCTTTGGTTGATCTGGGTTTAAAGCTCTGATGAAAACCCTCCAATGGCTCCTTTCATGTATTAAATTCCTTTGAATCTGTTTAGGGGTGAGCATAAAAACAAAACAGCTTTGACCAGAGTGCTCTTGTTTATGTTGTATGTAAAAAAAAATTAAAAGCTGTTAAGTGTAAGGTGGTGGGTCTTTTTTCTTTCCCCCCCTCCTTCTTCCATAGCAGTTTTACAATAAAATCTATGCTTCTTTATACAGACTGTTGGGAGAGAAATCCTGCTCCATTTGATAGACTTCCTGGTGACCAGCTATGGACGTGACCCAGTTATTACCCGGTTAATCAATAGTACCCGGATTCACATCATGCCAACGATGAATCCTGATGGGTTTGAAGCTACAAAAGTGCCTGATTGTTATTACAGCCGAGGAAGGTAAGGGTGGCTCAGAAGGGCGGGAGCAGGTAAAGGAAATGAGTGGGGAGTAATAATCGGAGACAGCCAAGAGACTGAATCATGTTTGGTGGAGTGGGTAGCCCAAAGGATGTGCTAGGGCTAATTTTGGCCTGTGCTGTTCTGAAGACACACTGTTACGGCATAGAGTTTTTGAAAGCCTGAGTCAGACAGTGTTTGTACGTGGTGCAGCTAGAGAAAATTGGTCAGACTAGTGTAATGACCTAACCTTGCAGGCAGGGGCCCCAGATTGCGAATAGGAGCACAATATCCTATTTAGACCTTTAGGGTGCTACAAAAACAGAAGGAAAACTCCACCCACAGGGATCTATTTCAATTGGAGAATCCTGTAACCCTTCTTAATGGGGAAAAAGGTGTGTCTGAGCTTGTTGAATGGGCTTCTAGAAATGTGTTTAAAGATCATGTTGGATGCAGTTATAGTAAGAGGGAGGAGTGACGCAAGCAGAATGAGCTGTAAGAGCTGCTGTGCTAATAGCAGTGCTAAGAAAAAAAACTTAGGCAGAAGGAAAGGTAACCCAGCGTTGCATCCTGAGCTACTTTTGCAGTTTTTAATGTAACCATTGCAGAGACCAGAAAGGGAGGGAAAAGTGTAACAAGCTAGAAGAGGGTGAGAGAATGGGAAGAAATGCCAAAGGGACAAATTTGGAATGTGCAGAAATGTAGACTCACAAGCTAGAAGTCCTCTTGTACTACTGGCCATGGCGAGGTCAGAAGCCAGTAGGGTAGTGTAGGCTGTTTACTTCTCTAGGTGACCAGTGCAGGCCCTGCTTTTTATTAGAAAGGAATTTATCCCTCAGCAAATAGATGGGACTTCTGTGAAGGGTGGTATTTTTTTTTAATCACCTCGCTGTCAAATAGATGAGTTCAGCTGAGTTTAAAAATTAATATGGCTGATGCTAAATACCCTCTCTACTCTCTGTACTGATCTGAGTGAAAAAGGAAGGAAGTGTTTGCACAAGCTGGACCTTCAGGTACAGGGAGAACAGAATGCATCCTGTGTTTGAGTCAATTTTTTTGTTCTATGTCCAGAGTGGAAAAGGCACTGTCCAGTGCAAGGGACACAGTAGTTACCTTGGTCTTTGATACAACTCTGAAAAACACACACAGAAAGATGACATCCTCCTTATCTGGCTTGGGTCTTTCCAAATCATGTGTGTGTAGGTGTGGGCATGCTGTACGGGTGTTAAATGTTATTACAGAATCGCAGAACGATATGGGGTTGCAAGGGACCTCTGGAGATGATCTAGTCCAACCCCCTTGCCAAAGTAGATCCATAAAGGCCACCAAGATGATTAGAGGGATGGAGCACCTCTCCTATGAAGACAGGCTGAGAGAGCTGGGACTGTTCAGCCTGGAGAAGAGAAGGCTCCGGGGAGACCTGATAGCAGCCTTCTAGTATCTGAAGGGAGCTACAGCAGAGCTGGAGAGGAACTCTTTGTCAGGAAATCTGGTGACAGGATGAGGGGTAATGGTTTTAAATTAGAAGAGGGGAGATTTGGATTAGATATTAGGAAGAAGTTCTTTGCTGTGAGGGTGGTGAGGCACTGGAACAGGTTGCCCAGGGAAGTTGTGGATGCCCCATCCCTGGAAGTGTCCAAGGCCAGGCTGGATGGGGCTTTGAGCAACCTGCTCTGGTGGGAGGTGTCCCTGCCCATGGCAGGGGGGTTGGAACTTGATGGTCTCTAAGGTCCCTTCCAACTCTAACCATTCTATGATTCTATGATTCACTGTTTCCACTTGAAATACAGTGGAAGAATTGTTTTATGAAAATTCCAGTGCTGCCAGAAAGCAAACAAAAGTCCATCATCATAATGCGTGACAAGATTTGCAGCGGTTATTTTGCTTGTTTCCTGAGGACACTGGAGTGCTGCAGGTCTTAAGTACCAGGAAGATGACAATACAGAAGTGTCTGTAGGCAAAACAATAATGGGAATGTTGTTTTCTCTCTTTCTAAGGTACAATAAGAATGGAGAAGATCTGAACAGAAATTTTCCTGATGCCTTTCGCAGTAACAATGTTAGCATTCAGCCAGAGACTCAGGCAGTAATGAACTGGATAAAAAATGAAACGTTTGTTCTTTCGGCCAACTTGCATGGAGGTGCCCTGGTGGCCAGTTACACCTTTGATAATGGTAACTCAGGTAAGATGGCAACAAGCTCTCTTCTCCACAGCCATTTGGTTTATGAACGTTAGCTGTACCAAAGCAAAATTTATTGCAAGTATTTCTGCATTTTTTTTTCCAGCTCTTGAGCTGGGAGGATGGGCAGAGTTTAAAAAACCCCATCGAAATTCACTACCTGGCATTTGGGAGATACTTATCCTGTGTGTAAGCCAGCACTGTGTGTTTTACCAGTGATAAGAGTTATATGAGACTTGTGAGACCCCACCTGGAGTACTGTGTTCAGTTCTGGAGTCCTCAACATAGAAAGGACATCGAACTGTTGGAACAGGTCCAGCGCAGGGCCACCAAGATGATTAGAGGGATGGAGCACCTCTCCTATGAGGACAGGCTGAGAGAGCTGGGACTGTTCAGCTTGGAGAAGAGAAGGCTNCCATTCTGTGATTCTATGATGGCTGTCTTTCCCCTGCAGTTACTGGCTCTTTGAAAGGCTACAGCAAGTCTCCAGATGACGATGTCTTCATTCATCTGGCAAAAACTTACTCTTTCAACCATGCCAGCATGTACAAAGGGAATGGGTGTGACAACAGACAAACCTTTCCAGAAGGCATTACCAACGGCTATTCTTGGTACCAGCTAGAAGGTAAGAATGTCAGGGCTAATTTTTGTTTTCAGCTGCTTCAGATACGGTGTTCTCACTTCTTCCTGCTGTATTTGATGGTGGGATTTTGCCCGCAGCAGAGGGTTGATGAGGGCCGTAAGTCAATGCGTTCGTGCAGGTTCTGGGTGTTTGCAGACCCTCCCAGTCAGCAGTTACAGTCAGAGGCTGTCACTGCTCTCTGGCTGCTTCTGTGCCCTTTCTTAAGGCCTGCATCGCTGAGTAGATCAGACACACACACACACTCTCTGCTGTGGCAGCAAGGTCTTGTCCTTTCAGAAAGAAAACCGATCTTCTGTTCATATACCATCCTTTTTAAAAAATGTTTGATTCCTGAAATAAGTGTTTTCCTTACTGTTTATATGCAGCCAAAGAGATTACGTGCCCTGTGTACCGTGGCACTGTGTGGTGCTTTCACAATCTGAATTCAAAGCTTTAAAAGGCTCTTAGGATGGCTTTGGCAGTGGCAACCTCTGTGCCAGCCTGTGGATTTGTCTGCCTCTATTTAGCTGGGAGCACTTGAATGAATGTGAGTCAAAGATCAACCCGTCCTCAGCCATAATAATCATCATTCCCGAAACACCACTGTGCTTTGGAAAACAACACTCTACGTGTAACCAGAGTAATTAAGTTGGTTTTCCACAGGAGGCAGTAAAGACAAGCGTGGTACTGAGGAATGATTTACTTTTCTTACAGACGTGATGCAAGTACCAACATTTTAACTCTCCTGTTTTATTTCTACTTCTTCTTTCTACTTGGTGCTTCTTTGCAGCTGAACACTGTTTGTTTTGTTTCCCTTTTAAGGTGGAATGCAAGATTACAACTATGTCTGGGGACAATGCTTTGAAATTACTCTGGAGCTGTCATGCTGCAAATATCCTCCAGAAGACCAGCTGGAAGAGTTCTGGAGGGACAACAAAGTTGCTCTCATTGAATATATAAAACAAGTCCATCTAGGTGGGTGTGTGGATGGGGGAGGGAGCTAAAGCCAAGGCCGGGCTGGTGAGCAACGCGGGAGCTCTTCAGCAGCCTGGGTCAGTGCCAGAGCTGACCAGAGAGCAGCTCCAGCCTGAACCTGGAAACTTCTAGCTCTTGCTTTGTGCTACAAGGAAAGGGAGGAGAGGTCCCAGCTGTGGGGTGATGGGCACCATTACACTGGTGCAAAGGGGCTTAAAATGCCCTGGGGCAGGAGCAAGGAACAGGTTTCTGGGGCCAATGTACCACACACCCCCCTCAGGGAATCCCCCTTCCTGAGCAGCCATTTATTTAAGAGATCTCTAGACATGTGTGTGAGCACAAATGATGTTTTTTGCTGCTCAGGGGTTTGGGTTTCTGTAAGGCATTTCTCAGTGTGGCCTTGACCCCGCAGTTGGAAGAGGGAAGCTGTGACACCGCACAATGAGTGTGGTTTGCGTAAATCCGTCACCTACCTTGCGTTTTGTTGCTCGGAATGTACCGACTGCTTTTTTATCTTGGCTCAGTGACAGCCCTGGTGCGTGAAGGTTCAGGGAAACTGCTTCATAAGTAGGCGTTGTTGGTGCTCTGCCACTGGGAAGTACTACATAAGAGGGTGACTTATGTTAAAATAAAAAAGGAAAAAAAAAAAGGGGGGGAGAGGGGAAGGCAGGGCCCCCCACAAAGCGGTACTGAAGATTGAAGCCCTTCAGTAAGGAAAATGTATAGAATCATAGAATCATAGAATGGTTAGAGTTGGAAGGGACCTTAAAGATCATATAGTAAGTATATCAGATGCTTTCGGCAAATGAGATGTAGAAGCAGAGATTACAATGCTGCTGTCTTGACAATGCGAGGGTAAACTATTAAGAGCAGCAAAGGATTTGCTGCTTTAATTCCCTTCTGTAAGGTAGAAGTGACTGGTGGTATTATCAGATGTGTTAGAAATCGCTGAAACAGCCTTTGAGTGCATCTGGCAACGAATAGTCTGGCAGTGGTCTGACTTCCCTGGAGAAGGAGGCTCTCCCTGGTTACAGGCTGGGACCATTCTCTCCTCTCCCTTTGTCGTAGGTGTCAAGGGTCAAGTCACTGACAAGAACGGGGATCCTATTCCCAACGCCATCGTGGAAGCCAAAGGAAGGCCCCACGTCTGCCCCTACCGAACCAATGAACACGGAGAGTACTTCCTTCTCCTTCTGCCCGGGACGTATGTCATCAATGTAAGTGTATGTCCTTGCTGAATTACTGCTTCTAATTGCATTGAGTTCTTGGGCAGTGAGACTCGTTCCTCATTACAGAGGAGTGAGCTGAACTTGCTCAGGTCACGCACAGGAGCTGTAAAGACTCTTCAGCAGAGTTAAAAGAAAATAATTTAGAATGGTTTGGGTTGGATGGGATCTTAAAGATCATTTAATTTCAACCCCCCTGCCATGGGCAGGGACACCTCCCACTAGAGCAGGTTGCTCAAAGCCCCATCCAGCCTGGCCTTGAACACCTTCAGGGATGGGGCATCAACAACTTCTCTGGGCAGCCTGCTCCACTGTCTCACCACCTTCACAGTAAAGAATTTCTTCCTAGTATCTAACCTAAATCTCCCCTCTTTCAACTTAAATCTCTCACCTGTCATCATATCACCACACTCCCTGATAAAGAGTCTCTCCTCATCTTTCCTGTAGGCCCCCCTTAAGTACTGGAAGGCCACCATAAAATATCTTAAAATGTGAGTCAGCAGAAAGGAAATTTTTTGCTACAGTAAGATCTTAAGTCCCTACAATATCCAGAGATAAGCGGTCATTTGACCTGGATGGTGGACCAGCTGCAATGCGCATCTGGACCATGGTGACACCAGCTTGAGGTGCTGGAAACAAAGGGCAGAGCTGTTGAAGGGTGAGGAGGTGGGGGCTGGGCTCCAGGCAACCCCCCAGCAGCGACAATGGACTGTGACAGTGCCATCAGTGACAGTTATTTCCTTGGGTGGCAATGGCTTCTCGCAGCATCACAGAATGATATCGGGTTGGAAGGGACCTCTGGAGATCACCTAGTCCAACCCCCCTGCCAGAGCAGGTCCACCTAGAGCAGATTGCACAGGAACATGTCCAGGTGGGTTTTGAATGTCTCCACAGACGGAGACTCCACCACCAAATGAGGATGAGGAGTTTAAGGAAATGGGGCCATTGTGTCACTTGGCCTCTTTCCACACACACAGGGCATTGGCTTCATGCTGCGAGAGCTGCCCTGATGGCTCCACGTCCATCTTCAACTTGAGTCCCTGGTTAGAGCTGGCAGCGTGTCCCATCTGCTGGGGTGGGTTTTGTGGTGGATGTAGGGCTCTGCCCTCTCTGAAGAAAACTAGTTGCTCCTAGAGAAGTTCGAATTACCCCCGTGGTTGGGTGCAGCTCGTAGAAAACCTCATTTTTAGCTGGAAAAGCCCTGCAGAGCACCCGAATGTTCGTGTCCTGCTGCTCCCGTGCTCCTAACAAACCCACCCTGTTATCAGCGCTGCGGGGACACACCATCCAGTGACCGTGTGTCCCCTGTGGGGCCCAGAGGACATCTGTGCAGCAGAGGCTCCACCTGCTGCCGGCCAAGGGCTTGTGCTTAATTGCAGGATTCCCTCTGCTGTAGAGAAGGAAAAAAATTTTCAAAAACTTTCTTCTCATTCCGTGTTCTCAAGCTTCTGTTTCAAACGCTTTTTCCTGTGCCTGTAAAGCGTTGGGGAGCACGTTAGAGTAAGGATCGTGTGGCGGCAGAGCTCAGCCTTCCAAACCTCTCCTGTTTGCTCCTAGGCTACTGTGCCGGGATATAAATCGCTGCTGAAGACGGTGGAGATACCCGACAACACGGGGAACTTCAGCGCTGTGAAACAAGACTTCTCCTTCCCCGAAGTCTCTGTCAGGTCAAGGGCTGTTTCGTGTCCCAAAACTCCCCTCTACCAGGAGCTGGAGCGGGCCTCGGCTGCAGCCAAACCCACTCTCCACCTCTTGGCTTTACTGACCGTTATGCTCGCGATTTTCAAATAAAGTCAGGAATGCCGTGAGCCGGAAAAGCCGAGTCCTCCTGCACCATATGTGGCTTTTCAGACCAGGAATTGTATATGCAAAAGAATGTATGTTTTTGTAAACCTACTTCTCAGATTTACAATCATGTTTATGGCATTTTGTAAAATACTGCCTTGACAACCCAATGTTTTTACCTTTTGATTATGATAAGACTGTCGTACTCTTCTACGTATTTTACTCTGAAGAAATTCAGTACAGCCCATGGAAGTAACTGTGGAGTTTGGATAAGGAAAATACAGAAACATTCTGAAGAATTCACTGGAGTTCAACAAACCAAAAGCCTAGAACTGTGCTGCCGCTGTTTCGTGCAAACTCAGGTTTGGCGCTGAAGCACAGCTATAAGCAATTAGCTCAATCCTAATTTATCCTAATAAAGCCACTGCCATAAATGAAGAACAGCATTTTTACACCCGCGCTTTCTTTCCTGGAGGGAGGAGCGTGCTCAGGGCTGAGACGGGGTAAAGAGCAGGAACGTTCCTGAAAGGAGAGATGGGAACGAAGCGTCACCAGTGTGAGCAGTGGCTTTAAGCTGAAGGGTGTTGGCAGCCCTGCTCAGGCTGTGTCCAGCAGTGCTGCCCCAAAGCAGGAGCAGCACCTTCCTCTGCCCTGGACAGGTCCAACTCATTTTCAGGGCCCTTTGAAACTGTCCAATAAACACAGAATTTACCCAGAGAAGCCAGCTCCTACCATCCCCTCTTTATTTCAAAGCTTTACCTGCCACTACTCTTCTTAAGTGGTTTCAGAACTAACCAAAGAGCTCATCTTTGCAAACATCCATCTTTTCCTGTGTAAATAAAAAGTACGGAGGAATGCAGTTAATCCTTTCATGCCTTTTTAAACATATCACCTCTGCTGAAACCACAGCCCTGCCTGCCCCACCGGCCACGCTGGGGAGCCCCAGCATCAGCCATTGGTCTCCCAGTGGGGTCGGTTCTGTGCAGCAGATGAAGCTGTCGATAGGCTTTAGAAATTGAAAGAGTGAGCAGCACTGGTGTGCAAGTTACTGAGTTTTTGAATGTTTTCATCATATGCATTTGAATTGTCTGCCTTTTCTCCCCCTGCTGTGTAAACTGGATTGTTTACCCAGCAGAGTAAATATTTACTCACTGGTCCCACCACCAGCACCTGGTTCTGAAAGTGGAACCAGAAACCCCCCAAAGCACAGAACGTGTGGGAAGGCAGTGGCCCAGCACCCCAGTGAGAGCAAAAAGAGCCTGGGTGCTGCTTCATGGAGTTAAAAAGCTGCATGAAACCCAAGCGGTGGAACCTCTAACAACTGAGGCATTGACATAAAAAAAGGAGCACCAAGGAGTGCATAAACAAATCTTTATTTAGAACTTTTCCAGGGAACATACTATTAATTTCTTCAGAAAAGGAAAGAACAAAACCACAAACCCAGAGGACAAACGCAGTAGGTGTGAAGATTCCTGCCACCCACGGGGTCATGCTGTGTGCAAGCCGCGTGGCTGCAGGTACGTTCGTGGTGACTGGCTGTGGCAGTGCAGGACCCTCCTGCACTGGGCACCCGGGCGGTGACACGCCACCAGCAGGGCCTCCACAGCGTGAGCCTCTCAGGGGTAGTGGCACAACTGCATAGTTAATGCTACATTCAGGCGGGTCAGACAACAAAGTAAGACCCCGCCGCTGGAAAAACCATTTGATATCTATCTGAGTTATTATGGAATCAACATGTTGATAGCCATTAATTTAGCTCACACCCAAGAACTGTCCTTCAAACGCCAGGCTGTGACATTAAAGCAAAATTTCTGTTCACAGCACGAGACAACACCTTTTTAACTACACCTTGCAACAGATTTTCAGAATCCTTGTGAAACAAACAGTGTAAGTTGGAAAAACTACAAATGTCAAGAACGTTTATGTGAACTAGAACTACAGAGCTTATTTGTTTCTGCAGATGCAGGTACCTGGTTTTCCTTACTATTTTATTCAAGCAAATGTAGTGATCAAACTGCGTGCTACACTGCTGATGGCAACAAGTGCAGAAAAAGAATACAACTGGCTCCTCATATTACCCGACTTGATATTGCATTTATCCTTCATTTATCTTGCGGGTTCAAGTCTCTTCTCAAGCTGCTGAAATAGTAACAAGGGTAGTACAGACCTCCAAAGCCACAAAGCTGTTAAAAATTTGGTTTCTCAGAATGTTTAACAGAGAACTGTAAGACTGAACTTAGATCTCAGGACACTCACAGCCCTGAAGCGTACAATTGCACACTGCAAAAAACAAACAAACAAAAGATGCAGAGTACCCCTCTGTTTCAAAAACCTTAAATTATTTTCTCTAGCATTTCTCCTGCACTTTCTAGTAAGATCTCCCCTATAACTTGGTGACTTGGAGGAATTTCTCCCTTGGGAAAGGAGGAGACAAGATTCTATTGATTTTTTTTAACTGACTTATTTGGAGGGTTTCCAATTGAGCCAGGTGAACAGCTACTGGAATCTGGAGAATCTACTATGTTCTTAGGAGTGGGAACTGACATTAAAGAACTCTTCAACATGTCTCACCTCTCATAATCATAGAATTTGGGGTTTTAATGTGTGTATTTATTGTGGTGAAACAAATACGGCCAACTCGTATGGAACACAAAACACCTGGAGAGGCAGGTAGTTGGCTACTTCTACTGAGGGACTTCAAAATCTTCAGGTTGACTTCGGAATATCAGCCTAACCTCTTAACAACTCCAGTGCATTTATTTAAGCAATTTCTTTTCATACCAAATATAAAGAGACTTAAAATATTCATTTACCAATAAGAATACAAAAATAGTTTCTTTTGCTGCTTTCCAGTCCCCACTCCACTTAACTGAAATAAGTTAATACAATCATTTGTATGGGTTGCCTGCACACCGGACAGGGTTTGTTCCTCTTCTTCAGCTTCCTCGCGCAGGTGAAACACGACATGAGGTGTCCCGTTTTGCCATGTACTATGCAGCCGTTTTTCGGTCTGCTCTGACATATGACACAGGGCTCGATGCTGGTAATGGGCAGGCTGGATTCCAGGTTTTCCTCTTTGTCTTGCGTTTCTCTTTTCTCAGGTTCCTTATAGTCCTCCTGACTGCTACAAAACATGCTGCTCGATGTCGACGGCTGAGAATAATCTTCACTCTCCTGGGACTCAGAAATTCGTACTGCTTTATCCTCATTCTCCTCTGCAGCCAGTTCTTTCTCTTCAGTCATTTTAACCTTCTTGCAGTCAGGAACATCAAAACCTTCTTCAGACCCCAGGGGAGTTTCTGTTTTATTCTTTTCCAATTTATCACTTTTTTCATCTGGAAGCCAGTCCTCACGAAGGGCCCAGCATCTGTGGCAATGTCGTGGTAGTGGAGGATTCATTTTGCTACATTCGGGACACTTCCAATAATCCTTAGTGAATTAAAAGTTGAAACAGCTTAAGATACTTGGAATGCTTACCGTTGAAGTATTCAGAGATTATAGACAATTTATTACTGCGAAAATAACAGTTAGCTTGAGCTACTGACTTGCTTAAAATTTTAAAATTCCATTCAGTATCTGGTCCTATTTTACAGTTCTAGATTAAAATAGTCTGATTCTTAAGACTCTCTGACTTCCTTCTTGCAGTAGATTTGTGAAATAAATAGAGGTAGAACAATAATGATTTCTATTCCTTAAGGCAAAATTGAAGAAACCAGACCACAAAAGTCTTCAGAAAACCTCAGGAAAAACTTGTTTCTAATAAAAAGGTCCCCATTCCCATTATTTTCAACAACGGGCTTCTGAAGTGGAAACTGTTCAAGACTGAAGGGACATTTAAGCTGTTGGTCTGCGAAGCGGCCGGGTGAGGGCGCTCTGACACAGAATGGCAAAGTTGAAAACCTCGGGCACTGGCAGGGGCAGGCGGGGAGGGCTGCATCTCATAAACAACTGTCTCATTAAAAATATTCTTAATTTTTAAGGAAAGACCGTTCTTAGAAATAATGCGTACCATAGGGGGAATAAAACCAAAAAAACAACCCAAAACTTATTTAGAAGATTCAAAGCGCTTTTTGGTTTGAGTCCTGAATAAAACTGATCTAATGGTGCCGATGTTAAGTCCTAAGAATAACATACAGCCATATTTTTCCATGCATAAACAGCATGATGGTTTTTAGATGGTGGAAAGCCCTGTGTTTTCCACACATAGCAGAGTCCCTCGGTGCTACAGACCATCAAGGGATTGGAACATTTCGGACAGTTTTGGACAACAGCTTTATTCAAGCTTCAACTATGAAAAGC
Source organism: Thinocorus orbignyianus (assembly GCA_013400375.1). Classification (NCBI taxonomy): domain Eukaryota; kingdom Metazoa; phylum Chordata; class Aves; order Ciconiiformes; family Thinocoridae; genus Thinocorus; species Thinocorus orbignyianus. The sequence continues at coordinate 1,836,857 of VXBW01004069.1, read as the reverse complement.
AAATATAAAGACAAACTGCATTTTTGTTCTAGCGTGTGCTTTTTTCACAAACGTCTACAGACTTTGCCTCAAACCTCTGAATTTATTCCCACACTTGAAGAATGGTCTCACAGATTCAGAAAAAGCCTCAAAGCTTTTAATTTTACAGTGCTGTTCTGAAAACAGGTTTGCCTTCATGTCTGTGTGCGCTACGGATTCCTTCATTCCAGCCAACAATAAAACTAGACAGTATGATTCATAAGAAGGTTTTTTAAAATATACATGACTAAGATTTTTTTTTTATTATTTTGTGCAAAAAGTCAGATTTAGAGTCCAAATAATTTCCTTCCATTAAGTCACTGAAACTATAAATTAGCATGGGGTTATCTTAATGGATTAGGAATTTTACTAGTTAAAAAAAAAAAATAAATCAAGGCTCCTTAATAATCACGTTTAATAATTAAAATACTGTCTCAGAACCTTCAAGCATATAAGAAAAAGTCAATTTCACTATTAAAAATTACTGGTAGCAATAAAATTAATCTGTACTCCTTGATCTACTCTGTCAGTTCACCCAGTTTATGATGCTTTGCCAGTCAAATCGTTACTCACAGCTAGAGAAATCTCTGGATCTTCATCAAATGAATCAGCATCACTATCGTCATCCTGGTAAATAGTCAGCTGATATACCTGGTTGAAATTAAAAAGAAAAAAAAAGAATTGATGTAACTGAGTTTGGACATCAATTAAAACATCTGCTAATTTTTAATCTGATAGATTTTCAGATAAGACTTCTAATCAAATGTCATAAGCAGCGTATATACATTCATTCATACTGACAAGTAACTCCACAAAATCTGATGACTGGTTTGAGGGTAAAGAATTCTGTTCACACTTGTAACACACAGCTGGAACAGACAGAAGGTACCACTTTCTAGATGATCTCCAGAGGCCCCTTCCAACCTCATCCATTCTGCAATTCTCAAGGCTGCTGCTGGGAGCAGGGGCACACTTCAATCGTTTCTTCCTCCAAATCACCGTCTCATCTCAGGGCGCAGCTCCACAGCGCTACAACCCAGCGTACAGCAGCACAGTCAGACCCATTCAGACTCTCGTGTATCACAGTCATGTGTGTCCCTGGCAAGTTCTGCCTCTGGTACTTACTCAATCTTGCCATGAGCTGATTCACCTCTTTCAAGTAACAGAAAAGTAAATCAGGAAAAAAAAGATTCCCATTTCATTCCTAATATTCCATGTGTCTGGAGTTTTTGAAAATGATGGTAATCAACATGGTACTGTCTTCTTGCCTCCCGAAGAAAATTTCTAAAATTGAGTTTCAGCATCTCTATGAAACATTTATATTCATGGAGGGAAATGATTCATAACTATCCCTTTGCGAAGAGTTACTGGGAAAGTTTTCATTCAGTATCAAGAACATTGCCATAGTTCAGCACATACTTCTATAATTAGAAATGCAGGAATAGACTCCAAGTGCACGTGGCTTCCATCACCTCCAACAGCCAGTGAGTGAAGTTGAACAGAGAGACTTTTCCAGACTGCCAAGAGTTTGTTCCAGAGTGCCAAGGCTTTCCCTGGGCTGTTCTGGTTACTGCCCAGTGGGTATATGATGGTGACCCAACTGAACAGGCATGTAAATTAATTTAATGAACTACTGAGTGTGGTTTGTCATACAGCACACACAGTCCTCAAAAAAACTTCTTGTTGGTATCTCAACGTGAAGTTTTCCTGTAAGTCCTTCCCCCACCTTCAAAAAAACCCCAAACAAAACAAATATGTACCTCATCATCTTCATCTGTGAGCTCCTGCCCTTCTTCATTATGACTATAATCTTCTGAATAAGTAGACTCAACTTCAAATTCTACACTGAACTGGTCCGAAACAGAACTGTGGTCAAACCAATCAGAGTTTTCACTTAATGAACTGGCATCAAGATCCTGAAAAAAAAAAAAAGAAAGTACACATTGAGCCTCCCTAGTCCAGATCCATACCCGTTACTGTTAAGATAGATCATAAGATAAAACCAAACTACTCAGTTCAATTAGCTATGGAAGAAATGAGACCAGCTGCTGGTAGATTGTTTTTGCCCACCTATAACTCATTTGTCTCATAAAAGATGTTCAAAGCTAGATCTGAAGGCCTTTTGACAGCTCTGTAATACAGGCTGCAGTCAACCTATGGCCAGCTTGCAGACTGCTGCAGCTATTTCATAAAGGCTCGCCTAAAAAGTGAAAGAACAGATGCAAGAAGATGCTGTCTTTTGTCTGCATATCATTAAATATTCTATTCTTGTCAACTTTTTTTAACCCTAATTTGAGACAGCGGCTAAACAATTACAAAGCAGCAAAAGTGAAGATGCAGTATTAGTTCTGTCAATTCAGAATACAGTGTATGAGTAGGAATGCTATTAGCTTAGCTCCTTGTGACTTAACCTAACCACAGATAATGTGCCTCAGTGTTTGCTGAGAACAGAAAACAGAAGTCTGGAGAATGAACACAGTGTTATCATCAGGGCACTGCCACACACAGTCACTGATGCCTGTACTGGATCTACCAGATGCCTAGAAACATCAACTACTCTGCATTTTGGAACGTCTGTGATTGCTTTTCTCCTCTTAGCATTGTAAGAAATACGTATTTTAAGCCACAAAATATACCTTACATTTTTTCAATACTGTGCCAAGCAGTAAGAATCTGTTTTTTAAAGAATATTCAGTTAGTATTCTAAAAAATTGACTTCAGCTTTGTCAGCAGATCTATGAAAAAGCCCACTCCACCCACACACGAACTTTTCTTTTGGTCTTTTTCTTTCGTCAGACCCCACTGGAGGCACTGCTGCTTATAATTAGGAACATAAATGTTTTAAAATGCTTATCTGCACTCATGGTATTTGCAAAATTTGTATGATGAAAATACAGATTCTAACTTACAGGAATGGAAAGAGAATCTGTTGAATCGCTGCTATTGCTTCTTTCATGGCACAGACCACTGACTACACACCAGGAGAGACTTTCATCAAATGTCAACGAAATGCTGTCTGATTTGTGTCGCTTTCTTCTGTCACTTTGCAGATCATCTGAAGAATTTTCTTCTGGGCACATTCAAGAGTTTTTATTATTCCAAAAACATCTAAGCAACGTGCTAATTTGAATATTCTAAACAGACGCTTAAGATGTAATTTCCTTATACAGGAATTCAAGAAAAACAATGCCATTATTATTTTATGGGGAAAAAATGTAAAGGCACCAAATTTTTTTAAGAAGACACAGTAACATTTGGAAACATTAAAATGTTCCTGAAACCAGTATTTTAGGGGCTGGTTTTCCCAACTTGTCCCATCAGTATAACTTGTAAATGGCAGTCCCCACATGCAGGAACTAAAGAACTGCAGATTTGGAAGTGTTTTTACTCCAATTCACACGTGACACATTCACACTCCTAATTTTAAGGAATACAGATTGGATCTTAATTGTCCGAGCTCCCTCTACAGTCAGTAGACAGCAAGGCACTTTCAGAGGGCTTCTTAGTCCACCACAGAATTTGCAGGGAGACAGAGAAATAGCTCACATGTGACATTCATACAAGGACCTCATGGGAAAAGTTCAGGTTTAAGTTTCAGATACCTCAACAAATTTATCAGTTAATAGTTGCACTATATGTAACTGTATTTACCCAGCTGGACTTTTGTAACAAACCATTATGACTTCCACCACACACTAGCACGAAAATCTTCAAGGCACACCATGTAAAAATAGAACTCTGAAAGCATTGCTTGAAGCTGTGCTTGCTAAGTATGCTTTGTTTGAAGGCAGAAAGACAATGCTTTTTTTAAACACATCATGCTTTGAAACAGCCACCTACAAGAACATAAGGAGTAGAGGGGCAGCATTTTAGGGGTAGATAAATAATTCAGCTCTGCTGACTTTCAAAAGTGTTTGGTAAGAAAGTTTTATTTAAAGAAAAACACATTGCAAAGTCAGTATGTAAGTGCAGCAGAGTGAAAACTCCCCAGGAGGCCTGACAACTTGGTTCAACAGACCTCAGTAAGAGCCCGCTGCCCCCCTACAGGTGCCTTTTGCACCCACCCTCTATTGCCCAGACACGCCCTGACAATCCACGACTCTTCAAGTCTTGAATCTTTCATTTGTAAAAGAAAAGAGAACAAAACACTTGTACATACTTTGAGACTTCTCTTACTTCCCCTTGGTGCTTCTTGGCTCAGCCCCTCTCTTTTCTTTTTTCCGCCCTGAGAGCCCCACCAAACTTGGTGCCCCCAGGCCCAAGGGCTGCTCCTGTCCATCGTTGTCCTCATTTAGTTGTCATGGCTCCATGCTGTACTGCTACTGTATCACCACAAGGTTTCTATACACTATGTAAGTGGCTCCAAAGGAGCCGCTACCATCCCAATTTAACAAGAATAGTGGTTTAAAAGGAAGATTTCCTATAAATTAGAAAAAAAGTGTATATAAAAACACTATATTAAAAGAACTTTTAAGGTTGTAACAGACTAACAAAAGGATGCAAAGACAGAGTTAAAAATCAAACCTACAATAAGTAAGCATGACACAGGATCTTACACGCTCTGGGTCATGCCTAACTATTACAGGTTATGATGTTTAACTGAGACGTTCCATCCTTTCACCAGTCCTTGTTACAACATTAAAATGTTCTTTTAATTTAGTGCAACCCGCTCAGCAACGCAGCAGTTTTTGGACTGCCTAAAATAACAGTGGTCTGCTACATGTAAGCCCGGGAACTGAAAAAAATGTTCCTGAGCAACCAAAGAAAAGAGAGTTCTATGTAGACAGAAGGTTATTACTGCCCATGCAATTGTAACCGTCAAGTCATGAGGCAACAGAAGTAAATGATGGAACAAACTAATGTAAGAAATTCCATGGGACAGTATTTAAGTAGAACTGTAGAGAACACTTGCATCAGGAGATTTATTATGCTATCCAGCTTATTTGCTAATTGTCAGAAGAAACATCGCACATTTTGAAAATGTGTTTGCCAGTGATTATTGAATAACCACAATAAAGAGAAAGAGGGGACAAATAAAATGTCACCAGACGTTTAAGAAGTGCTTCATGAATGGCCAGGTACCTAAACATCCAAAATAATCCCATGTTACTATCAGACCTTTGAGATCTGCCACCAATTGAAATCTAATGAAAACTGCTTTTAGAGAGCAAACAAAACGTGGAATGTTGTGCCCACCTACAGAGGGAAGGTGAAGGTGACTGCTACAGTCCATTGCAAACAAGAGTGTTCTCATCATGCAGACAGCACAACTGGTAAAGTTCTGCTGACGTGAACAAGTTTAGCAGCCCTGTGGAACAAGTTATTCCATCATCTTACTAACAGTTCCAGAGACCTAAACGGTAACGTAACACTGGAGCAATGTAAGGAATTGTGTACTTCAAACATTTTGTTTTAGAAAAAGCAGAGAAACACGAACAGAATTTGTCAGCATCTTTCAAAGTCAGAAAGGCGACAGAATGTACTTTTTTCCTAAGTGGCCATGCTACTGGAAGTTCTGCATCATAAATCTGCACGTACCAGATTCACTGTGTGTTCTCCTCCTAGAAGATGTGGTCGGTCGGGAATTCCCATTTGATGAAGTCTGCTTCTCTTCTAACCCTTGCACAGATTCCTGGTTAACAGAAACACTGAGTAAGCCTGAGCATGAATGTGAGGCAAAAGGCTGAAATCAACTAATCACATCTAAACCACTGGCACTATCATGCAAAACTAAAGAGAATTTACATTTCAGACCACACATTGGGGAAAAAAAAAAAAAAAAAGAAAAAAAAAGTCACCTTTAGAACGTTTTCTTCTTGAAGCTGGAATCTCGCATCACACTCAGGTGTTTCTGCAAGCGTAGAGTCTGAAACCAAATGAAGAAAATGTAATATAGCACAGCAGAAAAAGTCAATTTCAGACTCAAAAACATTACAGTAAAAACAAGGGAGAGAAGTTAAATGCATTAAGTAATTAATAAGCTGAACTTAACAACACACAGCATTTACCAAGTAAATTCTAACCAGAACTTAACATCCAGACGTTTTGCAATGATGGAACAACCCCATTTGTTTGCTTTTGAGGTGCATGCAGTACCTTCCCTGTAACAGTACCAGAGAGGAGGAAGAAGAAATCTCTACCACAAAATAACTCAGAATTTTATTATAAAAGCCTTCACATGAAGGTTATGCATTAGCCAGGATTCTGCAGATACAAAGAATATAGGCAGGAAATATTTCACACTTTTCCCTCTGCAGAGCATATTTTACTAGCTATCATCTTATGGAAACACTGAATTAAAACGATACCACATACATGAAAAAATTGTTGTTAATTATATACGTTTATGATCAGACAGATCCTGAATTAATAAATTATCTTTCATGAAAAAGTTGGCAAGCATAGCAGTTAGGGATAATCAAGGGCATGTTTCCCATCTTCAGTAGCTGAACACTTGCGTTTAATAAAAATCAGAAACAAAGGGTGTCTTTAATATGGACTTAGAAGCCAATTTACGGAACGGCTTCCACTGTTTTAACGTCTGCTCCACTTCTTGCATTAGTAAAAAATTACTGTTATATCAAGCATTTTTGTACTGTAAAAAATGACTGTATGTAACAATTCTCCACTTATGGAGCGGCCATCACACAGTTACCATAAAGCTACTTTTTTTAAGCATAGAGACCTTTTAAAAGGGGACCTAGTGCAGCCGAGGATGACAAGTTCTAAATATACTCTGCATTCAGTTCTGAAAGTTAAAACAGAACGCTAACAGAAAGAATAAAAAGCATTTGCCCTGTCTCTGTTCTTGGCAACTTCAAGAAGCTAATTTTTTTTATGTTAAAACTTCTTATGTCGTGGAGGGATTTATCTGCAATAAAGACAAGCAAATGACCAATTTTTCAATTTAGTTCTCTTTATGTTCAGCTCTGAATATGCTTGTTCTTGTTCTAGTCCAACAAAATTACCCAAATGCTGTTCAGCATTTTTTTCCCCCCAGAAGAAACAGCGCTTACTTTACTTCACCATTTATGATTGCTCTGGACAGTAGCATGTTAAGCCAAATACCTAATTCTGGAGAGATTGTTGTCATCTGATCACCACAGGCAAGATGAATTAACTTCTATTTTCCCTACTTCTCTTTCACAAAACAAAAGGCCCTCCCAAACTAGCTTACCTTGTTGATTGATTGCTATCAGATTTCTGGAAATCATTGAATATAGTCTCCTTAGATAGGGATAAAGAAAGAGATGTTGCAAGTTAGCTACACGTAATTATAAAAGAGAGCTTACCATCTCTGAAGACGCCAAGAGTTAAAAACGGCCATACGCATTATGTTCTCCACTAATTCACAACCAGACTCTCAGAAAAAAATCCCATTTTACCTGTGTTCTTTTACTGAAAAGCTTGCTACTCCAAATAAATCCCCCAGGAGATCATTTGCACAGTGTACAATGTGTTGCTGTTTTTCATCATATAATTGTTTAGACATAATATATTGTCCAAGATAGAATATTACCTGCAAAATAAACAACATACACAGACATTAAATACCAAGGTTCTGCTGTTTGAAGTTTACAAGAAAAGACATTAAATTCATTAAGATTTGATCTTCTAACATTGATTGCCTAAAACTCCCTCTTGAGGTGATTTTCATCTCTCATTCCCCAAGTACTCTGCTATTCTACTGCACTCTTCTGTTTAGATGTTGAGAAACTTGCTTAAGTGCCACCCAAAAAGTCATCAGGAGAATAAAAACAATACCTTGTCTTGGTATCTTCCACATAAACTGTGAACTGTGCTGCCCTCTATTCACCCAAAACAAAAGAACAATCTATCTGTATTCAATGTAATCTTTCAAGGTTCTCACCTCCTTCATTGTAAAAGTGTCCTTTTCTGCACCAGCTAACTTTAACAACTTCAACAATAGTGGTTTTGGTTTAAACTGTGGGGTGGAAGAAGAAAAAAAAAGCATACATCAATTATTTGCCAAACAAAACACTATTTATACAGGTTAGCTTCCTATTCCGAATTCATCTGATACACACAACTACATTAAAACCTACCTGCATCCAAGTTTTTCTCTTTAGAAAGTTAAACTCATACTAAAATTCTCATACTGTATATCTTAGCTCAAACCCTAATCTTTCATTGGTACATACAGACTCCTTGATTTGAGCTACAGGATTCATTTAGTGGTTTCAAGCACAGGGCTGAGCCCTAGGGAATCCCACTTCACTCCTTGAGTCATCACAGTGACTCCCAAAGGGGAGGGAGGAAGGCAAACAGACTTTTGAGACTATGGGTCAGGTTCAGAGTGCAAGTTACAAAGCAGAACACAGGTCCACATTTTTCCTAGTCTCTTCCTGTGACAGTTTCTGCGGCTGTGTTTTTGCATTTGCCAGCTGGGATGCTTTGCCTCTGAAGGCTGGTTTGTTTGTGGGTGTTTTTGTCCTTTCCATCGGATTTCAATCACTCCTACCTCACACCCCCTCATTGTGCCAGCATGTTATATGCCAGAGTTATTTTTATCTGCAGCCAGTCTGTGACAACTTCTGAGGTAGAGGATAGAAAAGTAAGAAGAAAAAAAAAAAAGGGGGGGGAGTGATTTTTTTTCCTCTTCTGGTCAGAACAGTGTCTGGATCCCATTCACAGCACTGTTCCACAAAGAGCTGCACCAGCACAGTACATGAGAACATGCTGCAGGGGATACCACAGCGGCAAATAAAATGCCTGAGAAGCCACTGGAGTGGATTCCAGTGCAGTATATTCTAGTATTGCCACTTTAACAATAGCATACCATTTTAAGAACAGGCTAGAATTTAGCTATCCTAATACGTTCCCTGAAGTAAGAAAAGAAACACTTTATAGGAAAGTGTCAGTAAAACATCATGAGCATGATATCAATGATGATATCAATGCTTAAGGGGAGGGACTTGCCTATTCTTTTTTCAAGTATCTGCTAAAACACAAGTTAAGTTTTAGTGCATTAACTAAAGATTAGTTTCAAGAATCACACATAAAGAAAACAATAAGCAAGCTTGTGGACGTTAGATGTCTATTTACCCCTTCTTAAGAGGTAAAATATGTAGAGCACACAGCCTATATTACAGTTTCAGAAAGGAAGTGAAGAGTAACTGATTAAACTACTAATGACAGCCGAGCACAGGAGGGCAAAACAATTTCAGATCTCTGCATCCACAGCTAAACCCACGGGTTCAGATCCTTTTACCCCCGGCTCTCTTTTCCCAACTCCTGACATGCAGATCTGACAGCAAAGGGTAGCATGACATTATGATCTTATATAAAGAAAAAGCAAACGAAAAAAAAAACAAAAACCATCGACTCTGAAGAGTTCTGTTACTTTGCTTTTTAAAGTTTTATCAGTCTACACTTTGTGTTTTACCCTTGTGCAAAGAAACACCTAGTTAAACTGTCATTGTACACTTGCTGATTTAACTCACTTACATCCTCAGGAAAACTTAAACAGAAAAACCAGCAGAACTATCACTGTATCCTGGAAAGCCTGGATACGCAAACGCTATAAACACAAACGAAGACTCTTATTACAACTTGCTTATGAATTCCAACAGTGGAGAAAGCAAAAATGCCAAGTTCAGAAAGCCTTCAGTTGTAATCACAGGATTATTTCACAACCAGTGTACGTTTTGCACAACAGAGATCTTCCACAACTCTTCAGTTATGAACTGTTAACAATTTCCACCACAAAACACTTAACATAATCGATTCAGATCTTAAGATCACTTTTGTTAAAAGAAAGCAACCTGACCATCAAAGGTCTCCAGGAAACAGAGTCTAGACCTAAACCATCACCCTCAACTCTCAAGTGCGAATAAGACACATTTGCTTCACAATTACAGGATCAAAGACAGACCATCTTAATCGGATTTCCTGCCTTTTCTCTAACCACTGCTGCTGAGCAAAGCGGTCCTTCTGAATTAGCAAATAAAAACTCTGCAAAAAGCATGAAAAAGTCCAGCATTCACCACAGCTACTAACCAGCGCCTCTTGCTCCGAAGCGGTGACAGAAGCAGCATCCGTCCGGGAGGACATCTTGGTATTGCACATTTGCCTGCAACCAAAGGGAGAACAACCTCAAAATGTGCAACGCAACTACACAACCGGGGGTCGCCCCCTCCTCCCGGGACAGAGAGACCCCCGGGGGGGGTACTCAGGGCCGTGTTCCACCACCCCAGCAATGCCCCACTCGCCTCGTTGTCCTGCGCCAACCCACACGCCGGACTCCGGCGGTAGGTAACTGGGTCGGGCCGGGCCAGGCCGAGCCTTATATAGCGCTGCCAAGAGGCAAGTCGGGACTTAGCTCCTCCGCTGGCCGCAGCCCGACATGCCTGAGCATGACCAGGAGCGGCGGCGCTGCCGAGTCACCGCCGGGGGGGTGTGCTGACTCACCACAGCCGCCAGAACCGGGGGGGTGGGAGGGGACGGCGCTGTGGAGAAAACAACCCCCGTCCCCACGCTCTCCCCCCGCATCCCCCGCTCCAGCCCCGGCGGGCGGAAAACGCGGCGCTCCACTCAGAGGAGGGAGCCTCC